>JAHVYB010000360.1:11188-22241 GCA_020623695.1 Calonectria henricotiae | reverse complement strand
AGTAGATCTGTCGTGTGAGTTGATATGTGATTGAAGAAGTGTAGATTGAGACATGAGTGTTAGGTAGTGATGTTGTTTTGGCTGGTTTGGATGCGTTTGTTGGGGGGAGGGGGGGGGGGGGTGGGGGGGAGGGGGGGTGTGGGGGGGGGGGGGGGGTGGGGGGGGGGTGGGGTGGGGGGGGGGGGGGGGGGTAGGGAGGGGCTCCCTCTAAATTGTGTCTTTCATCTTCTTCTTCTTCTTCTTCTTTGTTTCAATTCACGTACCCTTGCGGCGATGCGATTTAGATGTGTCCGCATCCTCGGGTGGAGTTTGCATGGTGGGCATCATTGCGGGCACCAACTCGACTTGGGGTGGCTCTCGCGGTTTCCAGAGATTCGGTGTTTCGAGGTTTGAAGTTTTTCCAATCCCTGGAGGGTAGGACAAGCTGGCTCGTGGATGTGATTATAAATCGTCCCAGAACCGCCGCTTAACTTGAACCAGCCCAGCGTGGAGTAGGCCCCCCGACTCCACTGATCCAGTTTTTAGAGAGACTGGCTGACTGACTGACTGATTCTTTGTCGATGTGAATGAGATGCTGAATCGGCGAGATGGATTGAGAATCGAGGACTAATAAAATATGGAAAGGGTTAACACAGTATTGGTTCTGAGAAAAGACCAAGTAAGAATACATAACAAAGGCTCTTGTTCTATTCAACACATCCATGCCATACCATGCCATACCATGCCATACCGTCTATTCCATGTCCTGTGGTCCATCCCTAATTCCCTATGCTCTACTCTACTCCGTACAACTACCGTACTAATAATTCATGCTTGCGTGGTGCTCGCCTATACAGCCTCCACACCAGCCCCATAGGGCCCCAGAGGCCCGGAATACTCCACGGCGCGAACAAACTCCATCTTGTCCCCGTCGGCCACCACCTTCTGGAACCACGCACCCATGTCCCCGGCAAAGGTGGCCACGGCCTTGTCGTCGTCGAGCCGCAGCGGCTCCCTGCCCGCGGCGCTCTGCGCAATCTGCGCCTGCGCCACGCCCATGGCCATGCCAAAGTCGCTCTCGATCGTGGCGACGGGCTTGAGCGCGCCCTGCACCCGGCCCTCGATCATGTCAATCGGCAGCCGGGGCTCCGCCGCCGCGGGGCGGGCCATGGCGATGCCGTCGACGACGTCCAGGGCCCTCACCATGGCGCCGACCGACCGCAGGCCGCCCACGACGTAGGTGCGCAGCTTGCGGTGCTCGCCCAGCGACTTGGTGATGGTCTCGGCCCACTCGAGGAAGAAGCCCTCGCGCTTGCGCGTCGACTCCTTCTTGTGCTCCAGCCCCAGGTCCTCGTAGGTGCCGCCGCTCAGCTCGACAAAGTCGAAGCCCAGGGCCTCGAGCGTCTCGCACAGCTCGCGGGCGTCGTCGGGCGTGACGCCGCCGTCCTGGAACTCGACGCTGTTGAGCTTGGCCGCGACGATGAAGTCGGCCGGCACGCGGGCCTTGATGGCGCGCGCAACGTCCGAGATGAGGCGCAATCGCGACTCCATCATCTGCGGGCCATACTCGTCGGTGCGCCGGTTGGTGGTGCGCGAGAGGAACTGCGATAGTAGGTAGCCGTGGGCGGCGTGCAGCTCGATGCCGTCAAAGCCCGCCTTGTGTAGGTACTCTGCCGCGTGGGCGAAGCCCTCGACAACGCGGGCGAGCTCGTCCTTGGTGGCGGCATGGGGCTTGCCAAACGTCATTCCCATCTTGGGCTCTGCATCGTCGTGTTAGCGAATGAGCGGTCGAGACCGGAGAGTTTGTCCATAGTCGGTCGAGCCTACCGAGCTGCACGTCCGATGCCGAGATGGCCACCGGGTTGACCCGGGCCTGTACCTGGCGGCCGGGATGCGTGACCTGGGCCACAATCAAGCTGCCGTCGACTTTGGCCGCGGCGGCGACCTGCTTGAACCTCTCGAAGCGCTCCCCCGACGGAGGGCATTCGGGGGTGATGACCATGTCGGCGAGGCCATCGAGGGAGTCGAATTCAATGTCGACGTTGCCCGTGACAATGACACCCCAACTGTTCTTGCCCTGGCCCCAACTACAAGCAAACACCATGTTAGCATTGCACATTTTGAGAGTCCCCCCTTAGTTAGATCCCCTCATCCGCCCCGTCCGCCCCATCCCGAGTCGGGAAAGCTCACTGTCTGTAGAGTTCGACTAGCTCGTCGGTGGGGATGCCTCGCTCAGATGGCACCGTGGCACTCCACGAAGCCAGTCCCTCGGCCATGGGACTCTTGAGGAAGCGGTTCTTTGCAGTTCGTCCCGACGCCTGGAAGTGGAGCGGTTGAGCAAGAGGCTCAGGGCTCACTTTTTCGGATTCGTATCTGGAGGGGCTCATCTTGAAAATCCGCAAAGAAGGTGGGGTTGGTATTGTTATCGTGGTCGTTGTGTAATTGCTGAATGCTCTATGATGTCTGTCTCTGTCTCTCTGTCTCTCTGTCTGCTCTTCCAACTGTCCAATTTTCGAACTTCACCTCTATACATATACCTCCAACTCTTCTTTCTAAAGCCATAGCCGTGGAATCAACTCATCGTCTTACAAATGCCGCCAGTCTGTTCCACGGCCCAGCTCTATCATTGCAAAAAGCAAGCTAGAGCCTCAACCTGGTCCCCGGTCAGGCTCCACGGGAAGTCCAGGATGGCGCCATGGCCAGCACCATGTCGCCAAAAGCGCCGCCTTGCCCCATCAGGGAAATCCGCCCAACTACCGTGGACTTTCCACGGCGCTGAAGCGAATTAGTAATGTATGGCTTATTCATCCAATCTGCCCCGGACACCGAGACGGACGAAGCAGCCACTGAGAGCCGTGGAAATGGGCCAAACCCCACACGACGCATCCTCAACCGACTACTCTTTGTCCGCATTTCGTCCGCAACGGTCCTGCTGCACACTGACAATCACTAACAAGCTTCCTGTCGTGTAAAGCAATCCTCACTATTCAACGGCCGGGTTTCCGCATCTCTTCAGCACTTCTGTAGACTCCCCATCCGTCTGTCGTCCATCAATCGGCCGAAGCAAATTTCTTCGGACCAGTTCTGGCTCCAGCAAGTCAGCCAGTCAGTCAGCCAGTCAGTCAGCCAGTCAGTCAGCCAGTCAGCCAGCCAGCCAGCCCATTCCGCTTTCTAGCGTGTGCAAGCCACACACTCACTATACCATGAGTGAACCAGCTACAAAACGACGCAGGATCCGCAAGGGCACTCGAAGCTGCTGGGAATGTAAGTCTCCCTCCAATCTCACTGTGAGGTTCCCAATTGCACAGTCGGCTCACTGGTCCGTCACAAGGCCGTCGGCGCAAGATCAAATGCGAATTCACCAATGAGGACGACGCCATCTGCGTCGGGTGCAACCTGCGGCAGTCGACATGCATCTCCCAGGAATACGCCCCGGAACCCGTTTCGGTGCCAGACCGGCGCCTCTCCAAGCGCCTGGGCCGCTTGGAGGAGCTGATGGAGCAGCTGGTCAACAAGACGGCCCCCGAAGAGTCCGCGGCACATCGGATACCCACCCCGGACGAATCGCCCGTGACCGTCACCTACACCAACCTGGCCTCGGAACCCGCAGACATCTTTGACACATCCGCCGCTGGCACTGCTCGACAGATCACGTCGTCTCTAACCACTGGCAAAACCCCATTGAGCAATGTCAGCTTGCCCACCCCGCCGTCTGCCGCCATTCGTGGATCTGGTCGCCTGGCAAAAGAGAGGGCCATCTCGAAGCAACTACACGCCCTGTTTCCGCCGCAGGAAACACTGTATGCTATTTCACAGCAAAGCCCGGGGGCAAGCTACGTTTTGTTGTCATTTTACTCACACCAAGATCAAATCGATGGGAAGCCAGAGCCCATCTCGTCGCTGGCCCAGGTGCCGGATGTCTCGAGCCACCCTGCCATACTAGCCAAGCGCCTCCTGCAACTAGCCATATGCCTACAACAGATGCCTCCATTCTTTGACGGAAGCACACTCGGGCTGCAAGGCTCGCTGGCCGAAACAATGGAAGAATGGATCTCTGCTGTAGCCAGGCTGGTTACTTCCGATGACGACCTCATAGGCTGTCTCGAAGGCCTCGAATGTCTCGTTCTCCAGAGCTTCTACCAAAGCGACGCTGGTCATCTAAGAAAGGCATGGATGACGTCTCGCAAGGCCCTCAACATGGGGCAACTCATGAATATCGACCGCAAGACAGCCAAGACAATCCGCTCATGCAATCCCAACTACGACCCCAAGCGTCACCCCTCGACATCGGTCCTATGGTTCCGCATAAACTGCGTCGACCGCTACCTCTCGCTCATCCTGGGACTCCCTGTCGGCTCCCGCGACAACTCATTCTATGATGCCGCCAACCCGGAGAGGGAGCCGGCCCACGACAGGCTGTGCAAGATGTACACGGTCATTTCGGGCCAGATTGCGGATCGGAATCACCTGAGCGGCAGCGAGGCGTACGTCATGACGCAGTCCATCGACATGGAGATTGAAAAGGCCACCAAGATGATGGGCGCCCTGTGGTGGAAACTGCCCGACGTCACCTCGTGCTGTGTCTCGTCAGAGCCCTGTAGCAGCGATATATCCGTGGTCCAGATCCAAATCCGTCACTTCTCGCTCCTCGTCCTGCTGCATCTACCATATCTACTCAAGGATCGTGACCAGAAGCGCTACGAATACAACCGTTCCACATGCATGCAGGCCAGCCGCGATGTCATTCTGCGCTTCCTCGAGTACCGCACCGCCTTCACCACATCTATTTCGGGCCGGCACGTTGACTACTCCGCCCTTGTAGCGAGCATGACACTGCTCCTGGGCTACCTCGGCAAGCCATGGCCAGGTTTTGAGGCCCAGAGCCAGCAGGACAAGGAATTGGCTGAGAAGACACTGCAGAAGATGCACGAGATGGGGTCACTAAACAACGACCGGCTGTGTCTTGAATCGGCCGAGACCATTCGCCAGTTACTGCCGATTGTGCAGAGGCTGGCATCGGGGGAAAGCGAACAGGACAAGACGGTCCATCTGAACATTCCGTTTCTCGGAACTGTCAATATCCACCCAAGCCCAGATCTCCCTTCTTGTTCTCTGCCACCAACAAGTCCACCAAACAGCACCAGTACGGGTCTGGTACCAGAGGTTTCTTCATTCTTATCCCCCTCTCCAGCAAACTGTCCATACATTTCCATGGACAACATCGACCCAGAGTGCCGCGGCAACTCGACATATTGTTACACGCCCGATTGGCCTTGCTTCACGGCAGACTTGGAAGACTGGGCCCTGCAGGGAGTGGACACGACATATTGGTCCATGGTCAACAGCAACATAACTTAGGGCTTGAAACAATTCTGAACGGCAACAAAAAAAATTGTAAATATAAACTCGTAATGTCCGGATTAATAGTAGTTATACCCAAAATTCTATAGCCACCAAAAAATGAAATATGTAAATGCGCACACACGTGCTGGGGGTGGGCTTTCATAATAGCATATATGTATATATGACAAAAGGGCCTTGTCCGGCCAGGGGTATCTCCCGTATCCAAGTGTTTCTGATAATCCCATCCAAAAATAGACACAAAACTCCAAAAAAAAAAACCCCCCATGATTCCGTGAAGGTGCAAACGCCAATCGATGTGTGATGTGATTATGGCAACAAGGGAAACGACAAAGTAGATTTGAGAGAGAGCAAACGGTCTTGTACTGTCATATGCCAATACCGCTGCATGTCCTTAAAGTTAGTTAACTCTGCAGGCCTTCCTGCAGGGCACCGCTGTCGACAGTGTCGGGCGTGACCTTTGCGGGCGCACCTTTTCGTTGCTGAGCGGCCCAGTACTTCTGAAAGCCAGGAATTGCTCCAGGCTGGTTGATGCCTGCTGCCCGGAACATGTCGGCGACCTCTGGCTCGGCAGCAGGCTTCGATACAGGCTTGGACAAGGCGGTGGTGGCTGCGCTCCCCCATGGCCGCCACCCAGCCCACTTGCCCAGGCTGCCAACCTTTAAGCTCCCGCCACTGCTTTGCGTGTCCTCGGAGGGGTTGGGAGACACGGCTCGCTTGAGCGGGTTCGAGATGGCCCTCGCACCGGTTCGGGGCTGGGGCATGGCGCCGTACGTGTTCCGGAGAGCCATGGCACTCCGGCTGGCTGAGCCCCTGGAGAGGGTGGGCTGTGCCGTAATGTCGGTAACAACGGCCTCGGCGCCACCCAGCGGTCGCAACGTTAGCTGACTGGGCCGAGCCTTGAGGGTGTGGATATCAAGCCCTCCGGCAAGGGACATGATGGACTCGTGGGAGACGACGCGGCGGATGCGAGGGCGGGGGAAGTAGTCCTCCTTGGAGACATCAGAGTCCCCAATAGTGGAGTTCTCGTCTACTGATGGCACAGCCGCAACCAGGTCGGGCGTCGGCATGCGAGCAAGGTCTTCCTCTGCCTCCTCATCCACCTCGTGAATGGTGCCATGGTCAATTGATAGGTTGTGACTTGGCTGAGTTGGCGGGGGAGTCCCGGGGTCAAGCTGCAGCGAGGGGGCCTGGAAGCTCAATGCTGAGATTTCTGACGGGCCCTTGCGGTGAGATGCCCTCCACGTGGGGGACATGGGATCGTAGCTTGTCATTGGTGATGCGGGCAGGTCGCTCTCATTCATGTTGGGGTCAAACATGGAGTTTCGTTGGTTGGATCGTGGAGAGCTAGGAACTGAAGACGCAAACTCCGAGTAGCCATCCATAGACCACCGTTGGCGGGGTATCGACATGATGGATGAGGCCGTGTCCTTGGTGGACACGGAGAGGGAGGGTTGCGCCGTGGGCGAGAAGCGCCATTGCCCAGAGGTGCTGGGCGTCGAGGTTCCCGAGGCGCTGGGGGAGTAGGGGCCAGGGACCAGCGAGTGGCGCTTTCGTCTGAGCCGGCGGTTGTCAGGTTTGGGCGTCACCTTGGGAGTGACGTGATAGTGGTGGTGGATGTGAAGTTCCTGGGACACACTGGGCGTCGCAGGGCCCTTGATGGAGGTCTTGACAGGGCTCTTTATGGGGCTGAGGGGTCCGAACTTTTCCAGCTCGGCGTGAAGGCTAGAGGGGAAGTCGGGGCCGTCGTCCATGGGCTGGTGGTTGAGCAGCTGATCGCGGAGCGATTGAATCTCGTCGTTGGAGTTGAGCAGCAACTCGCGCAGCTCGGCCATGCCCAGCTGTAGGTTCGCGTTGTCCTGGAGCAGGTCGCGCACGAAGTGACTAACAACAGGGTTGGACTGCTTGGCATCCTGCAGAGTCCTGGAGGCGGCAGCCCCCTTGAGACGGCCGGCGGCAGACTCGAGCTGCTTCTCGACCTCGCGCTGGCGCTCCATCCTTTGGATGACTTCGGTGTGTCGCTCGCGCTCCTGGCGGGCCTCCTCCTCCATCTTCTCCAGTTGGTCCTGCATGTCAAGTATGCCGCGCTGGGCCTCCCTGAAGCGCTGGGTGTGCGTGCGGGCATCCTCCTTGGAATGGCGCAGGTCGTGGTACAGCTGTTCCTGCTCCTGCTCCAGCATGGCGAGGTGACGTTCTGCGTCGGCGGCGCGGGTGGCGGCGGCCTCGAGGCGTCGCACTGCCTGCTGGGATGACAGAAGGCTGGCCTCGAGAGCCTTGATCTTGGTGTCGGACTCGGAGACGGTGGTGTTGAGGGCCTCGAGCTGGTCGAGCAGAGATCTGTTCTCTTCGATTGTGGCTGCATTATCGGCCTCGAGCTCCTGCTTCTCCATCTCGAGGCGCTCAATGCTTGAGGTGAGATCAAGCCGGTCTCGTTCAGCGTCAGCCATGTAGGCTTCATGTCGAGCTAGCAGGGCCTAGACAGGAATAAATAAAACAAAGGGTCAGCGAAGGGGTCTCGGTACATTGCTGTGTCGTGTGATGAATTGTAAAAACGGGCATGGGCTGAGGGTTGCACGGCTGGCATGCGGGCAGTGGACACTATGGAAAATGGGAGGAATGCTGGCGGGGTGGGCAGAGATTCGGGCGCGTACCTGGCCCAGCTGGGCGGCCGTGTGGACATCCTTCTCGACCGAAGCCAAGATGGACGAGTTCTTGCGGAGCAGGGCACAGTCGACGGAGCCACAGCAGCAGTGCAGGTCGTCGTGCGAGGGGCTTGAGCGGTCCATGGTGGGGATGGAGTAGAAGAATGAGAAGCCGTCGTCGATATTGTCGTCGTCTTCGTCGTTGTCGTAGCTGAAGTTGTAGCAGGAGGAGGGCCTGCTGGGGTTGAGGTCGCCCTCGCCGTCTTGGTCTTGGCCTCGGTTGAAGCTGTGAACGTTTTTGATGTCGCGGTTGGTGCCGGTATTGCTGTTGGTGTTGCTGTTTCGGTCGCTGCTATAGGAGCGGGGTGAGGGTCGAAGCGTCGGCGAGTAACATGATACAAGGTGGTCAAAGACGGACAGGGACGGCGAGGCAGACAATGGAAGCGAGGGACGTGCTGGCGACGACGAAGAGAGCAGAAGCGGGCGAGAAGCAGCAGCAGAAGCGGAAGCAGAAGCGGAGACAGATTGAGGTGTAGATGCAGAATATGCAGTTAGAATCGGGGCTGCTGGGGTTCCGCCATGACTAGGACCGACGACGGCATCGGCATTGACTGATGAAAGCTCCAGAATGGCGACGCGCGCGCCTGGAAGCGAGTCGGCCTTGGTGTTGACGCACCGAGGCCGACCCGTTTCGCTGCGGGCGGGAGAGCAGGAAGTGTGGCTGAGGGCAGCAGGAGCTGTGGCGCGGCAAATTGGCCTGCGGGCGTGTAGCGGGTCTGAGTTTTGGCGAGCGCGGTGATCGAAGCGTAATGAAAGGTAAGGGGCGGTGTCGGTAGTTTATTAGTAGTAGCAGCTGAGGGGATAAATGTACTCCGTATGTAGTGTGAATGTGAAGAGAGGGCAACGGAGGGAAGGGATGAATGCAAGCCAGGATTGCAAAGGGATGACGGGCTGTAATTGAAGTGAAGGGAAAGAAAGAGAAAAAAAAGAGATCATATGCAGGGCCTAGCAGCTACATGAGAGATGGCAACAGAATAAAAACAATGCGAAAAAACAACGCAGGGCACCCCATACGTCGGCATGGGGTCTTGATTTTTTATTTTATTTATTATTATTATTATTATTTTAATCAATATCCACGAACAAGTTCACGCACACGCTCAAGCAAGCGCCATGCCGCTACTGTAGCCCTGGCTCCACGTCATGGGCGCGAATCCAGTCCTGGGCCGGCTTGCGGTTCATGACCCCGAGTGAATCGTGGCGCCTGTGCGCACAGCCAGGCTTGCCGCCGAGCGGTCGCTGAGGGTGGTCCCCCGGAGAGGCGCTGGTGGCGATGCCCGCCACTGCCTCGCTTGGCGCCCAAGTCCCCTGAAAGGAAAATAAAATAAAAATCAAACAGACTCCCCCAGAGCGAACGAACCCTCCCATGTCCATCTGCGCTGTCACTTGAGAGGGTCGCTAATGTGGGCTCTCTACGCAGTAAGTGCCCCCCCCTCCTCCCCCCATCTCGCACCCCGCCCTGCTGCTACTGTGCGCTGGCTGCTGTCCATCTGTCGCGCTCCCGCTGCATTGAAGCTGCGAAATGATTCGAGGAACGCGCCTTGGCTGCAGCGCTCTCTAGGCCTCTTCTGGCAATGACGACACCGCCTTTGGGTCACTCTCCCCCTTCTGGACACCCCCCCGACCATCGACATGAATCCGCCTTATCTCGCGGAGATGAAATGATTTGGCTAGCTTTTGGCTGTCTCCGTTTTTGTCACGTGGGATCCTTGATGTGCCTGATTATGCCTCCATCTGTTTTTTCTCGTCCGATGACCGCGATGTGCTGTTTCGGGGCCATGTACAGGGTGACACCCACCCATCTTGGGGCGTGAACAAGGATGCATCTGCGATTCTCCCATTTGTCCAGAGCCAGTCACCCACCAAATGCAATACAATAACGTGTTAATGCGTCAGGTTTAATAGCCGCTCATCTATACCGGTTCATGTGCTGTACGAGTTACAGCTCTCGTCTGTCCCTCGCGGTTCATCACAGGTTCATCGCAGGTTCATCCCCCTTGCATCCATCGTCCCGTCCCGATCCTTGGCTGCACTCTGTTTCACGCCAGCCGTGAAAGAAGCCGAGCGAGCATACCTCCTTTGCAACTGAATCCTAGCATTCACAAAGTGGCACAATGTCTTGGGCCCCGTAGCTTTAGATATGTGACAAAACCAAGACGAACCACAAAAAAACGAAAACGAAAGAATAGAAAATAGTCACTGATGTATTGAAACGCTGCATTCGTGTGAATCAACAATTGTTTCCGCTCCCATCTCTGAGCGACACTCTTTGACAGTGTTCGCCATGTATAAGATCTGATCCGTCTGATCCCACCTTGGATGTTGCTCACGGAATATCCATGTTGTCTGGCAGAGTAGGACAATGCTGAAGGTACATAAAACAAGACAAAACAAGACAAAACAAAACAAAACAAAACAAAACAAAAACAAAGCATGCGCAAGCCACAGTTTACAAAATAATAAAAGCCCCGAATCCATCTTTTGCATCTAAGAGATGTCCGCTTCAGATCTAGATGAGACGCAGCCATGACTTTGTGTTCAACGGTCTCAAGGCCAAGTCAAACGGCGTCCCTCTTAGCATGTGCCATGATATCCACCTGAAATCTCCATTGCCCGAATCCTCGGACCGCCAGGAGAAAGAAGAAGAAAAAAACCAGCACCATCTCCACAATCCGTGATATGCCCGTCGTCCCTCATGCTAGTCCCCCGCCGTCCTTTTTCGTGCCTGAACCTGTCCCTGACCTAACAATGGCGGTCAAATTCTACAGCGACCCCAACTAATCACACGGTCTCCTCCATCTTTTCCTTCTCTCCCCCACCTCCCGCCTCCCCTCCCCTCCCCCGACATCCTCGCGTCGTTCACTTCTTGTGGTCGTGGCGGTTGTCGTGCGTGAGTGGGGTGTGTGACTTGGTTCGCGGTAAGGGTGATTTGCATGGGTTGGTTGGTGGTGTGTCGCGTGTACGAGTACTTGTTGTGTATTAGTGTGCACTACGTGGGAGAGTATAATGTG
>JAHVYB010000360.1:0-11178 GCA_020623695.1 Calonectria henricotiae | reverse complement strand
CCCAAAGAAACACGGCCCCCCCTCGACCTTGGCCCATATTCCCCCCTCAAACTCCCCTGCCCCCAAACCCCGGCCCCCCGGGGAAAAAAAAAAAAAAAAAACCCCCCCCCCCCCCCCACCCCCTGTTATGCCCCCCCCCCCCCCTCTTAGTCCCCCCCCCCCCTTTTTCGTGCCCAACCCTGTCCCTGCCACGAACAGGATGCCCAAACCCCCCCCCCCCCCCACCCCACCCCCCCCCCCCCCCCCCCCCCCCGCAATGCATGGCCTAATTGCATATGGCTTCCGCGAGATTTGGCTGTCATGTCATGGCTGCTGCGTGGACTGTGCGAGAGAAGAAAAACGGTCTGCAGCGTGTGTTTGTACTCATGACTTGAGCTGGACATACCATGATCCCCCATATCCCATATATGATGGCATTCAGTTATCTCATACATATGGAGAGCGCGCGACAATATGGGCCACAACTAGAGCAAGAAAACAAGACGCAATGGCACTGCATATGTGCGCACTGCCTCGCAGCTGTACCAACAGGGGTTTTTATTTTATTTTATTAAAAAAAAAAAACAATTGGCGCTGCTGCCGTGTGGAATTTGGCGTCTGGGCTTTGCAGGCGAGTCGCTCACCTGCATTCCAGCCCAAGCAGAGAGATGGCGGTAAAGACCAATGGTTGTCCACACGTGATTCTAAAGTCCTGCCCAGCATCGGTATGGATGCTGCCCAATCAATCGATGACTTGTCTTTGATTCTGTAGTATGATGAATATGTTCCTGGTCCTGCTCCATTGTGGCGCTTCCACATGCCATGTCATGTTTGCGTTTAGACCGATGACGGGCGTTGCGCATCTCGCATCTCGCATCCCGCATCCAGCATCCCGCAGTAACGAGTCCATCCATGCATGGGTTAACTAGTTAGTTAGTTGGCAAAAACACCATATCACAGAGCCTTGGCGCACTTGTTTTCGCTCCTCTAGGGTAAGCGAGAAAAGGGGCCATGGAAATCTTGCTGGAGTCATCCCCGAGCGACACTCTCCTGGTAAAGTAATTCGTTTGCGCCACCTGTTTGTCTTCCGCCCATGTCAAAAATCCCTCATTCTTCTCGCACAATTTGCTTTCTCTAAAATCATCGTCACTGTTAGTTCCCCATTGGCGAGCTCTCTCCATGTTAAAGTTATACTCGACCAGCATCTTAAATTAAGATACTTGGCAAACTTGAACCCCCCTACCAATTCCCCCTTCTACGTCATGTCACAGCACATCCTACAATCGCCTGCGGCTCGGCCGGGGGGCATCAATTTAAGGTACGATGACCTGCATCCAACTGTGTTTCAGAACCTTCCATGTCCGAATCTCTGGTGCTTCTTTGCTCATCTAGGGGAAATACAGCAAGAATAACTCAATTGGCGGAAATGCAAACAACCTTGTTAAACACTGATAGCAGCGAACTAATTGGTGTAATCAAGGTGTAATTAATATTGTTGACCGAGTAGAGGCTGTGCACGTCTTCCACCTGATCAATGACTACATGAGAACATCGTATCCGTTATCCGCAATGCACGTAATGGCTGCGGACACGTTGAGCTTCATGTCCCCCGTTTCCCCCAGAAACTTGCCCCCGACGCCGCACTTGGCTAAACTCTGCCCTCCTCTCGCGTTCCCTGCGCTTCCGTGAACTTGTCGTAGAGGGGCCCATCCTCCTCGTCTGCTGTGCAAACATACTATACCAAAGTTAGAAACTTGCTTGTTCTTGAACCATAACCAAGGGAAAACACGTACGCTCTCCTCTCAGTTCCATCAATGTCGTAATTATGGTGCTCTGGGTAATGCATATATTCATCCAAGCTGGCTGATTGCCTTCGTGTCCCGGTGTCGTAAATACCAAATGGCTTTGGCCCGATTCTCTCGTCCTCGGCCCACTGGACGGATCCTCGGCGATTGTTGTCTCCGGTTTGGAAGTTTGATCCCCGGAAGCCTGGGCCCCGGACGTCGAATTTGGTCTCGTTCCGGGTCTGATTTTGCGACTGGTCCTTCATCCAGGTTTTTGTCCTGAAATGTCTTCTCCTCGCATCGGCCCGGGCTTGTTGCATGGCATAAATCCACGCTTCTTGTGATTCGCTGCCGACTAAATTAGTCCTAGAATGGAATAGTTCTGCGGGAAGATTTACATACTCGTGTCTTATTTCTTGGACCTGATCCTGGGGTTGGGAAGCGCCAGCGCCTAGCATGGGGTCGTGGTCTGCAGGAGCGTGGGTCTTTGAACTGGAACGAGGTTTGAAGGTGGCCTTGATGGCCTGCTTGGAACAACAGCAACCCATGATGAAGAAAGTACAAAGGTTCTGAATTAGATGAACAATGTGGCTGCAGAGAACGCTGTTGTGGGCAATGGCGATGAATGAATTAAAAGAGTTGTGGAGTTGACGGTCTTTGGGCGACAGCAGTAGAATATATATACATACAGAGAAGGGTGTCTCCGATTGCACCTTTTCACCATGATGAGCAACCACAAATTCTACTTCCTGTTTGTCTTTGTAGTCATGATTCACTATGTGAAATACTCATCCGGAGAAAAGAAAAAAGTGGGAACACTGAAATATTCAAAAACAAGATTTGGGGACGGTACTCTGTTTAAAAATAAGCATTCTATCCTCCTCCCATTTGAATGGGGGCGGAATTATGTGGCGTTGGTTTTTATTACTGTTGACGTGTTTGTAGATGTAAAGCTGTTGTGTTGGGTGGGTGTCTTGAGAGTTTGATTGTAGCTGGTGGAATGAATACAACGGAGAAACAGTATTTGGGTTTATATAAATAATATTGTTTGTTTGGCCAAAAGATTCCCTGTTTCATAATGAAAATCCAGTTATGTTGTGCCATGCATTCTGTTGTTTTTTGATAGCTATTTTCTGATACCGACCTACTGCCAATGTGCTGCTCCCTGGGATATATGCAAGTGATTGTGGAATGATGAGTTATTGGGAGTAAGCTACGACAAGAAGTGAATCAATTTCTGCCAATTTGTTGCTTGTATTGTAGCGTTCTTGAAAAGGGTTCTTGATCTATTTTAGACAGCAGATTGAAATCAAGTTTCAACCCAAAGCTACAGCAAATATTATTTAATTATTTGATATCCTAGAGGCCTAGTTCTTCAACCCACAGAGGTATCCAAATCGTGGCCCTAGCTAGCACAATATAAGCTTCACACAGCAAAGTTAGCAGTTAGGCTACAATACCCAATAACCTTTTAAATCCAATATATATATCTCCAATAGCCTCATGCAGCCCAATGGAAATAACCTTGATGCCTTTTTCCTTAGAAAACCTTGATCCTAACAACCGATATAAAATGCCTTCCTTTGAGAGGAAGGAGGATCGGAGTTTGGGTTAGGAAAACTTTGTATTGAGGCGTTAAAAGGTTATGTTCAATGTCATTCCATTCAGTCTAGCTAGTTACCTAGGCGTAGCCGATGCCAGCACAACTTCCCTATCTACTAGGGTACTAAAGTACATAGGCCCCTGTGAACTTCAGTATTTCGACAAATTCGGTGGAAAACCTCTAGCCACGATCCAGGCATTCGGTGGCAAACCTCCGGAGGGCTGGGGCTTGCACAATTTTTCTTCCTTTTTAGCACATGTTTTCCTCTTTCCTCACAGCTTCCTGAAACAAGATCTGTTAAAAGGTTATATATACCACGGGTTTTTTGTTCACACAATTGCACCACACAGTGGCTAGAGCAAATATAAAGATAGCTTTACCTGACCAAATAATAACGGAGAGATTTATTGGGTTCCAGGGATTGCTTCGTATCGTATCCTAGTTGCTAGGTTTGCCGTGTGAAGCCTGTAATGTGCTGTCTGGAGTTACATTCCGGATATCCTCATCTAAACTATTTAACATCATATAATGATAATACTAGTTGATGCGAGGTTTGTATTTATTACATATGTAACACTTGTGCCATTATAATACTGGACTGAGCCATCTTTAGAAAATAGTCGACTGCATCCCTTTCGCTCAGAGCATTCCCTGAATTTACTATGCTCACACTTTTGGTGTCCCTATACGTTGTGCACTGGGACATGTTCGTCCGAATGCAGCATTAGTCGAATCAAGCGTGGAAAGGGTTCCATCATTTTCGGACAGAATTTTAATTATTGGTTTGATGCTACTTGCTGCATCCAAAATGGTCCTATTATTCAGACACTCCTTGGTTTATTGCTTTGTTGAGCCCACCCATAATCTTCCCACTCAAAGTAAATTACAAAATACATTAATTTCTAAGCCCCATCTAGAGAATGAAAGCGAGGATACCGGCCGCGGCAACGGCCAGCTCCCAACCACCAGCGACGCGAGCGGCAGCACCAACAACGTGGCCACCGGGAGACCCGCCGGAGGAGCCCTGGGAACCAGAGCCAGTGGGGACAGCAGTGGAGGGAGTGGCGGCCGAGCTGTGGTAGTTACCGTAGGAGGGGGTGGAGGCGGCGGGAGCTTCGTAAGCACCGGACTTGCTGGGCTTAGAGCCAGAGTTGTCACCACCTGCACCAGAGCCATAGGAAGGAACGATGCTGGAGTTGCCGCCGGCGGGGGGGATGTAGGCAGAACCAGAGGGGTAGGGAGCGCTAGAATGACCGCCGACAGGAGCAGTGAAGACAGGATTGCCAGCGGGAGCAGTGTAGGCGGGGTTGCCAGCGGGAGCAGTGTGGCCAGGGCTGCCGACAGGAGCAGTGTAGTCAGGGCTGCCGGCAGGGGCACTATAGACAGGATTGCCAGCGGGAGCAGTATAGACGGGGTTGCCAGCGGGGGCACTGTAGCCACCATCACCAGAAGGAGCAGTGTGGTTAGGGCTGCCGACAGGAGCAGTGTAACCAGGGTTGCCAGCGGGAGCGGTTGGGCTGGCCTCCTCGACAGGGCAGATGGTGGTGGACACAGCATAGGTCTTAGTGGTGACCTTGCCGACGGGGCAGTCAGTAACGTAGCTGGGGCACTTTGTGACTGTGTGCGTCTGGGTGGCGTAGACGGTGGAAGTGGTGAACTTTTGGTCCACGGGGCACACGGTAGTGGACAGAGCGTACGTCTCAGTCGTGACGCGAGCAGGGCAGTCTGTGACGTAGTCGGGACACTTGGTGATAGTGTGCGTTCTGGTAGCATAGAAGGTAGAGGTGGTCAAGGGCTTGTCAGTGGGGTTGCCGTACGAACCCTTGGTGACGGTAGGCTTGGTAGTATTGTAGTGGCCGTGAGTCTGGCCGGGCTGCTCATATGAACCAGACTGGCTGGGTTGCCCGTAGGAACCAGACTGGCTGGGTTGCTCGTAGGAACCGGATTCTCCAGGCTGCTCAGAGCCGCCGTTGCTGCCAGTCTGGTGAGGGGGAGCGGTGGCTGTCTCGGTCTCGTCGCAGTCGGTCTCGGTCTCAATATCGGTGGCAGCGGTGGTGGTGGCCGTGGTGGTATCAATACCGGTGATGGTGGCAGTGGTAGTAGCGGCTGTAGCAGAAATGGTGCCGGTGCCCGTAGTAGTAGTAGTAGTAGTAGTAGTAGTTTCAGGGCATTGGTAACACTCTCTATCGTAAAAGAAATTGCTGGACTTATCGTCGTCTGCGCTGATAACTAGGCTAGCGACGTCGTTGTACAGTTTGCAAGCGTTGAGGCCTTCGTCAAATGAGAAGGATGCACAACCAGTGCTTGCATAACAAGCCTTGGCACAATCCTCTGTTGTTATAGCATCCAGCTTGGGGGTTCCGACAGCATATGGGTCGGCGTAGGCCTTGGTGCCGCAATCGCACAATCCCTTCTCCTCGGCCGAGACGAGGGTGAGGGTGTCACAATCTGGGGTGTAGGCCGTGGCCGAGGCCGAGGCCAATCCGGCGGCAAATGCGGCGAGGACGAAGGTGCTCTTCATGTT
Organism: Calonectria henricotiae; assembly: GCA_020623695.1. Taxonomy (NCBI): domain Eukaryota; kingdom Fungi; phylum Ascomycota; class Sordariomycetes; order Hypocreales; family Nectriaceae; genus Calonectria; species Calonectria henricotiae. The sequence continues at coordinate 5,288 of JAHVYB010000360.1, read as the reverse complement.
GGAAGTGGGACAGAAATCACAAAAACGAATGTAAGGTGGTTGCGTATTGCCAACCAAGTAAGAGAACGGACACTCCTTGAAAGAAAGGAATCAAGTGATGATGAAAAGTATTTGGAAAAAGAGAAGAAACTAGCGTCCCAACCCCAGTTGTTTAAATAAATCCAGGAGCAAATTTTGGCGTCTTTCCCCCGGTTATTGCCACCGCCTCTTTTGGGCTTCAGAAATGGCATTCGCCTACGCAGTCGCTATCGGAGAGCTGCATCCCTGTGGACATGCCAAGTCAATAAAGTCAACCAGAGCATTGAAATCTGGCGGCTTAACCCGGGGCTAGCGGGCGAGCTGCTCCCGTAGCCCCTGACTAACTCACCTGTTGATTTCCTGATTGAGGCAAGCCGATGCGCCACAATCAATAGTTCTCAGCCTCTCCGTCCAGCTAATGCTCCTGTCAGGAGAATTTGTTGGCGCTACTTGGCCTAATCGGTGGCATGGGGTATTTTTTATGACCAACACGACCGACATCTGCATGTCATTGCTGTTCTTGCAATATGGAAGCTGGATGAATTTTCCGTAATTTGTGTATGCGAGCCCGTTCGACTGTCAGGCCAGGTCTGAAATCACACCTAGTTCCGCCGGGCCATTGACCAGAATGAGTATCGTCGCTCACCTGCAGAATTGTGATGATTTACTTCAGCCAAAAGAGGAAGAGGAAAAAAACCTCCCAGGTTACTTGGTTGGTGGAGTTGCATTGATCCGATTTAATTCAACTCATCTAATCAAACATGTCACTTTTTGCTTTTCTTTCATGGTGCGGAATTACTTGTGGGGTTTATTGGCTTCCAAAAACAACTAGCGCGTGATCTTTTAGCAAATAGTAGCCTCGGAATGGTGGGTGTGCACCATCTTATCTTGTTTGCTTGTAAACGAGATGCTCCATTCGCTCTTGGTCAATGTGGATCGCATCTCCCGATCGCCGAACCAGCGACCACACTGCTCAGCATGAGCTGACTCGTTCATGCCCTACGCGAACTCGTGGAGTCTCGTTTTTCGGGAGACGAGGTTAATTCTGTGCCGATGTGTCATGCCAAGCCCCAGGAGGTTGGTGAATTGACTTGTGGAATATTCTAATGCCTCTCTTGATGACAAAAGCTGGTGGTAACACACATGTCATCGTCTTTTGGCGAAACAATTCAAAAATACACCAACCACAACCCAATATTCCGAATCACTTCGACCCAGGATTCTAATATACAATCAAAAAACCATGCAAACTAAGATTAAATTTACAGCAACGTCTCAATCTGGTATCATTATCTAGCATTTCATGCAAAGGCGTATCCGGCCAGTCTAGCTTGGATATGATAATGGGTTATGCAGCTTCTCCCAAAGCCGATCAACTTCTTGTACGTATTTTAGTAGCCCTGTGGTGTTTACCCTTAAAAACCGTCTTGTCGTCCAGCAATTCGATGTCGCAGGCTTTGTCCGGTTTCATCGTGTTGGTGTATGGTGGCGCGACTAGTCGGCTGTGCTGTCGTCAAACTGTCAAGATACAAATAACTTCAATAGCATGTGGAAATTTTTTTTTGAGGCTCTGGAGGCGGGTTTTTGTATCATGTGCAATTTATATCATGTTATATCCAGAGCGCTATATATCCGGCGAGAACATAGGCACGAGTCATGCGTTACAACTTAAACTTTGTTTACCCAATTGTACCGCACCATCGTCCCACGCACATGGTACTGGCTCCCCAATGCATTTTCCAGCGTGCATTTGACCCATCAACTCATAACCCAACAGATTATTCAGCGGTGGCAGGCAATAATCTACGATCTAAGCTAATATTAAGTTATAGCACGGCTCACACACACCCACACCCCAAAGTATTATTGTTACTGTTTCTAATTTTAGCAACACCTATCAAAGTCCGGATTTGGGGAGTGGAGGATGAAACGTTCTGGATGGGCGGTAGCTCGCTGATCGTGTGTGTACTAACGGCCCGTTGTTCAACGACCATGGCTCTCTCTTCCTGGTGAGGTGTAATCAATGATTGATGAGACGGGTAGCTGAAGGGGACGATATTCGCCGAGGCGCGGGGTAATGAAGCACACGATAAGTGCAATCAATCCCCGGCACGCGGTGCGCAAGTCCGAAAGAGGTTGTTTGGTTTATATAAGGATTGGTGGAATCTGGTTTGGATGAGTACACTTGAAGCTCATGACAGGCGATTCCCCAAGATCAGCATCCACAAAATATGAAGTCTCTTGATAACCAAGAAGCTGTGAATAATATGAATTCTGATTACAGCTCGGCAGATGCGAAAATTGCGGCTGTTGAGGCGCTTCACAACGAGAATAGCCCTAAAGAAGATGACTGCAACAATGAAAATGACCAGAACCTCGGGATTTTCCTGTATACCTGGGCTGCAAGGCTATGTCCTGGGCATTATTAATTTTTGTAAGAGATTGTTTCGAAGTTCGAGCTTAGCGAGAATCCCGTCACAGTCATGATTTTACAGTATGATTAGTTGACAACTGTATCAAAAACCATAAATATTATTCGGAGAATGTGCGTGACTCAACCAATTGCAAAGCGTGTGTTAATTCACAAGCACTTCTAGATCCTACTTGGGGGTAACTCCGCAGGTAGCAATCTTACTCTAGGATTACTCTCGTGTCTCTCATCCCAGAAATGACTTACTTACTCTTGCACAAGCCGGAAAAGTTCCAGCTATGTTGTTGATTTCACCCTAGGTTACCTTTGATTTGACATCACGTTCCATGTCAATGAACAAAAATAAACATGTGTTAGATCTGCAAGCATTAAAAAAACGGAGTGCTTCGTATTCTGGCACGACGCCTCTGGACAATTACATTTGGCCATTAGCCGCTCCTAGCTCCCGGTGGAAGGTCTAAACGGAGCCGATATTGGTGTCATTGCAGGTGGGGAGGAGCCATTTCTTGACGACATACATACAGCAATTCGTTCAAAAGTTGAAGGCCAGTCCATTTCTATCTAATATTTCACTGGGTAATCTTGGACAAAATAATCTTTTAGGCAGGGGGAGGGGGGGGGAGGGGGCTCGACCGGAATACAGGCCTATGAAAGACGAGGCACACGATGCTGCGATCTGGGCTGAGGAAATAGGCTTTGCGATCCCGGCGTGAAAACTGGTAGCTATCGACTGGGTCTTATCTTAGTGTACACGACTGAAATAGTAGCTCCTCTTTTCATATACGGTATAACCGAGCGAAATAAAATTCTTTTTAGCCTACGTCCCCAACAATGAACCGTTCATGGTGCTGTTATTGACATCTTATCATTGTTTGTCCCTTGTACCTATTTCGGCAGACCCGGAAACTTCCCGGAACTCTCCACTAGGGCTCTGAGCTCCAACATGGCCCATAAAATGTACACTGTCGTTTTTCATGACTGGAGCAAACGACAACATCAGAATTTACAGCCCGGATTTGGGGAAAGACACCGCAAGAGTGTCCAGCTAAAAATGACCTTGGCTATGACCGCTTCTACGTGCTAGATCCAACTCTATTCAGCTTTCCTATGGCAGGACTGACCTGCAACGGCTAGCTTGTCACACGAGAGGAGGTATTCAGAGACTGTGATTTTGCGCTGACTCGTCTTTTGAGGAGGTCTTCAATAATGATGTTACTTACTTTCCTGTAGTAATCTTTCTTAAAGAAACAATCCATGTAGGTTTTTCCTACCTCAATCAGGTATGAAGAGACTTTGCATCAGCTCAAAACTTGGTGTGTCCGTTGCACTGCCCTTGCTGAGTGCGGCCCCTCTCTCCTCTTTCTCCTGCTTCTTCACATCTGCGCAATGGGCCACAATCACTAGGTAGGCAGTAATAGAGTCGTGATCCTCGCCAGATTGGGGGCTCATGCCATATTCTGTGGCCCACGAGTCAGCGGTCTCAAGACTGACTAAGCGCTGTTATCTTGCCGAATCGAGGCAAGTCAGTCCTGTAGCTTTTAGCAGCTTGCTTCAGGAAAATATAAAATACGAAAGACATGCACTTATCCACTGTTTATAATATAATTAGTTCGTCAACGACAAGACATGTTCGTAATATCGAGAGACAGGTGCGCTCAGGATTTTTCTTATTAAATGCCGCATTGTTCTGCCAGAGTATCTGCCATGAGTATGCCAAAGGACAGAATAGTTTACATGGGAGACTGTGTGTGCAGATATAATCCAAGTGTACTTTATGCAACGAGGATGAGGAGGCACAACTATTGCCTCATATTCTAGTCTACATGATCATTTTGGAACATGGCGTTGTCGTCGAGTGCAAAGAATGAACACATTAATAGCAATTTCTGGTCTATTGAAATGAATGTCTTGGGTTATGAGATAAGTTATGAATGTACTGATTGGAGCGTCAAGATAAAGCCCTCGATTTTTAACCAGCAAAATCAGAGCTGCCAGTGGGATTTTTCAGATGAGTCAGCGGCTCCACAGCACTCTGAGATCAAAGACAGCCAAGCCCAAAATGGCCTTGAAATTTATTCTTAGGCATGTGAGAGTGCGCTAAGGAAAAAGAAGAAAAAAAAAGAAGAAAAAAAAAAACATTACAGCGTTGGTGAAGGAGAAAAAAACAAAAACAAATTCAGAAGAAGAATAAAAGCCAAGCGACTACAAGCAAGCAAATGGTGTTACAGCATATTCTGGCAAAGAATTTTAAAACGGACGGTGAATGCTCAGATGTGCCCCCGGTCAACTCGGCCTGTGTGGGCCAATGGGCTGGGGACGGATCTACCTTTTATCACGCCACAACCGAGCAAATGGGCCAAGACATCGTTCGATCTGGGAGCGGAAGAGTTCGCACAAGCCTTTCCGCCGGGTTGGGGATCAAAAGTTGGCAGGCCTTTTGCTCATTTCTGGGGTCTTTGCTTCTTTGTTGGGCTGGGTGATTAGCATGAGCATCAGGTTCGAGAGATTGATCGCTGCCATCGATTGACAAGCAGTGCAAAGTTGGGTGTTAATTCACAAGCCAATTGGAGAACTTCCATTTCCATTCCTCCCCCAAATGACTGGCTTTCAGGGGGTTAGCTGCTGCAAGCATAACTTGTTTCCTCCCCCCCCCCCCCCCCCCACCCCCACCCCCCCCCCCACCCCCCCCCGCCCCCCCCCCCCCCCACCCGCCCCCCCCCCCCCCCCCGCCCCCCGCCCCCCCCCCCCCACCCCCGACACCACCGCCGGGCTCGCGTGGGTGGGGAGTTGGGCGGGGTGGGGCGCGGGGGTGGGGCGGTGGCGCGCTGCGTGGGCGGTG
>JAHVYB010000359.1:0-22502 GCA_020623695.1 Calonectria henricotiae | reverse complement strand
AATATTATTTATAGGTATATTTATAGGTATATTTATAGGTATATTAAAATATACTAATTCTAGCTATTAGGAAAGCTATCTTTTTATTATATTTTATTTCTATTAGAGAAAGCTTTATAGTTTTTATTTTATATTGCCTTTAGGCTTCTAAGGTGATTATGGGTATAAGGGTAATTATATTATAGGATTTAAAAGTCTAAAGGTTTAATATGCTCCTTGGTATTGCTACCTTGTTAAGCCGTCCCTCTCCTCAGGGGGATATAAATTACTTTTATACCTTGATATATATATAATTAATTTCTTAGTATTATAAAAAATAGGGCCTTTGCACATAGGGACTATTACTATTGCTTAAAAATCTATTCTAAATTAGGAAAGGCGCTATTTCTAGGGGCTTAGGGTTCAAATCCCTCTTAATTTAAAAAAAAAGCAAAAAGCTCGAAGCTCGCAGCTTTGCCTATTCCTAGGTCGAGGCTTCAGCATCGTCATAGAGGTATTTTAGAGTTGGCCTTGAGAGATGACTTTGATGCCCGTCCCCTGCCCCAGGTGACAGAGTCCACCGTCAGGGTCATGAGAGAAATCTCGGGCTTGCCGTCGCTATAGTACTCGTCTGGGATATCTTTGGTGATCTCGACCGGCGCAACCGCCCAATCGTTGCTGTGGGATATAGGAGGGAGCTCGCCGAGGCCGAGCCAGCCCCCTGCGCTTGTCGTGGCATTGGGTCGATCGAGGGCAATGCTATACCATGGCTCAACGAGCTTCTTCTTGTACATGCTCACAAAGAGGGGGTCGTAGACGGCACGGTTCGTGATCAACGCAATGGAGCCGTTGGAGTTGTTGGTCCCATAATGAGCCGAGGTCAGGGCCGGATAGCCCAGCCCTAGAATGCCGCTGTTGAGGCCGTCTCCGAGGTCGTTTGTTCGATCGACGATTCCAACCTTTTGCTGCGGAACGGTGATGCCTCCGAGTGTGACGTCTTGGATGCCGACTTTGCCTAGAGCAATGCCGGTGCCGTACTTGACCCCAAAGGTCTGGTTCTTGACATAGTCCAGGTTTTCTGGCACGTCAAACGTGGGAGACCAGATGCATTCTTCTTGAGAGACTTCCGTGTTGTTCTTGCTGATGCAGTGGTACCCCGTCTCGGCAACCCAGGTGTCGCTGCTGCCAGTGTCCACAAGGAGGTAGAAGGACTGGTCGCCGACCTTGACCTCGACGTCGAACCAGAGACCATTCAGGGTAGATATGACGGGGGCAGGGTTGTTTTGTTGCGATTCAGCACGACGATGGTGACGACGAAGTGGTGCAACGCCGGCGGCCGCGAGGGACACAGTCGCAAGGGACACAGTCGCAAGGGACACAGTCGCAGCAGCAACGGCAAAGTTGGTGAATTTCATGGTTGCAATCTTAAGTGGTAAAAGCCGAGTCAAATCTTGATGCTCTAGTTACTGCAATGATGTAGAGCTAGAAGACGGGATTCCCAGATGATTATATAGTTACATACTGCCATTTTCTTGAATGAATTGCCATTTTCCCTTCCTAAACTAGTAACTGCAGCACCGAAGCAAATGCTCTCATTGGCTACATCGTCAGTTTTCTCGATGGTGTCTAGTCATTCACTTCTGCACAGCCTAGAGTATCAAGGCCGTCGCGTCCAATGATGCCCAGGCTGAATTGCAGGGCCCGATTGGCGCAGAAGCGCAGCAGAGTGCAGACGGTTCGTCGTCTCGTCAATTTCCAGAGCCAGAGCCGGTTGCGTGGCGGGCACAGCCATCCAACGGTCGATCCTCCACGGTGGGGGAGTTGGTTAGTGTTGGAGGTGATTGGCCATGTCGACAATTCCCAGACGATGGAGCATAGCAGCGCGCATGGGTTTGAAAAATACACGAGGTCGTCAAAGTATTACACTGTGAATTGACGAGACACACAATGGGCAAAACGAGCTACATTCCCGATTCACGGAAAGGGCCGGCGGGATCTGTGTTTGTGCACCAATGTTGTCATCCAACAAAACAAAGCCACATTCATCATGTTCAGAGCTGAAAAGGGCGTTGTCGTGAAACATTGCGGATTGCGCACAGCATGCAGTCGCGCCATCTCGGCCGCATTTTACGCCTGACGCAAGCCAAGTCGGCCGTATCATGGCCTTGGTATCTGTGGCTACATGTTACATGTTCAATTAGCCCAACAACCCAGGTGGTGCAGAGGCCGAGCCAAAGCACGACGGAGTCAAAGCACGACTATCAAAACTGGATGGGGCGCATCCATCGCTTTTACTTTGACGCTTTGAATTAAAAATGGACATTTCTCTCTCTCTCTGTCTGTCTCTTCTTCTTCTTCTTCTTTTTTTGGTATTGAGAAAAATTGTTATTCATGGCAAAGAAATGATTGGCGGAGAAAATTGTCCCAGATCACATGTCCCCAATTAGCCGTGTTGTGTAAATAAGTTGTGGCATGTTGATAGTTACCCCAAATAGTCTCACAGAGACAGCCACCGACGGGTATGGACGGGTATAGTCGACGGTAAAGCCGCACTGGAATACAAATAAACATGGGCATTCAACCGTTGGGAGTGGGCTGGAATAATAGAACGGGGAACAGAGTGGGTTGGATGTTTTGCTTTCGTCATTTCTCATTCATCCACATTTCAGCCAGAGAGAGTACAAAACTTGGACAAAATATGCGTTGTTACATTATATACAAGCTTGGCCTTTTCTTTCCAAAGAGACGAAAAAGGAAAAAGAAAAGAACAAAACAGAAAGAGAAAGAAAGAAAGATTACGTCGTGTGCTGGGCTGTCTTGTATAGACCCTGACTCATAGATCGATCGTAGCCTTGGACTCTCTTCCCCGCAAGCCGGTCCGTCGCGTGTCGCCCAGGGTTGTTATCAGGGAGGATCCCCTTCCCAAGAAGAGTGGATTAATTGCCACCTCTCTCAATCAGTGAGGCTATCGTGACCCAGCCACTTTCGAGCGCATGAATTTCGTACGTCCGTGTCGTACATTAGCTGGACACCAAGTGCCCCCCTTTAAAATAAAACCAAAAAAAAATATATCCCACCGACGATGGGACGAATAAAACACGTTCAAGGCGTGGGCAGCCTGAATGTTCCAGTGGACGACAGCCAAAGTTAACACGCCGTCTTATAGGTGCGGCGCGCGGGCACTGGACAGCGAGCACACCCATCTAGAAGCCCCGCTACTCCGCTAGAAACGGACCCAGCACACCCCTCCAGTGCGCTGTTCCCCTCGCCCTAAATATATATTATATAAAAAAAGCACCGACAGCAACGTCTCTTGGGACTACTCAGGGCTAGCTCTGAGCCTCACCCCAGGCAACCGGGGTGAGGTGGACCCCTGACACAGTGGCACTTCCAGCGGGCTTACCCCTGCGGCCCTAGCGCCCTAAACACCCGCAGCAGTCGCATGACGCTACCCGGTAGTGCCCAAGATACACCTCACTTAATGGTCCCCATCTTCCCATCTCCAATCAGCCATTAATGGCTGCGACCGTGATTGACGAATAAAGAAAGCCTTGACTTTTTTCATTTTTTCATCTTCTTTCTTTTTCCTTCTTCTTGATTGCGCTCTCCCTCCCTCCCTCTCTCTCTCTCTCACGCGGTGACGTTTCCTACGCATGCCGCACTTGTCAATGAGAGCTGCTTTGTACTTTACGCCGCCTGTCCTCGCCTGAAGGGAGCTGGAATCCCCCCCAACTAACACACCACACCACACCACCCAACCACCATCATGGCTGATTCAGGAAGCCGCCGTGGCAACAGCCTCCGCGTTCCTAGAGTCCGCTCCAACGCCGGGACGACCAGAAGCACATCGGTCCGCAACTCGGGCGTCTACGACGACGTTCGGTATCCCTCCGGACCACCCCCGCCCCCGCCCCCGCCCCCGGCGCGTTCCCTTCGCGCCCCATCGTCCCGCTTCTCTCTCAACGAGCAGTTTGCCGCCACCCGTAGAGAATACGAACTTTGGGACGACGACGCCAGCTCCTTCCATGAGCGAGCCACCATCTACTCCGAGGCCGGCGATGCCTTCGCCGGCGCCGCCATGAATCCCGCAGACAACAACCCTGGTGTTGCCGAGTATACAGGCCCCGCCGCCGACTTTGACTACTATGACATACTCTGCCTACCCCGCGACTCAGACGACCTCTCCCCCGAGCAAATCCGCCGCGCATACTTTCGTCTGTTCCTCCTCTTTTATCCCGACAGCTACCAGGAGCACCTCCGGCCCATTGCGCTCCAGCAGTTTCTCCGCGCGCAAGAGGCCTTTGAAGTCCTCATCAACCCGACTCGCCGGGCCCAGTACGACCTAGACCTGCTTCTGCGCGACGAGTCGGTTGATGGCGGCGCTTCGCTAGAGTACGAAAACTCTATCAAAAAGGCCGTGCAAGACAGGTTGCAAAATGGCATCCAGACCATTTCCGACATGGGCATCCGGCTCGACGCATCCAAGAACAGGCGTCGATATGGACGCTCCCCGTGGCAGAAGGCGTCCCCGCAACTAAAACTACTAGACTTTGCCCTCAGCCAGTCCGTGTCAGTTGATATCCCTGCCTTGCGCCGTGTCCTGCAGCCGCAGGTATCGCGCCTGGAGCTGTTCGCATTATCCAAGAGGAAGGGCAAGGAAGCCGAAGCCATTGGGTCCCTATCGCGTCCAACAATTGAAGTGTCTACCCCTACATTGACCGCTTCGGGATCAGTCTATGGTGTCGCTGGGGAGCTCCCTCTCATGCCCACCACTCTCTTATACGACCACTACCAGCCTCTGCTGCCATTGACGATCCCCAGGCACCGACTTATACAGCTTATCGAGAACAAGCTGTCTCCTCTGGTCACCTTGCGATATCGACAAGAGTTTCTGAATCGCGCACCCCCCACGCTTCCCAACAAGCTGCGCTGGGTCAAGACCGCCGTCGAGGCCGACGCGGACCTGCTTCCAGAATTCTCGGCAACTGGCCGCCTATATCACCACATCATCCTCCCCGAGTTCGATGACCCTACCATCGTTGAGGCCAGCGTCCAATCCTCGCGCCATGTTCCCCGGACGCCGCCCCGGCTTGTACTCGGCCTCCACCAGAGCCTCTATCACGGCACTGCATTCCTTCGTGCCGACAGCGGCGACTGGGTGTTTGGGACCAGCGACTCATGCCGGTACTTTGCCGACTTTTCCAAGATGAACTCAAACATGTTCAGCGCCGAGTCTCCCCTCAAGATGACCCCGAACCTGGAGTTCGGCTTCCGGACGGGGCCCCTCGAGAACACGCCCACCCCCGGGGCTTCAGACCCTACCAACCGTGAGCGTGGCATCAGGGGCCTCGACCAGGAGCTCAGCACCTGCGAGGAGGGAACCTGGGCCGCCTCCGCCTCCGCGACTTCGTCCGCCGTTGCGGGATTCATTCGATATAGCAAAGACCTGCAGCTCCCCTTCCAGCTCTCCCCGGAGCCAATGACGCCCTCGTTGCCGGCCTCGGCCCGTGTCGAAGTAGAGCTGTGCTCCAACACCTTCCGGGACCGCTATCTCGCCTTCCGCAACCTTTGGTCAGTCGGCCGCTTCTCCCGCTTCGGCCTCGAGGTCGGTGTGAGCACCCACAACCTCCATCTCTCCGTCTACTGGTCACGCCTCGGCCAGCGCCTCAGCGTCCCCCTCCTCATCGCCCCGCAGGACGTCGTGTCCACGAGCGTCCTGTTCTGGGCCGGCGCCCTGCCGTTTGCCGGCCTCGCTGCACTCCAGCTCTTCCTCCACCGACGCCGTGGCCACAAGTTGGGATCCCGCAGCCGCAGACGTCCACGAGCTGAGCTGACCTCGGCCGCCCACGTGGCCGCGGCCCGACAACGAGACGAGGCCGACAACGTTACCGTGCTCCTCGCCCAGCCAGTCGAGGCGCGCCAGAAGCGTCAGATGTCCCTCGGCGGCCTTGTGGTCATGAGTGCCAAATACGGCATCCTCGACGACGACGGCAACCTCGCTGGCGAGCATGTTGCCGACGTCACCATCGCCCTCTCCGCCCTCGTCGACGACACCGCTCCCAATACAGGAGCCCGCCTTGCTATCCCCGGCAGTGTCAACAAGAGTTGCATCCCGGGCTTCTGGGATCCGGCCCCGGGCCAGGAAAAGATATTGCGTGTTCACTACTCGTTCAAGGGCGTCCACGGCGCTGTCGATGTCCACGGCCAAGAGGAGCTCATCCTTCCCCCTGGACACGTTCGCCCATGAACTTTAAATTACTCAAGTGATTATGTATATACATGTGCTCTATGATTTTTCTTCTTCTTTGACGATATCGGATACACGACGGTAACGGTACGGGTTAATGGGAGGCCAGTTGAACAGGTTGCAAGTCTTTGGCACTCACTCATGACAGAAACGATGGGATGTGGGTAGGACATAGTCTCGATAAGAGTCAGGTTTAATATACAGACTGGCAATGTATCTGCCCTGTTTACGGTGCAGTACAAGATACACTACAAACAGAACACTCAAATGACAAATCACTCCAAAGACGCAATATTGCGAAAGATATAAAAGAAACAAGCCGAATCGTCGTAATACTGTCGACGTATCTATCGTACAGTGTAATCCTTCCTTCTCCAAAGCATGGCAAGGTATACCTGAGTCAATGCCAGAAAGCCGCCGTCCACCACCCAAGACAATTTTACAAAGCAACACTCAAAACGCCCTCCTTTTTTTGGTTTTCAATTCTGAGTCTAACCGGCGAGGAAATGATGAAGCCAATCCACAGCTTTCAATCCGTATACACCAGGTGTTCACAGCGCAACAAGTTTCCCGCTGAGGCCCTCCATAATAGGACACGGCGTCAGAATGCACCTATTAGTATAAAAAGAGAGTAAAAGTAAAAACAAAGAGAAGAAAAAAGCAGAAAAGTAAAGAAAAAGTCTAATGATCGTGGTTGTGATTGTTTCTAGGTGTGCTCGACGCACTATGAGAGGATTCACTCGCACGTCGAGTCGATGAGCCTCGGGACGATGCCTCGAGGTTACTGCAGCAGCTCTTGCCGCGGCAGTCTTCAATGCATTCCAGGAGGCAGAGTTCGCCCTTGGATCCATCCACACCTCCGTCAAGGGCCAGAAGAGTAGCTCCGCCACCCTGCACGAGCTTCTGGCCGGTGGAGAATTCGGGTTGAATCGTTGCGCTGTGGATGCCGTAGGCATGGAGGCACTTGCGGGCTCGGCGGGCAAGCTCCATGTATTTTTCACCGCCCTCCGAATCAATGGGGAAAGAAACTTGGATGTGCATGCTGGCAACGAGCTTGGTATCGGAGAGTTGCCAGACGTGGATGTGGTGGCAGGTAACGACGCAAGGCAAAGTCTCAATGTCCTCTCGAATTTCCTGGATGTTGATGTGTTCAGGGGTCGCCTGGAGGAGGACGCGAGCGGTAGCGCGGGTCAGGGGGATAGAAGTCTGGAGGATGATGATAGTGATAAAGACCGAAACGATGGGATCCGCATAGAGTTTGCCGGGCCAGTTGGTGAGCCAGATGATAAGTCCGGTAACAATGACACCGACATTTCCTAGAGCATCGCCGATGACGTGCAAAACCATGGCATTCATACCCATATCATCATGGCTATGACCATGACCACTGGCCTTTGGCTTCTTGGGCAAAGTATGATTGTGGCCATGGTGGATGCTTGAATCACGTCGTGGGCGTCCGTGAGAATGCATAGGCTGCTTGTGAGTGCTCAAAGAGCTACCGCCTTTCTTAACGCCCTTGAGCAGCGGCGACTCTTCATTCGCCTCTTCCTCGTCGGCAAGTAGGGAAGCCTCAACATCGGTGTCGCTCTCGCTCGGTACATCACTGGCAGTCTGTGTGGTGGCAGCGATAATATCTTGGCGGAAACTTGCAGGGTGAATGCTCATGTCTTCGAAACTAGCCAGGCGTGAGTGGCCGCTCTTAAGGGAATGGCGTCGATCGCGGTCGCGGCCTCTGGAGTGGGCAGAGTATCGACTGGTACCAGTACTTGATTCCTCTCTAGTGTGACGGTGTTCTTCGAAACGGAGGTGGCGTTCTTCGGAGACATGGGATTGGGAATGGGAGTGGACATGACCCTCCTCTTCATCATGGACGTGATCGTGAGCGTGCTCGTGGTCATGGTCGTGGTCATGGTCGTGGTCACCGTGAGAGTGGCCGTGAGAATGGCCGTGGCCGCCGAGAACAACAAAGCCGAGGAGGTTCGAAAAGAGACCGGCGCAGCCAACGATAAGCATCATCTTGGGGTTGTCAATCTCCGGGGGCTCGATAAATCGGGTCAGGGCCTCGAGAAGAATGGAAACACAGAGGGCAATGAGGAAAACGGCATTGAAAAAGGCACCCAGAATCTCGGCGCGAACCCACTAGAAACAAATTAGCCATGCGACAAGTTGCGATCGAGCACCATGGGGACAACGCTTACGCCAAAAGTGAATTCGTCGGTGGTTGCCTTTTGCGCAGCCGAAACAGCCCAGAGACCAATGATTAGTGAAATGATGTCATTGAGCTGCACAAATGGTCAGTAAAAGATGCGATACATGTGAGCGAGGAAATGCGAACCATGTGGAACGCGTCGGCCATAAGCGCAAGGGAGTGTGCGAGGAAACCAGTGGTGAGCTCGAGCAGGAAAAAAGCCGTGTCAAGTCCAATCATGACCTTGATGCGGGTGCTCTTGGACCACGCCATCTTCTGTAGGAGGCCCATGATGACGAGGATGAAGGCGCCGAAGTAGGCGCTGCAGCAGTGGCGGGTCGATGCTCAGTGTCCGGAAGGAATTAAAGGTGACCAGGCGGAAGAAAGGTGGATGATGGATGTAAGGGAAGAAGAGTTTCGTTGGTGGGCGGGGAGGAGCGAGATTTCAAGTCGGCGTCTGTGATGACGGAATGCGGCGGTTGATGGGAACCCAACGATCTCCCCTTTGGCTGGATTCGCGGGTCCAAGTCCACTTATCAGGGCGACGAGGGTTGTGTGAGACAAGGGTATGGTGGTATTATATATGTATGCAAGCGTGCATCGGAGAAGTAAAGGAGAGAGATGACGCCAGGGAGCAGAGACGGCTGGAGAAAATACAGGTAAAAAAGAAGAAAAAACCTTTGGGGGGTCTGTCTTGGATGAGCAATTGGTAAGGGCACTCTGGGCAATTTGGGGAAGAGACAGATGATAAAGAAATGAAGAAGTGAAACTGAAAGAAGGAAAGAAGGATGAGGAACAGGAGGGAAAGGGGCAAACGGGCAAACGGCTCGCAAAATGGGAGCTATACAGCAAGGTGGGATGGGAGAGGGAAACGGAGAAGAAAATAAAGTCCAGAGCAGAGCACCTTGTCAGGCGCCTCAGGCTCCGCTCGAGATTGCAGTAGCTGCGTTAGAGACGTGGCTTGAATTTAAGTGGCAAAGCTTGAGGATCAATAGCGTAACAGCTCGGGGCAGTGGATGGACAAAATGGACAGCAGGCGAAAAAGAAGAAGAAAAAAGAAGGGAAAAAAAAAGGCTTATTGATGGCTGAGACTATTAGGAATGGCCGCTGGTCTCTTAGTTTGAGGCGAGAGTACCGAGACCACTCTAACCTGCCTGGGCCCCAGATAAGCACAGCACGGCACGTACCTGCGCAAAGTATCCGTACGTATGCGTCCGAGAATACGCTTCACTGGGTCCAGCATCAAAGCTCAGGCAGGGAAATACCCAGGCCCTGGCTACTAACGCATACAAAAGTTCACGTCTCATTCCAGTAGGCTTGGTCCTTGGGCTCGCCGCGATCAAAGCTCTGCTGGTGTACAGAACACATTTTGCTTCTTCTTCTTCTTCTTCTTCTTCTTCTTGCCCATGTCGTGTCAGCGTCCATCATCATTATTGTTATTATCATCAGCAACCACCGCCTGTGCACTACGTACCGACACACACACACAGGCTGTCATGCACCACACACACACGCACTTGCATGCGCCGTTCGTTTCTGAAAACGACCCGATTTGACAGCCAAAGAAAAATCCATCGGCTTGACAAGCCAATGACCCCTGTCGTCCATCCGATCCATGACCAACGACTCCACGACGTTTTTCCAACCAACACAAGCAAACACCCATCTGCATGTCGGGCACTCGCCGACACGGCTTCTCATAAGGTACGTATTGATTATCAGTCCTTCCACAAAAGTAAAAACAGTCTTGTTCCATGGGTCTTGTTCCATGGGTCTTGGACCCCAAGCAAGCCTTTTTCGAAACACAAACGGCCCAATTGTAAGGCAACGGCCAGCTTGTCTAAGTGGGAGGGGGAAAAAAGAAGAAGAAAAAGAAAGAAAAAAAAGGTACTTCGTAAAGAGGGGCCCGATGTCACACTCACAAAATGCAGCGGATTCATCGCACGCAGCCACCCCCACTGCTGTGGGCCCGGGGATTCCGCCAGAGGAGCTCCCAAAAGCTATCCTTGGGCCGAATCCCACTTGACAATTCCACCATCACCAAGAAAAAGAATAACAAGTGGGGATAACGTCCTCCCATCCGTCCAGGCTCCTGGTCGGTTCGGGACGTCTTCGGGACGGATCTCCAAATTCCCAGTCACCAGTTTGCCACCAGGGCCTCCTCCGGCTTCGGTGTCAAATGCCCAACCAACAACTACGAGGCGACGCTCTGCCCGGCTTGGTCGGGACTTGATCGGGACATGGAGGAATCGTCGGCTAGGCCATACCGTCGCCTCCCGAATGTGATATTGCCGCCATTGTCACCAAGACTGTGATATCGGGGCCCTTGATGATTTACAGAGACTCGATCAGCCAAGTAATGACGACAAGTAGCTGCCCCTGTATCCCCGGCCGGGATCCGCTCAACCCCATCTGAGCTTCGTTTCCGCCCCAGAAAGAACCCACATGCCACGAACGGGTCGGGTTGCCTGGGGTTAGATTTGATGGTTATATTTGACCGTACGTGTTCAGCTGTGACAAAAACGCCACGCAAAAAACAAAAACAAAAACCCAGATCCAAACTGTTGCCGTTTACTTGTGCCATGAGTGTTCTCGTATGTTTGAAGCCCATCCACAGTCATCAATCTATTTTTGTTTTGTTTTTTTTGTTTCAGGCAGTGACACGCCAACCCACCTCACATGCCAGCCACGGCCTCTAGTTTTCGAGCTCTGCTCAGACTATCGAAAATTAAGCGTATGGTTTTTTTACGTGATGTCAGTGGCTCGGGTTTGTTTCCAGCTTCCGCCTGGCTTGCCTGTAGCTTGCTGACGGCAACGGCCAAACCCAATCGCTTGCTTGTTGCATCATTCTGCCCAGGTTGTCGCACAGCTCGTATAATTTAAACAGTAGTGAGGTATCATAGTAGGAGTGGGAATATCCAACCAATCCAGCTTATATCCCATAGTAGAATCTTAAATGAACTAGACACCCGCATATCTCATGGGGGTTACAGCCTCTTGCCTGGTGGCTTGGGCTATTAGCATGCGAAACAATACACAACGCGGGCGTAAACGCATGCCACAATCGGGGTGTATGATGTGATATTAACATGATTAGTGGGAATTTAAATTAATGCAGCGTAATGTTGGATATTTTCAACGATTGTTAATTCTCACAGCTTCTTTCAATAATCGGGCCTACTTAATGGATGCGAGTCATGAAGTTATGGTCTTCTCCAGGGTAGCTACACATGCCACAGTCTTTACTTGCTGGACTCGGCGCTCTGGCTTCGGCGGCCCGCACCGCTGTTAACCTAACCCGCAGCTTGTGTGCCACACCAGGAAAGCCTCGATTGCCAGGCCTCATCGTCAGTGGCGTCTTTAGTTGAGAAAGCTGGAGGTCTGTATGAGCTGAGAGAGATTTTCCTAAACCAAAATCCCCGTGGCCAGAAAAAAAAAAAGAAAAAAAAATTGGTGGGCATGATCTCATAGAATATTATTTACGACGCAAAATAATGTGTGCTGGAACAATTCAGCTCTCTCCTGCGCAGCTGTTGTGCCCCGATTGTTTTTGCCGCCCACGTTCATGCATCTCGCTGTAACTGACCTGATAGATTGAATTGCCAGCGAATAACATGCTGCTGTTGGCTGCAATGTCTGCCTGCCCTGTAACACCCCCTGCGTATTACCGTGCGACCCAAAAAAAAAAAAGAGCACTCTCCGCGGCTATGAGTTCAGTCCCCAGGGCAGAGCCTCCTTTGAGGCGGTGATTCCCATCTGTGCCTAACCAGAGACACCCGGTTCCCGTCAATAAAGGCCTACGGCCGTGATCCACCAAAACACCCTCCCTTTCCCTTCTCTGTGTGATACCTAGTCCATGTATTGGTGCGCTGTGGGATAGTCGATGTCGATATGAACACCGCCACCAACGTGCTGGCCTTTGTACGGGTTGCGGCGCAAATTGCCAACTGCATCGCCCAAGCCAACCTGTTATGGGGTCAAGTCAAGGACCTCCCCGACGAGGTTCGGGATATGCTGTTGGATATGGAGGCCATTGGTTCCTTGTTCGAGGACATGGAAGAGCAGCTCGCCTTTGACGGCCCATCATCGTTCCGGAACGAGGCCTCCGTCAGACGCAGCCTTGGGCTCACGAGACGTGCATATGAAGCGCTGAATAGTCTAGTCATGGATATGAGCTCACAGATGGATGGCAAGAAGAGCCTCAAGAGCAAGGTAAAGCTGGCCAAGATTGTAATTAAAAAGGAGGCCCTTGAGCGCTACCAACAGCGATTGAATCGATCCTTTGAGCTGCTCCAAATTTCCATTCAGGCATATCAAATGTAAGTTTGAGATGAAAATACCCGCAGAACCATATTTACTGAAATGGAAAAAGGGCCCTGGCGAGACGCAGTCCCGAACTTATTTCCAGCAAAGTCACGAGTGACTTGATTGCATACTTTGATGGAGTCCAAG
Source organism: Calonectria henricotiae (assembly GCA_020623695.1). Lineage (NCBI taxonomy): Eukaryota > Fungi > Ascomycota > Sordariomycetes > Hypocreales > Nectriaceae > Calonectria > Calonectria henricotiae. The sequence continues at coordinate 9,636 of JAHVYB010000359.1, read as the reverse complement.
CAGTTAAAGATTTGCCCCTCATCTCTGCCAAATTTATAAGAAAAGAAGAAGAAGAAAAAGAAGAAGAAGAAGGTGATGGGGAAGAAACAAAACACGAATCCTTAGTGGATGAACAGAGCCTCGGTCTCCCATTGAAAATGGCTCGAAAAATGAAGAAAAACTACGCCCCCTCCAAGATTGGAAGGTTTGCATTGACTTCTAGCCATGGCAGAGGGGGATGGCAGGCTTATCTACAATGGCCTAGCTGGCTATCACAATCGGTATTCGAGTTTTCGTCCCGGCCATCCCTGGCTGGATGGACGTATAGCTATCGGGTTTACAACGTTGTGCCGGCGAACTCGGAAATAATGGCGAGGGTCAGAAGTGGCGATACAAGCCGTGTCCTGGAACTCTTTAGAAATCGCCAGGCATCACCTTTTGACAAAGACCAGTATGGGTCATCTCTCTTACATGTGAGTCCGCCTTGTGCTTTTTACGAAATGTGGCTAAGAAATAGAGAGCACGCTGCACAAAACAGAAAATATGAAATGTGCAAACTCCTACTTGGCCTTGGGCTTCAAGAATGCCTGATTGAACAAGGCGGTGACCGGTAAGTATCATTTTAGTTGTGATCCGTATAGGATATCATTAAGAAAAAATTGTTAGGAGCCCAATTGCAGAGTTTGTTTATAAACCCAACAATGCCAATCGGGGTACTGAACACACCAAATCTCAAGACCACTGGGAGAAAATAGTGCAGCTGTTTCATTCGTATCTTGACGACCCGGAGAGCACCATGATTTTGCAGCTGTTTGAGTTTCTCCAAGAATGGGCGAATGGAGACGAATTTGTGCTCACCTTCCGGAGGAGATTTCTGCCCAAATTCTATACTGGCCCACTTAGAAACCGCCTCGAGGCTTTTCGTCACGGATCTTTCATAATAGGAAGTCCTCGAACCTTGTTAACTCTCTTATCAGAAAGACTCGAAGTGTCTAGCTCTGACGTTGACCTGTCAACTCGCGAAAAGCTTTCTCTTGTTCACTCAGTCGCAGTAGCGTTAGGTTCGCGATTCGCCGATGTGGATCTTCCGTACGAGAGGCTATGGCAAATGGGACGTTTGAGTATATACAGACGAGAGTGGAGCGAACTGGTCACCAAAGTGGCTTCAGTTTCAAGCATTGATGGCCTTCACAGCATCGAGACTGTGACTCCTTGGGACATTCACCATGTGACGGCGTGGAGGGGAACACCATTGATTTCAGTCATTGGAGGAGTTCTCTGTTACATATCGCCATACTTCTCCTTTGTGCACTGGGAAAACGCGATACAAGGGAGCATTAGACGATGGGCTGCCGATCTGAAGGAGGCAGGAGTAGACCTGGTCGAGTATGGAACGCGAGAAGCCCTGATTTTGAGAGAACAAGCAAGAGGTGCGCTGGACGCCGATGCCATCACATCATCGAGGAGCATGATTCGAAACGCAGCGGCACCGGGTGTAGTCGGTTTACGCCTGCAAACTCACGAATGGAAAGAGGAAGGACATGGCGAGAATAATTGGATCCCAATACGGATTATCGATCTCAAAGTCGGGCCACACCCGGCGGACTGGCAAGTTCTATGGGCCCCGGAGTTTGAGTGGATGGCGTCCCAGTTCTGGGATCTGATTGAGAAGGAGAGTGTTGTGATGCCGGGATCGTGGACTGAGGCTTAAAAGACAGGCATTGAAACTTGAAAGCATGCAGCCCGGAGAATGGCATTTATGGGTGTAACATACGGGATGGATATATTGGGAAGAAGAAGCGAGGTTGATCAAGCAGTTACTTGGTGGCGCTGAAAATGAGTATTTTGTCCCTCGGTTGGCACCAATCATCATGACTTCTCCCTACAATCACCTGCTTTCGTCATGCAGCTCCCGCGCGACCCCGCCTTCCGGGGCGGGGCATTCATGCCTCCGCTTGAAGCCTACCTTCAATCTCTTGAACATCTTTGACTTTACCGACGTGATTTTCAATTCAGGCTCAAGCTTTTACCTAGATCCTAGATAGAAGAGAGCATTTTATCTTTGATACGTATTTCTGCCGTGCCCTACACCACTCGATCGACGCCATCATCATGACGACTCGACCAGCGGCCAAGGCGGGTTCGTGGTACGAGGCCGATCCTGAGAACTTGAGGGAGATACTCGACGTATTCATGGCCAAGGTACCTGGAAGCATCGACGGGGTTCCTGTGCCCATTCCTGGAGCCCGTATCGTTATTGCCCCGTGAGCGCCCACTCCCACATACCGCCCTCCAAGAACTTAGCCATGGCTAACACATCTCATGCCAGCCATGCTGGATATTCCTACTCGGGCGAATGCGCAGCATGGGCATACAAGACACTTGATCTCAGCAAGGCGAAGCGCGTCTTTGTGCTTGGTCCATCTCACACTTACTACCTCGAGGGCAGTGCCGCGACGACATTCGGAAAGTATGCGACTCCCTTTGGCGACCTGACGATCGACCGAGATGTGTCACAACAGATTAAAGAGGCAGCTGAGATGGACGACATGCCAAGCAGAAATGAAGTCAGAGAACACTCCCTCGAAATGCATATGCCATATCTCTATCTTCGGCTCGAACAGACGTTCGGCTCGCCAGACAAGTTCCCACCAATTGTGCCCATGCTGATCGGTTCAAACAACGGCAACGAAGAAAAAGCGATTGGCCGCACCCTCGCACCGTACCTCAAGGACCCCGAGAATGCCTTTATTATCAGTTCCGACTTCTGCCACTGGGGGGATAACCAGTTTGGCTACTCAGTGTACTCCCCGACTCTCAGCACGTCAAATCTTGTTAAGCTCCGCCAGAATGACCCGAAGCCTAACGGTCCACCCATTCACGAGTCGATTCGAGTTATTGATGAGGAGGCCATGGATGCCGTCAAGAGCGGTAGTCATGATGCCTTTTTGGACTCTTTACGGAAAACCAAGAATACGGTCTGCGGACGGCATCCAATTGGAGTCATGATGGCAGCACTTGAGATTCTGCGCAGTGAACCTGGGTTTGAGGATAAGGGGCAGTTCAGTATTATTCAATACGACCGCAGCAATCTTGTGGAGTATCCTGATGACATGAGCGTTAGCTATGTATCTGCATATGCCGTGGCATAAGTATTGGACAGGCGTGGCATAATGGGGACAGGAGTTTGGATGAAGGTTGCCCGAGGTGTTATAAGCTTAGTGAATTCAAGAAATATAGGATTTGTGAAACAAACAAGGTCTATCGGGGACGTTCAGGACGTTGGAATATACTGGACAGGTGATGTATACGGTTGAATGGAGAAACGGTTGAATGGAGAACGGTGAGTTTCAGGATAGTGCATCACTTTGAAACACGCATGTTTCAACTGGCATTGAGATTCAAATGCCAAGACCTACCCGAAGGAAGCAATCGTGTCGCATCCATTTACTCTCTCAATCATGTCGTTGGGTTCGGTCGACGATGGCGGGAGAAGACATGCTGGAAGAGTTTACCGGCTTTGCCAAGAAGCTAGCGCGGGGTCTGTTCCATAGAGACGGGTTTCTGGGCAGGGCTTAATTACGGGAAATTTGCTATGCAAACATGACCCGTTCATGGTGCTTCATCCGACACTGGCACCAAGGTCGCGTGTGGATGGGCGGTGACGGGTGATCTTCTGTGTCAGGGTCAATGCCAGATAGTTGAGTGCACCAGGTCAGCCAATGTGGAGGCGTGTCAGCTTATTCACATGCTTCACGGAGTGTGGTGTGTAGTGTCGGGGGGGGATGCGACACAGACACACATCAGCCAGCGAGCGTCTGGAATGATGTTAGACAAGACGCAGTTTGCCCTGTACGGAGAGAGTATCCGTACGCGTAAGAGATATGCTGTAGAGGACGATTGCGAGCGATTGCCGGGAATATCTAATAATAGAGGGGCAATTCCCAGACACTGCATTTTCTTTGTCCGACACGCAGAGCAAGAGAAATGTGCCGTTGACGATCATCAAACAAGGGTTGGGACGCTGTCTGAGACGCCAATTTAGGATCCTTGCGACAAACTCCACTCGCGAATCCATCAGACGCCGACAAGACCCCACGCGGCGAAGCTTGTTGTTCGAGACCCCGGTTTGTGCCGTGGGCGGGCATTACTGCGTACTTGCTGTGCTCCGTAAATTTACACGTACGGCGGCATTCTTTGAGGCAAAACGAAGAAGGAAGCCCGCCAGTACAGAACAGCACAATACAATACAGTCTAGCCCAGCCCAGCCCAGCCCCAGCCCCAGCCCCAACCCCAGCTAGTGAGCCGCTTGGCTGGCTGTTTGCTGTTGCTTGTGCTTATTTAACACATACCTAGTGGTGTGTTGCTGACTGTGTGGCGCTGGCGGGGACCTCGAGCTGAAGGGATTAGCGGCCCCGAGAGAGGCTTTCTCTGCTGTCAGCCTACATGTTGTCTATTGATGTACGTGGCGGAGCGGTTACATTTTTGCATCTGGCGGGCTTGCATTCCGGACGACGGCACTGCGTAATGTGGTGCGACATTTTCTCCCTCTCTCTTTCCTGCTTCCCCTTGCCTTCTTTAATGGATGGTTGTGTGAATACGGGATTTTGGATGGGGGAGTGATGATCTCTGCCTTTTCGCAATAAAAATCGCCGGCACTCGGGCCATGAAATGTGATGTAACAAATTGAAGGCACTCGACCAAGGCCAAGGTGGGCAGGATGAAACAGTGGAAACTGGCGACCCCTAATTGGCCCAGGGTAGCGCTGGGATCCGGCCATCTGCAGCAGCACCTTTCTCAGACGTCTGCCTCCATGAGCACCCAGACGCCGCGTCCGAGTGGCTTGCGAGTGGCTTGCAGCGGCTCCAAATCGGTGGTACATTCATCCTCTTTTTGGCTCGCAGATGGCGCTAATCTGAGCTCTTTTCGAGCTCATGGTGGCTGGGTCTGGCGATGGGCAGCTTTTAGCCCCAGGTAGGGCTGAGATGCACAAGATTGTCATGTTGCATTGACGACGGGGCGCTGGCGGTGTAGCACGAGAGTCTCGTCTTTTACGTATCGTATCAATGGATGGGCGAGAGGAAGAAAAAAAAAAAAAAGAGTCGACATCCATGACACTTGATTGACTGGAGCCTGGCTGCTCAGGGGACGGGCGCGTCGCAGGGGTCATGCTGATCTGGCAGCGAAATAGGGTTGGGATTTTGCGAGATTGCGAAGGCCGGGGCGAATGGATTGCAGAGTACTTGGACGGTACGAAGGGTGAAGGAGCCTGTCACAAGGGGCGATTCAACAGGGTTTTGGGAGCATCTTAGGGGAATTATCCCGCTAGCCTACCGTGCTGCGTTCCCTGTTTGGCCCTGAACAGCACTGGCACCACCCCTGAACCACCCTCTTCCCCAGAACCCCTCAGCCAGCGAACCTGCATGCATTCAGCACCCACGGCCGATAGTGCAAGTACCTCGTCGGTACTCAGCCGCCACTGGGCCCCAACCCAACCAGCGCCAGCGCCTCCAACTCTCAGTGGTCACGCTAGTTCTCACTTGCTCTGGCTCAGGCTCACTTGTCGTCTCGTCCCCTTCCCACCTTGCCTTCGCTCACTCCATCCCGTCTCAGTCCTTTTTCCGAGTCCTCCCCGCTGTCCTTCAAATTCCTTGTTTTTTTCTCTTTTCCTTATTTCGCCTTGACATTCGCTTTCTTCCGCCTTCGTCACCGTCCTCCCATTTTCCGGTCCTCTTTGCTGCGCGACGAGACTCCTACCCTATTTCTGGCGAGACGATCTGACCCGAGACGACACGATACGACTGGCCGATTCCAGATTCAACGCCATAACGGTACGAGGTTGAGGCGTAATTCAATCTTTTCCACGACGATCCCATACCGTCATTGTCCCCTTTTAAACTATTGACTCTACCTAATTAGTTGCCCGCCATGAGTGTGAGTTTGGCCTCCTCCCCCTTCCATACCAATCAAGTCCAGCCCCCTATACTTTGCTACCGAGCAACCCAAATGGCGCCGCTGGCGTACTGCATCTTCATATTGATGCGGCAACCGCTAGCTTGTTTGCCGCTGCTTTCCAATCTTCTCATCATTCGTGCCATTACCCTCAAACCACGTTTTTTGATCAAATTTGCTGACCATGTCTGGTGAACAACAACAACAGTACGGGTTAGTCCCCCCATTCTGCGACAGCCGCGCACGTCCCAAACGCACCCCAAACCCCTGACTGACAATGGCCTACACAGATACGGCGGACAGAACCCCTACGACCAGGGTGGTAATGGCTACAACAGCGGATATGACTCCCAGGGAGGCTATGGAGGAGGTGAGATCAGCCTGTTGAAGCATCATGTCATCGGGAGAGCAGTTCCCAACTAACTGTCAGAAGGTTCCCACGAGCTCGCTCCCCTGGCTCACAACGCTGGTGGCATGGCCCAGACCGACCCCAATGCCATTCTGAACGAGTGCCGTGATATCGATCGCGGTATCGATACTGTCGAGCAGAACCTGGAACAGCTTCGCATGATCCAGCAGCGTACCCTTGACGATGCCGACAGCTCTTCTTCAACCCAGGCCAACCGCCAGCTCGATGGCCTCTCCACCGAGACAATGGCCCTTTACCGAAGCCTCACTGAGCGTGTGCGCATTGTGAAGTCCAGCCCCGAATCCCAGAGCCCCAAGAACAGCCCCCAGGTCGGCCGTGTCGATCGTCGCCTCAAGCAGGCCATCACCCAGTACCAGCAGGTCGAGTCGCAGTTCCGCAAGCGCACTCAGGACCAGATGGCTCGCCAGTACCGTATCGTTCGCCCCGATGCTTCTGAGGAGGAGGTCCGCGCTGCCGTTGAAGATACCTCTGGAGGACAGGTTTTCAGCCAGGCCTTGATGCAGAGTGACCGACAGGGTCGTGCCCGTGCTGCCCTCAGCGCTGTCCAGGACCGACACGCCGCCCTCGTCAAGATTGAGCAGCAGATGGTTGAGCTGGCTCAGCTGTTCCAAGATATGGACACTCTTGTTGTTCAACAGGAGGTTGCCGTCACCCAAATTGAGGCCAAGGCCGAGGAGGTTGTAGAAAACCTCGACAAGGGTAACGAGGAGATTGGTGTCGCTGTCAACACTGCCCGCAAGACTCGCAAGAAGAAGTGGATATGCCTGGGTATTTGCGGTACGTGGTTAATTGTGTGCCGAGAACTGAATACATTTACTAATTGGGGCCAGTTGCTATCATTGTCATCGTTGTTATTATCGTTCTCATCTACGTCTTCGTTATCAAGGGCAACAACAACAACAAGCGAAGCCTTACTATTGAGCCCCTTCAAGTTGTCAAGCAACTCGCCGCTCGTGACGAGGAAACCGTACATGCCGCCTTCGAGAAGCTTTCTAATAGGCGACTGCACCTCCCCCAAATCGCGCGACACTTTCAAGGATGAGGTGAGGTAATTTGACGGGCTGGTCGTATATATATACCCTGACCATTCGTCTGTTTATTATTTGTTTTTACAATGGAAATATATGTGCTAGGGAGTGAGGGAGGTTAAAAAATGCACTCTTGCAGAAGATGCGAAGGGTACAATGGAGAGGGTCACGCGGGCAACCCCTGCCAGTCGTTTGGTCTTTTTTTTGTTGCTGCTTGCTTACTATCGCTTGGATCATCTCGCTCGTATTTTGCTTGTTAGAGCCCTCAATGCCGTTCCTTTTTTTGTTTTTTTTTGTTTTTGGAAGGGGGCGAAGGGGCTATTCGAATTCCCTTTTTGGAGTTGTTCTTGTCCATGGCATTATTTAGGGGCGTTTATAGTATGAGTTGTAATCACCATCTTCTTTCGTTTGTACAGATATGAATACGTCTTGTCTCACTCAGTGGCTATGCAATCATTTGTGATGTTTCTACCAACACCTGCAATTATCCGCATCTATCTGGATGTGCCCTTACTCAACTGAGTGTATGAGGCCGACATGGCAACGTCTCAATTAGCTGGTAGCAGTGGGAGTCGAAGGACCCAACCCAAATTCGACAGATACTACTACTAGTCAAGAGATCTATGCTAGAACAATCCGATACGCCAATTTGCCATGATATTACAAGATGTCTGGCTCACCTATTTCATGCTGCATCGGTTGTTACCCTTTAATAGTGTCATTCCATGTGCCCAAGTGTGGGAACACCGTTCACTGTGACCGTTAGCAAGGTTAATGGCATTCCAATCATCTGTACCGGCCGGCATACCTGTGATGGAAAGGTGGTCAGCTCAAAGGCCCGTATGTTTTCTTGGGCATTGATATGTAGAGCTTGAGAATCCCTTCAATGATACCCGTATATGATACCCATCTGATAGTTCATTCTTCTACTTTGGCTTTCTCCTGTCCATCCTCTTCCTCACCCGCAGCCATTTCTGGCGCATCAGGACTCTGCTCGCCGGCTACTTGTTCTTGTTGTCCTACAATAGCCCGTCTTTTTTCGCCTTCATCAACCACCTTTTTCAAGACTCCCATGCGACGTCGAAAATCCTCGGCCAAGCCTTCCACGTCCTCACGACCCAATGAACCGCTGCCAGAGTTCGGCAGGCTGTCAGGGCGCATTTCTACAGGCTCGCGCTCGACGCCCTTGACGCGAAGCATGAGGGATCCTGCGCCTCTGCGGTCGTCGTCGGCATCGTCGCCCTCGTTCTGCTGCACGGCGACGCTGGACTCGGTCACTGCAAAGTCCGGGCTCAGGCTCGACGCCCACGATACCGCCCAGCGGTTCTGGGAACCCTCGAACGCGGGCGCAAGATCGACGACGAGGGCGCGATGCGAATGGTCACCTGATGAGGCAGCATCCAGAATGGAAGGGTCGTCGTCGGAGAAGACGTATTGAACGTGTGGGTGGATAGTCGTGTTCGTGGTGGCATTGGTCAAAAGGGTAAAGAGCGGCTCAAATGGAGGCATCGGCTGCGACGTCTCCTCGGGGTCATCGGCGCCATGAGGGAGGAGCTCCGATGGCTCGGCGGCCGTCGTGGGTGGGGATGGCTCCCTCTCGGTTCCGGACATGTTGAACAGGTCGCGGGGAGCAGCGTGGGTAATGGTGGGTGTGATTAAAGCCGAAAACTACCGCTCCGGAAGCATTTTTGGGGGCAGTAGCTCTTCTATGATGGATATCCTACGCCGTTGCACTTCTTGTGATGAAAGAACTGTCGATCGTGCACAAGGTTGAGCTCCGTTGAGGCCTGCGGGCGACGGAAGATGCCTGGGCCGCCTTATCTTATCGCCACGTGGAAACCATCGCTGCGACCACGCGTTGGGGTAGCGTGACCTGACATGTGAGCGGCATCCCGTTCGAAGCACATGTTGGAGCTTACAACCCTCCTTGTCCGTTCGTCCACCCTTATTCACAGCACATACAGTTGCAGTCATGACGCCACCCCCCCCCCCCCCACCCCCCCCCCCCCCCCCCCCACCCCCCACCCTCCCCACCCCCCCCCCCCCCCCCACCCGCCCCCCCCCCCCCCCCTCCCCTCCCCCCCCCTTTCACTGTCCCCTCCTCCCTCCAGATCACCCCCCCCGTACCACATTCCAGCAAGACTCCACCCCACACCTCCACACTCACCACCATCATCACATCCCTCGCCCCAGAGAATTTCCACACCACCCACCAACACCTGACCACGACATCCACGCACACGTGTC
>JAHVYB010000358.1:4729-22505 GCA_020623695.1 Calonectria henricotiae | reverse complement strand
GTCGTGTGGTACGTTGGTGCTGTGTCTCGTATGGTGTTGTTGTTCTGTTGGTGCATCCGGCACTCCCGTCTTCCCCGGTCGCCCGCAGCGGGCTCGTGGGGTGGGGGGCGGGGGGGGGCGTGGGGGTGGGGCTGGGTGTGGAGGCGGTGGGGGGGGGGGTGTAGGGTCGTTGGTGTGGGTGTTTGTGTGGGGTGTTGGGTTGTGTTGGGGGTGTGGTTTTGGTGGTTTTTTTTGGTTTTTTTGTGTTGGGTGGGGGGGGGGGGGGGATTTGTTGGTCATCATGATACCTAGGTAGTTTCACACCAGCTTTCGGGGGTTCAGGGAAACGCGGGGGCCCCTATCCTATTACGATGTACTGTCCGGGGAAGCCAGCGTTGGTGCCGGTAAGGACGGAACATGTTCAGTTAACAACGGTGATCCTTCGTTTGGATGCGACGGGAAATCACATCATTTGATGTCAAGTCGAGGCACACTAAAACCAAATAGTGTGTGCGTGTGCAAATGTGGCAGTGGTTGTATGGAAAGGCTAGAGGCGAAGCTTCCCCAGAAAGCAAGATGCATGCCAAGCTAATATGGGCATCAACCAGATGGGAATTGGAATAGGACGAAGACAGAAAGGAAGGGAGCACGCGTTTGGTCTCAGTCGCCTCGAGCTGACTCTAATCCAACGCCCCTCTGCAGCGGCAGGGTTGGATAAGATAATGGATGGCGCTCTGCACGACGACTCATCTGACACAAGAGTTGGTGAATGGGATGGACCTCTCAGCCTGAACCCAAACCCAAACCCCTGTGCCCTAACTATGGAATACGCGTCGTGGAATTGGACATCGGCAAAGGCTCAAGGGGTAAATCGCTTGGTGTCTGGGATGTGATATGGGATAGACGGCGCAAAGCAAAAATGTATGCTAGCAGGGGCAAAGCGACGGCCGGGACCGTCTATATAGTCGCCATTCATTCGTGGGGAATGGGATGACGATGGTGCTGTAGTGGAGGCTCTCAGGCGGGTACCCCGCAAAAAGCAAGCTCGCCTGTCTGTTCTCACACATCCATTATGGCACGGAGGTTGGCGCTGGTGTGAGTGTGCAAGTGTGGGTGTGCGTCGTGTATTTGTTTGCTCACGACAGCGTATGTGAACGGAGTGGAGGTGACGTCTGCACCATTGGGGGGGGGGGGTGGTGGTGGGGGTGGTGGTCAGTGCACCTTGCCAACTCCAGGGCGCTCTTGGGACAGCAAGGATGTGCTATGCCCTAAGGTCTCTCTCAGCGGCTACGTTTGTGATTTGTCAAGCGCTCGGCGAAGACCCTGGACATGCTCCGCATTCGGGGACTCAAACCAGGCTGCTTGTACCTGCTAGCGCTGCCTAATTGATGGGGAGGGGAGCCGCGTGGTACAAGCCCGCCGTCGCCTCCGCGCCATGTGCAGAAAGCACAAAGTGGAATGCGAGCGCTGAACAGCAGGATAAGCCCAATGAAGTTGGCTGAAGAAAAGTACGCCCCTTCACTGGGTTCGTGTCGATATGCTTTCTTTGTTTGTGCATTTTCTGCATGCACTGCCCATTCAAACCCATTCCACGTACAGTAGGGTGAGGGTGAGCTGACAGGGCCAGCAGGTTCATGTTGATGACAAAGGACAGAGAAGCGGTAAGACCGACAAATGTGCGGCCCGGTTGGCTCAATTAGAGACCGGATGTTCATTTAGCGTATTGACAAGATAGGACATGCAATTTGCGATATAAAAAAAAGCCATTGGAAATCGAAATGACTGGCGTAAAACGTTCAATGATGGTGTCACAGTTCGATCGAGTTGTATGTAATGCGAATAATTGGCATGGGTTCTCCTGGTATGTTGGCGCTCGCGTTCATGAGCAGCACCAGAACTTCTGCCTTTCCCTTTCTCACCTCGCCGGGTCTATTAACCCCTTTGAAGCTTGGGCAACGGTTGGAAGGGTTGCATTAGATGCAACCCGACATTACACCACCACGTAGGCCGGACAAGACGGGTAAGAAGCGAGAGGCGCACCTGAGGCCACATGCTCCTTCCTCTTTGTCTTCCTCGCCGCCCTCGTACCGTACCGATCCTTCCCCTTCTGCTTCTTTGCCCATTTCGACGTGACAGCACCATAACCCGGGCATATAGTGCCCCGGTCTTGGTTGACTGCTGACTGTGCCTATCCGCCTATAGCTTCTTTCCTCTCATCTCCTTGCCCCTTGCCAGTTGATCGCTTCGCTCTCAAATCACCATGTATATATGTACGGTTCAACCTTCCACCTCGATTCACGTCCCACCCCCCCCGTTACTCATTTTTCCCTTTGCTACCCCCCTTTCCACCTCCAGGTGGTCTCAATCCTTCTTTTGATCACACGACTTCTCTGTTCATCTCCCAACAACAAACACGAACAAAATCGAAGTCCAAACCACATCGACTGTAATCAGCCCATGGAGGAAACACAAGCGACAAGATACAAACCTTCGGCGTCGCAATCCAGGCCACCTCGGCCCACTCCCGGTCTACCGCGCCGCAGATCAAACGAACAAGTGGAAGAAACCAGGCCCTAAACACGACAGACAATATCCCACCAAAAATAAAGGCCACGGTGAGAACTTGCCCGGCCACTAGCAGCTTCTCGGAGTCAGCAGCCCATTACCCAGTGCAGGGGAGTAAGGGGTGTGGTTTTGCTCACTAACCTTGAACCCTGAAGCAACCTCCCTTCCAAGTTGTGTGTACCTTTCACTGCTCCACACCAATTGCTTGAGCCAACGAAACCCTGGCTACCCGATCGCGGCGCGGCAGCGTTCCACACTCGACGTCACCTCGGCTCCCCGCGAATCGTCCCCCAACTTCACAACCCCCCCATCACGACCCATCTCCCGCATACCTGTTCGAGGGGCCCTCAACAGCGCTCCACTGTAACCCACGTTTGCACTACCAGCACCGCTGCCGTGCTCCGCTTGCTCCGCCTACGCCGCCAGCTTCAGCGCCGCCCAGCATCTTATTGTTCGGCCCTAATCTCCGTGCCGCCTCTTGTAGCTTCCCGGCCATCTCGCTCTCCTCCCCTCCTCCCCCGCCAGTCCAAGAGTCAAAACAAGCCTCTGACTCTTGACCTTTCTCGCCGAATTCGCTTGTGCCAAACTCGCCGCCCAGACCCCTTCCTTTCCATCCCCAAAATTCGCCTTTATCCAAAAGCGGTAACGGTGATCACCCATCACTGACCGGCACGTCCGCTCCCTTTTTTTCCAAGTTGATCGGCGTGCCTTCACCTTCCACCTCTCTTTATCAACCCCCCTCCCACCTCCTACAATTTATATCCTCCTTCGCCCTCCTCTTTCATTCTCTCCCTTTTCATTTACTCACTTAAACGACCTTTATCTGTCACATTTTCCTTATTCAATCAGCCCACATCCCTCAACACTGCTACCCTCCAAAACCCACGTGTTGCATTGGATCTGCGACAGTCGAACCATTCTCGCACCACTGTCCTCATAATATCGCCAGACTGCAGCGTCACCATAAACTATATCTACCGGCACTGCCCACGGCAGTCAAATCCTCCATCCGCCATGTCTACCGAAAACGCACCCACTAATCCCGAAATGTATGCACGCAATCGACGAGGTTCCATCACCCAAGCTGCCCTCACAAACCTCTTCCAAAGAGGTAATTCGGTCCCCAGCGGCACTGGGTTTCCATCCCAGTCCAACAATCCTACCGACCCCAACCGTCGGCGTCTCTCCGTCACCACACTGGGTCTCTCTGGCTCCTCTCCCGCCAGTGCCCAGCCCTACAATATTCGTCGGGGTAGCCTCTCAACCAATTCCAACAACTCTGACTCTATTGACGAGAACGTCATCGAGGATGATGATTTTGGTTCCAGAACTGCTCCCACCACACCCTTCGTGAGGCGGATGAGCTTGGGTGGCACTACGATGCGGCCCGCCCGCCCCGGCGGCAGCCCCGGAACTGGTAATAACCCAACCTCCCCTCCACCCTCCTATCCTCTGCATAGCGGGCAGAAGTCATCGCGGGGATCCAGCTTCTCGGTCGCCTGGTCGGCCACTGGCCGCCGCGGCAGTTCTGCCCTCCCCACTTCTCTCCCACAGGCAAGCAACATCAACCACCCAAAAGCCCCTTCTGACAGTTATTCTCCTCGACTAGACCAGCACGGCTTCAACTGGTCCGAGCAGCTTAGGTCTCGCGCCGAGAGCTCCGTCACTGGGGCTCGCCCCTCGTTTTCTTTTGCCTCTGGTTCCCCTCCCCGTGGCAACTCGATCCACGAGCGTGCCAAGTCAGTTTCCGACATGCCTCCACCCCCTGCACAGGCTTCTGCCGTCAAGCCCAAGCAGGAGCGCCAGAGACCCGACGCTTTTCAAGAGAGAATTCTAAAGGGAGATTTCTACATGGATTAACCCATGCTACATCCACATCATTCACCTTTCACGATTATGAGAATGACGAATATTACAATGAACCGATGACCAAACTACATCTCTCCAACCATAATATCGGCCTACCAATCTAGGTCCCTTTAAAGTCTGCCATTCAAATCTTGTTTCAAACTGAACATTCACCACAATCTGTTGCAAGTTGACAACGTCGACGAAACATGTCGTTTTCTATTTTTTTCTGCCCGCATCCAGCCGTTTGGTAGCTGTGGTTTTGTTTGTTTGCCGTGCTTTCTTAGTCGGGGCTTGCAGTTGGCATTCTAAGATAGTCAAGGCAACCCCAGAAAAGAAGCAGGTTGCCTCAATGAGGCTGGCGCAAAGGATTACGCATGGGAGAATGGACTACAGGGCACTCGAGTGAAGTTACTGGAAACACGGAGGGTTAGGAAAGGTCATTCGTAATGACCCAACAAATACGACTAAGAACACTAGCGAGTTTGGTTTCTTGAGTCTTTGGCCCGGAAATGCTAGCGTACATGGTTTTGTGCGGATGTGTCTGTCAAACACATGTTGGTGGCTTGCCTGGCGATAAGTCAGGGTGTGATGAGGAAGATGGGAAGGTGAGACGCGTTCCTACTTGTGCAGTGGTTATGGGGGCCAACATCGCCTTATATCCAATCTGATCAGTCTCATCAGTTGAGGGAGAGGTACAAGGGGTTTGCTAAGGAATCAGCGAGAGATTGAAATGAGTTTTTAGAGCCAAGTCAGAATGAGAAAAAAAAGGTCTCTTGCTATGTACTAAAATCCACAATGCTGTTGCAGTAACAAAATAACAGAACCTGCGTGTTAGGTCCAATCAAAATTTGGCCGTAAAAGGGGGAAATCCCCCAATTGAATCTCTGGTATCATAAAATGAATGGTCATAGCCATATTACAAGCCCGCTAATCAAAGAAGAGAACCATCAAACGACATCATACAAAAGAAGAACAAGAAAGGACATGTCTTCCCGCCATACCAGCGCCCCTTTCTTACACATGCAAGCCATATTATCCTCGGTTTGACACACCGCAAAACAAGCAGCGGCGGCGTAGCCCCCATGTGCTAGTGAACCCACACCATGACGCTAAGTAGCCCCAGAGGGTCGAAGATCCCACGAGTAGCAACTAGTTTAGAGTAGGAAGACAAGGAGGAATCGAGAATTGTGTTGGCAACGAAGAACATGTTCCAACCAACCACTGCAGTGGTGGTTTTATTTCTTTTTCTTTCTAATGAAGAAGAAGACGAAAACTAAGCGTGGCGGTGTAGAAGTGGTCACAGCTTGAATATATCTGCGCCTAAGCGATCGGACGGTGGGTGGGTATCAGAAATTGAAGACGTTTGGGCCTGGCAACTGGCCAAACATGTCGCTGAACCAGGGCTCATCCAGGAGCATACGGACACCATCCTCATACATGTATTGGTTTTCTGCGCCGAGGCCCATACCCTCAAAGTCGAAACTTGCAGTCAGGCCATTGTCGAGATCGGACGAAAATCCAACGGCCTGGGCATTGACGCCGGGGGCAAGCGGTGCCATACTCGGGGCCATGGCGGGAATGAGACCCGCATTGGCTGCGCCTACGTTGGGAGCGATTGATTTCTGGGGCGCAATAGTAGAAGGTATGCCAGCCGGCGTCGAAGGGGGGGTGGCGTCGGCGGCGGCTGTAGAGTCGTGAAAGAAGGGTTGTGGGGGTTGGCGGATGCCGGTCCAACGTGCAAAAGACGCCAGATGGGCTGGGGTTTCACCGCTACCAGAGCCTGAGCTGCCACTACCAGCGCCGGTGGCAACCTCCGAGAGAAGCTGCAGAGGCGTGTTGGCACCCCCTGCGCGCATTGGTGGCTGCGATTGCGCGGTGCTTGGAGCAGGTGCAAGGGCCTGCGAGGGCGCAGCGTCCGTGGGCTCGTTCTTGGACTGCTTGTAGAACCAGCTGCGTAGCATGACCAAAACAACAAGAAACTTGGCTGCCGGTCGAGAGCGGTCGTCGGCGGCTGCGGCGCGAAACTTGTCGAGCAGACTGTCTAGATAATAGGTGACGCGCATGTCATCCTTGTTGATGACGCGGCCAAGCTCTGATCCGTTTGAAGATGCCGAAAAGTAAAGCTTGATGAGCATAACCACGCCGTATGCGACACGCACAAAGTTAAAAACGGGGAGGCAGCGTACAGTGGCAACCTCCATACCAAGAAATGTATTTAGGAGGCCTTTGATGGCTGTTAAAGACGCCGAGAGAGCACTAATGTGACCGGCGGAGAGAGGCTCCGAACTCATAAGACCATCACGTAGATTGTCCGTTGAGAATCCAGGCCGCCCTTGGTCGGATTCGGGGAGGTGAAGGGCCATCTCGTGCATGTAAAGACTGAGTACATGGAAACTCATCTTGAGGGTTGCTGAAAGGGCTGTGTTAGTTCATCACCACAGTAGTAAAAGGCCCCATAAGATGGACACTTACGGAGCATGAGATCCGGACGAATTGAGGCGCTGTACCTGTCCAGGTCTCTTTCCAGGCCTTTGAGGGCATATTGGGTCCTCGCATCATTGATACTAATGTTGATGCTTTGGTCATCGTGTGAAAACTGTATACCCACCTCCTCAGCAAGACGATGGGTCCAGACCAGATGGCAGAAATAGGCGTCTGTCGGGGCCGCGTCGGGGGAAGTCTGGAGAATATTGACACATTCAGCCATGAAGGGAGTCCAGCGGATCAGGTTCGGCCGGCGCAGGGCCATCGACGTGTTGGCGCTCAGGAAGTAGCACGTCAACCATACCCGTCGGTTCTCGACACTAGTAGGGTCTGGTGGCACAGGTCGGCGGCTCGGGTGGACTTTCCAACTATCCATCAACAACTTTCCGCGACGTAGTGGAACTCTCTGACCCATGCCAATGTCGATGGCCATAACAGCAGCTATATGCACAAGCTGGTAGAATTTGAGCTCTTCAAAGTGCTCAGGTGGCCAGTACCATATTACGGCGACATGGAGAGCCTGTATCAACTCCACCGTTTTCTCCCCCATGAGCATCACCTTGTCGGCAAAGATATGCATTAGCTCTTTCTGAAGAACTTTTTGAAGCGATGGTGACTCGGATGCTGCTGCCGCCATCACCGACAGGAACAACGTCGGTTTCGTCTTGCGCAGCTCAGAAACAGTGAAGTTTGGCGGGAATACGACAGCAGGGAGATGTGTGATCATATGGTTGTTATATCGTGCAAACAGTTTTTCTGCCCTTTGCATGTCAACAAGCCCACGGTCAACAATGTCGCCCTGGTATAGCTTGGAAAAAAACGAGGATGGATATGTCGACTCCCCAATAGCATCTTCGAATCGATTCCGACCACCCTCCACTCCTTCGTACTTTCTCTTCTGTCCAAGGGCCATAGTCGCCGATACACCACTTGCTGAGCTCTGGCCCTGTTCACCGTGGTCTCTGGCTGTTCCGGGACTAGCCATCTGCGTCGAACCAATGGCCCCCCAATTGGGCCCTGCCATGGTCTGTCCATTTCTCGTCAATTCTTTCCATGCCGTAGCTATCGAAGAAGAAGGTGTATCCTCGATTCCCAACCGATGCGCCGAGCCAGGCGATCTGGAGGAAGAATGTCCTCCTACACCCAATGGAGCCCCTTTCGCCTGCAGACTTGCAGTCAATGCATCAATTTTCTTTTCCAGCTCCGCAACTCGGCTGTCTGTCTTTTTCTGTCGCTTACGCGTGGGCACCGTCACCACGCAGTTTCGACCGGCCTTCCGGCACCGCTTACATGGCCCCTCATCGTTTGGATCTGGTTCGCATCGTACTTTGAGTCCACGACATGCCTCACAGGCTCTGGGCCGTTTCAGATCTCCGCCATCGGCATCGATATCACGATGCTGGCCCGCACTAAGACCGTTGTCGGGCGCATCGGATGTCTCGGCGCCGTCGCTTTCGGTACCAGAAGGTGGCATGAGGTTGTTTCCACTCGCAGCCGATCGCTGAACAGAGGGGGACGGGTTCCGAGAGTGGGTAGTTCCAGTATTAGCCGTAAATGATCGGTCGCCGTTGCTCGCAGCGAGTCGAGGGTCGAGCTCCATCGGAGTTGTTAAAGTCCAGCGCCGGTTGATTAAGATTTGTCTGTGGAGGACGGGGACGTCTGGCGCCGAATGTCCGATGACGATGCGCCAAATTCTCAGACCAGGGCATGTGACTAAGCAGGCATCGGAGCTACGTCATCCGATTCCTCCGTCATATATGTAACACATCAGCTAGGGCGTCGCCATTGTAAATGATGCAGGGGTGTCGCCATCGTCAATGAATGCGGCGTTTGAAAGACACAAAGGACATTTTGACTGATGTTGTCTTTGTGCGTGCGTTGAAATGCACCACACCAATTCTGGCTGGCAGCCATCTTTTTATTGTATTATTACATTTCTACTATCGGAAAAAGCTTCAGAGGTGATTGTGGGCAAAGGGGCAATTAATTGTACCACAGGATTTGAAAGTCGATATAGGTTTGACCTGCTCCTTGGTCTTGCTACCTTGCTGTGCCGTTCCTCTCCTCATGGGGGCACAAAATCACTTTTACACCTTGATAACACATCAGCTAACCCATAACAGCAATACCTTGTACACACATGAAAAAAGGTTGGCATCGACTTGAGTCAGCTTTGGATGCGGCATGTCTTTCATTTCCCAGTCTGTCAAATACTAATATCCAAAACTCGTGTCCAAAACTACATACAAATGCATCTGATTCGAGGAGGTGTCCATGTCTCATCCATCTCATTCCCGCAGCTGACTGAGGCCTGATGTGTGCAAACAATCCGTAAACGCCATGCTAAACTAGGGCCATCCCCTCCTGTTGCTGTAGACGGGGCGAACATTATAAAGCCTCCAGGCCACTCGGGGCTCCCAAAACTCCTGTGCCTCCTGAAACATATGTTCTTACATTTGCCCCCTTACACAACCCTGCTCCCTAGAACACATACAACTGTCAGGTATTCAGAAGACCCGTTACCTTGGCTTGACAGCAGTGTTTTCTCCGACTCTCATAAACATCATCCCTCGCCAGATAAATAAATAAATAAATAAAAAGACAACTCCGTTCCAACGATATTGACGGAAGAAGGATGCTGTTAGAATTAAAAGAAGAATAGTCGCTATAAATGGTATCATCGCTGTCGAAACGAGTGGGTATGTTGTAAATGACAGAAAATAAACGACCGGTCGTTTCATATACAGTTAAAATCGAGTCTCTTCGCGCAGACGACTCTTGGATCCTTGATGTTGCGGACCCATCAGGCCACCCATAAAGATGGCGCTTTCACGACGTCGGTTAGGGGTGTATGATTGGTCGTACCCAGATCCTGTGGGGTAGAGGCTCTGGGCGTCGTAGCCAGTGGATCCACCTTCGTAAGCTAATCTAGCGCTACTATTTTGGCTCATAGTAGGTTGCTCACCATAACTCGGCTCGTATGCTGGTCGGATTCCAGGTGTGGGTGAGGATCGAGCGTTCGGGTTCCCTGAGAGCGGAGGTGTAGGGGATGATCTTAGCTCACGAACAGGGTCTTTGCGCAAGTGACCATGTGGCGATCCACCACCAGATGTCGAAGGGCGGACAGGGAGGTCGAATCGGGGCGGCGCATCTGCGAAGCGAGCCAGATCCGGCTCAGAAACCGGAGATGGCAGCTCATAAACTTCCGGATCAATGCCAAAAATACCCTCATAGTTCTGGAGAAACATGGCAAAAACCGGAGCAGGTATGTAGAGCGTTGGTGAGAAGACGATGCCTACGTTACGGACTGTCATCTTATTAACGTCCGCGTTGTTGATGATTTTGATGAGGAAGCCAATGAGATATTTGAGCAAAGTTGCATTGGCCTGGGGAAGTCTTAGGACAAGCTCTCCAAGGGCGGCAATCTTCTCGGTAGGATCTGTTATCTCAGTGCTCGTAAGGAATTCCATGTGCAAATCTCGAGTCAGGATTGTGGTCGGCAACTCGCGCAGATACAACTTCAAAAGGCCTGCGACAGCATGGATGTCGTAGTACTGGGGGTCAGTTATCAAATTGATATCTCCCTCCGTGTTGAACCTCTCTCGAAGCTGTTTAATCACAAGATTGGAGCCGCTCAATCGGAAGATACCCTCCTCAAGTATGGCATTCTTTGTATCAAGATATTGAATACAGCGGTAGACAACGGCGGGGAGAGGTACGTTAACATCGGTGGGAGGGCAGTAGCGAACCGCTTCGCCTAGAGGAACTCCAAACGCCTGTCTGATTGGGCCATGATAGCCATTCTGAGGTGGTGTTGAATTAGAACCAGTTTCACTTCCACCGAAGAGCGAGTCTTGCCCATCCGAAGAGGATCGCGTCTTGGGTCCAAATCCGAAAAAGCTTCGCTTCCTTGCCTTCTTTTCCTCAGTAGTTGGAAGTGGCAGCCCCGGTTTGTTACCCCATACAGAAGAGTCGGAAATAACCTGAGGGTCCCTGGGGCCTGAGATGAGCTTAGCCGCTTGAGCCGAGAGACCTTCAAAACCATATGGATGGTCAGGGATGCCACCAGCAGTCTTTGGGCGCGCGTTGGTACCCTGCGGGGCATCCCCAGCCTGGGTTGCATCGTATCTTACGCCAACGAGGGTATCTGAATCCGATGGATGGTGATTAGACTTGCTGGTGCCCTTCTTTGTCTTGCCCGCACCTGAGCGCTCCTGTGTTCCTGATGATTGCCGATCATTATGGGTGATAGGCTTGATGTTTGGTGTGTCAGTTTCTTCCGGGTCACGATAATCAATCCACTGTAATAACGCATCAACCCAGCGGTCACGCTCCCTATCACTCTCAGCACAGAGGACATGTTTCACGTGGCTGCTCGAATCCTTCTTCTTAGGCTCCAGGATAAGGAAAGCGTGACGATACTGGTTGTCCAATTCTTCGCTGTTTGTCCCACGAGTTGGAGAGTGACTGTCGTTGCTCTGAGACTGTTTCCCGATCTGGGCATTCTGAAGCTTGATCGTTCCCAAATGTGCGCCTCCAGGAGTCTCATAGTATTTCAGATGAGGTCCGTCAAGGACGAAAAATCGAGCCTTCCAGCCACCAAAATTCTTGCCTCGCTTAGTTAAGTAGCCGTTTCGGATAGGGCGCCCATCGGGTCCGGTCTTAGTTGGGTTGCTGTCGGAGTTTTGGTCTCCCAGTGTACCAGAATCGTCAGAGTTGGGCGGGAGAACATTTGTAGATAGATATTTGCACACTTCAAGTGCTGTGCTCATATCAAAGGGTGTGTTTACCATCTCATCCAGGTAAAGTTCCAGAACAGCTCGACGAGCATCCAGCTTTGCGGGTGCATGGCCATTGAAAAGAGATCGCTCCGGGGGCTTAGCTGTAAAGGAATTGAACTGTTTCAGGCGCTGGTCAAGCTTTGCAAGTGAGGCTGAGTCTTTCTCAACTCGCCACAACTCGCCATTATCAGAGCGAGAAATTACGGCCAGTGTGAATACGGGGTCTTCCTCTAATTGGGTAAGCGACAAGATACTTGCACGGGACGGCTTCATACGTGAAGAAGCGACCTTGACCTCGATAGAAGGCAGAGCATTAGGCGGGAGCAGAAGATCAGAATACTCCTCGGTCACGAGGCCCTTGTAAACCTGGGTTCGCCCAGTGTTGAAGCGGTTAGCAGGGTTTTCCGCGTTCCCAAGAGCCGACACCCGACTACTAGCTTGTATTCTTGGTGACGAGGGGCCCTCAACAGCGACTGTCACTGCGGGGGTCGCCAGGGGGGTGTTGGGCGGTAGAGGAATTGGCTGGCGGGGTGGGCGTGGCGACAAAGGAGCTGCAGGGAACCCAGCACCTTTTCTAGGAGAAAGAGGAGGGGAATTTATCGGGCCTTTAAGGTTGAATGGTCGAGGGCTGGCAGGTAGTCCTGGGCTCAGCATTGGCGCCAGAAGTTCCTGAGGCTTTTGGCTCGAGAGCATCTCGCCAAGCGAAGCTGCTCCGATATTTGACCTCAACGGTAGAGGCATGGGAGCAGGAAGTGTATCCTCCCTTGGGGAAGCGGGTTGGCTTGACTTGCTCTTCTTAGAGGCACTGCGCGCAGCTGCCTCCTTAATGGCGATAATTTCGCGCTCCCGATCGTCTTCCTCCCTAGTTCTCCGTCGGCCACGTTTTTCTTCGGAGGGCTCATTGACCTCCAGAATATCATCGAAATCCGAGTCACTATCCTCATCTTCAAGTGGCGCGACAGGCGGGCCAGATCTATCCTTGTTCAGTTGCAACGGCGCCGGTGGCGGCTTTCGCGGTGGTGGTGAAGGGAACTGTGCCAGCCCTTCATCTGGCTGTGGTGTCGCTTCAACTACGGCCAGGGTTGGGACAAGGTTAGTTGGGGGTTTCGGGGCCGGCATTTTTGGTGGCTCGCTAGGTAAACTGCGCGAAGGTGGAAGCGAGACGTTGTATGGAATCTCTTTCAGTTGGCGCTGGGCCTTTTTCTTGCGTGCCTGGTCGGCAGCCCTCTCCTCTGCCTCGTGGTCAAACTTATCCAGAGCGTGATCTTGAGGTTTTGGCATGGAGCGAGTTGGGTTGAGAACCTCGCCAACCGCTGACGGGGCGTTGGGTTGGTCGGCAGGGGGCGTGATTGGGTAAGGTGCTAGGTTCACATCGTCCCTTGGGCTTTCAGATTCAAGGACTGGCGAGTCCGGGGCAATTTCGTGCCTGGCTCGTTCGATTTCCGCTCGAGGAATAGCCGCAGGCGCAAGGACGGTCTCTGTTTTTGATTTTGTAGTATGCGCCACCGGGGGTGCCGCCATGACTTCTTGCAACTTTTTTCTGTACTTTTCCTTGTCTTTGAGGGCCCTCTCCAGATCCTTGTTCAATCCCAAGATCATGGCTCTTTGCTTGTCAACCAACCGCCAGAGCTGTGCGTTCTGCTGCGACTGGGATTGTTTTTCCTTGAGAAGATAATGAATCAGAGCCTCAGGGCTTCCTGCTGTTTTGACGAGGTGAGCAATGTCCGAGACACCATTTTGCGCCTCATGAGTGCCGTTCATTCCAGAAGATTTAGTGGAGATGGCTGATATGGCAGAATCAATCGACGAGTTGCGTGGGGGGAGTCTGCAGGACTCGGCCTGCGCCGCAGCTACTGGACCAGCCATGGCCGGCCGGGGAGTCGAAAATGAGCCTTGAAAAGGCTTCGAGGTTATCGGATCGGAGACGGTTCGTGATTCATTCGGAATATTTGGCAGAGGGTTCCTGTGAGGAGCAGCTGTTAGTCTAAGTGGAACAGAATGGCTTGGCTTCCGAAAATGTCTAAATTTCAAAACCATCCAATGTCGAAGACGAACCTGGGGCTCCTAGGTTCCGGGGATCCTGAGTCGGAGGAGTCGCTGTAGAAAGTTGAGTTTGGTTGTAAAGAGGCCGTGTTGAGGTTGGGCGCCTGGTTAGCTGGAATTGGAGGTGATGTGTACTGAGGAGGAAAGGTAGTGGTGCGAGGGCTTGGAGTCGTGAGATCGTAAGCCAAGCTGGCGCTGGCGGAAAGAGGACTAGAAATGGGAGGTCTTGGAGACCTTGGGCTTTTAAAAACGAGTTAGTCAAAAAAACGTGGAAAATAATGAATGATTCCACGACAGGAAGGAAGCTAGCGGATTTCGGGCCAACAAATGGGGGGTTGCAGGGAAAAGGGCACAAGGAACAATGTGTCACCTCGTAGGACTCTTTCCTGCAACGAAGATGGCATATGCGACTAAAGCTGGAAAAGAATGACAGAGGTCAAGAGAATATGTGTGCAAGAAGGAAGAGGGTGTGGGTAGGCAGAGGCGAACGGCGAGTACGTTGAGAGTCCAGGAGGCCCTGGGTCAGTCAATGACCGGGGGGTGTGGGGTGTGAAATATGGAGGGTGGGTGAACTTGGGATGACGGCGCTCACCTAGAAGCCGACGACAGGGCGCCGAGCGACGAATACACCGGGTTTGTGTACACTATACGTCCGACTGTAGGGCTGTCTTGTATAGGAAAATCTGCCTGGGCGTTGAATCGTGCAAAGTCATTGAGCGATGCTTCAGAGGCACCTGTGTCGGCCGATACGGGCGCCGAAAAGGAGCGCGTTCCGGGCGGGACCATTGTCGGTGATGTCGTCGGAGGCGAGCCCTGGGCAATCGCAATTGCGGTGTCTGGATGAGAGGCCGAAACCGTGGTAGTGGCTTGAGCGCTCTGGAGCGCAAGCTGCGACATGGTGCGCTATTGTTATGCAACGAGGCTCATCGACCAATGGGCACGCCGATGGGGTCGAAAGATGAGGTTTCGAGATGGGCGCAGCGTGACCAAACCGCCAAAGCAAGGTTGCATACGACCGGAGAGCAACGCAGCGCAGTGCAGCGCAGTGCAGTGCAGTGCAGTGCAGTGCAGGTCAGTGCAGGTCAGCGCTGCGAGACGAGGCCGGTGCCGGGTTGTGGTTTCGAGTGTGGAGATTGTACGGTGGTGAGGTGGTGAGTGGCGGCGAGTGGTGGTGTGTAGTACGTGGAGGCGAGCAGCAGAATGACGGCAGCCAACAGCAAAAGCCTGGGATTGGGATATTGAGCGGACGAACCGATAAGCCCTAATTATAAAAATAACAGGAAACCAGGCAATGCGAGGCGAGGCGGCGAAGCGAGGCAAAGCGAAACACCAAGCCAGGGGTCGAAGTTTTGAAGAGCGAAAGTCGTGGCGGATTTGGGAGGAGAAAAGAGCGTGTGAAGTGGGATGTCCTTCTGAACGGGCAGGGATGGACGGATGTGTGGAAGATGGGCAAATGCTCCGCTCCCCGGGGGGGTGCCGTACGTATCAGAATCAAGTCAGGTACCTATGTAAGGTGTCAGTGGAAGAGGACGAAAGGTACCATTTATTAGAGAGAAATAAAGTAATTTACGATGGGCACCTGGTCAAACAAGCCAGAGGTAGTAGGTACGGTTAAAGGGTATACTTAATTGCTTGCGCGCGCCAAAGGCCGACGACGCCTACACTACTACACAGACAAGGCAGAACTGCTCCGATCCTACCCCAGCATGGACGGGCGCCGGGGAAATAGTCCAGACGATGGATGCACTGGGTTCTGAGTCGTGCAGCATTCGCTCGACTCGACTCCAGTTTGGCGTGCCGGTGGCTCTCACATCACGGACGGGTTCCCCTCTTCCTTCGTTCTTTTTTGCCTTTGTACCTGCGGCGGCGGTCTAGCCGAGGGCTTGAACTCTTCACCCTTGGGCAATCTCGATGTTTCTTTTGCCTTTTACTAGCTGTCCCCCATTTCCTACCCACGACAAGAGCTGCAAAGCACAATAAACAAATAACAATGCCATCAGGGCCCAGCAGAGGATCGGCTGAGGCTACAGAATGGGATGGATGCAGTCGTTCGTCGTCGTAGCGCAGTCGACCAGGATCATGGCCCCGCCCCTCGTCTCCCACCCAAGCAGTAACACAGCACCCGTTTGGCCCAGCCAGTGGCATGCGCTCAGTGGGCGACAGCAGCGTGCATTGGAGGGCCCTCCCCTCCCCAAGAGACTTGTGGAAGAAATAAGGGGTAGACCAGTCAGTGTCCACGGGACGCCGTCTCAAGCCGGGTTCTCCCCTTGGCCCACCCCAGGGCTTCCCGCTAAGCTGCCACTAACGAGAAAATCAAAAGGCGCTAGGAGAATGCCCTGCAAGGGCCACTGGCCAGCAAGGGTTCTGGGCTGGCCACTGAAGCACTCGCAGAGGCAGATGCTTAACGCTGGATGGGGCACACGGCGCGCGGCATCAGCGGGGTGGGGGGAATCGATGCTCGATAATAAAAAAGAAAGATTGTTGAAAATCTCATCCCACCGAAAGTGAGCGTGCGCGCCGCCGTCGTGGTGCATACACTAAACAGACTTGGTGACGACTGCAGAAGTCTCATTTGGGTCAATTGACTTCAGCATCAGACACGGCAAGCGAAGCTCATGCGAAATGTGCCTGGTGGGAATTGAAGCTGGAACACCAGCTGGAACATCAACTGGAACATCAACTGGAACTCTGACCATTGGAACCCAGCTGGTAAACAGGCCGGGAAAAAACACAAGACACAACTGGGGCTTCAAGAGGTGGATCTCGGGACGTTGCGAGCTCCCGCCCACTTCCAGGGGCGCATTCCAACCACCTTCCCACGCTTCAGGACCCTCAGCCGTGAGGAATGCAAGAACATGGGGCCCCTCCACAGTAAATTGATACGTACGTTACCTACATCGTAATCGTTCCCTATAGCACCCTCGCTATCACCTGGTGTGCGTATGGCGCGCCTGATATGTCTGTAGCATCTGTAATCTGTAACAGAATGCTAGTTGCATTGCCGTTAAAAAGGGAACCGAAACAAAGGAGGTTGGGAAAAGTTCAATCGGTCTGGGGCTGAAAAAAGAAAATGTGATCCATCCATGAATGTTTCCATTTTCCCCCTCCCGCTCAAACACAACAGTACTTGTCTCGTTTTTTATCTCTTTCTTGCTCCTCTCACGTCAGCCAAGACATAAGTCACTGTTTCTCCTCGAAGTAAGTCACAAGAGAGACAGGCTGAGCTAAATTAAGAAAACCGCCCCGTAGAGCCGCAGCGCCTCCGAATCCAGATGAAATCTATTCCGTCTCGGATCAAATCACACGACAAAGGCAGCAGCATCAAGATACATGATGCGCATTATATTGGGGCGTGTGGGCTTCTCCAGAATAATAAAAAGAAAACAGAATATTACGGTGAGTTTTCCACAGCGTTAGTTAGCGCCTCTATGTGCATCCAAATCACCCTTCGCTCTTCTCGACCACTGAAGTGAGGTTGCCCACAACACTCTGTGAATGACCTTAATTAAAGTGGACACGGCCAGCCAGGGTCATCCCCTCATGTCGCTTCACCACTAGCGCCGACAAACACCTCTTCCAATGAGCGACTCGGTGCCCGCTATGACGCTGGAAAGCCACTTTCCTAGCTACCCCAGCCCCAGCTCTTTCCCGCATCCAGTTGAACCCCAAGCAGCCCAATCCGCGCTCCTCGCGCGCTGACTGGATTGACGAGCGACCACATGCATGTCCGTGAGGCGGGAAGAGCAATTAGCATCCGCACAAGCACACAAGAGGTATGAAGGGATGTGGGATTGAGACGAGGCTGACGGCACCGATGGGGTTGAAGGGCAAAGGCAACCCAATAAAAGAACCCCACCCCCGGCCCCAACACACACAAAACAACCCCACAACAAACCCAAAAACCAAAAGAAAGCAACAACACAACACCACCACCCAAACCACACACCACGAACAAGACACGGCCCCATAAGACGCACGACGGCCCGCTGACCACCCACGCCTGTGACACCGCTCCGCCTCGCCGCACCCCACCCCAGCCCGCGCACGTTAGCCACCCGCACGAAGACACCCAC
>JAHVYB010000357.1:0-22615 GCA_020623695.1 Calonectria henricotiae | reverse complement strand
ATCTTATTATATTTTTATTATATTATAATCCCATAGTAATTTATAGATTCTAGAATCTCTATTTTATTATATATTATTTTATATTATTAAGCTAAATATTATATATTTCTAGATCCTCTAAGAACCTTTTTTTATAAGAACTTAGGCTAGTTTTAAATTATATATTAAGATACTTTAATATTAGCTTTATTAGCCTTTATTATTATAATAGCTATACCTAGCTAAATGGTCACAATAGAGATAATAGCAATTAGCTAGGCAGAACAGTATATTAACTTAAGGTATAAAACTAAAGCTTGCCCCTCTTTTTCTAGCCAAAACTATACTAAACTCTTATAGAGAGCAGTTGCTTGTAAATTCCTTACTTAACTAAGCCTATATCCCCTCATAGGGGCCGGGTTACAATTATTATTTAATAAAATTAATATTATTATAATTAAGATCCTTTCTTTAAAATAGCTTAAGCTCCTATAAAATAAGCTTAATTTTAATCCTAATAACTAGATTATTACTTAGGTATAATTTATCTTTTATTTTATTAATAAATTTATTATTAGACCTTTTAAGCTAGATACTAGTAGCCTAGATCTCTTAATATATATATTTATATATAAAGTTAGATTTAGGAGGAGTATTATTTTTTTTTTTTATTTTTTTTATTTTTTTAAAAAAAAAACCCTTATCTAATTGCTTAACTTAACCTATATATATATAAATAGGATGCTTTCTTATTTAGTATTTAGTTAGATTTTATAAGGAGCAATAAGAGCTTTATATCATAATTATTTTAATTATAATTATCACCTATAAAAACCCCAGTGGGGAAAAATGACTAGTTATAATAACCCTTTTTTACCCATTTCCCTGGGCCGGGGGCTGGTGCGGGGAATCGAGCCCCGGTCTCTGTGAAAAACACAGCGCGCTGACCACTGCACTATACTACCGAGGAGTATTATCTTTATAGATAAGGTAATATTAGAATAATATTTTAATTAATATTATTTATAAATATATTTATAGGTATATTTATAGGTATATTAAAATATACTAATTCTAGCTATTAGCTATCTTTTTATTATATTTTATTTCTATTAGAAAAAGCTTTATAGTTTTTATTTTATATTACCTTTAGGCTTCTAAGGTAATTATAAGTATAAGGGTAATTATATTATAGGATTTAAAAGTCTAAAGATTTAATATACTCCTTAGTATTACTATCTTATTAAGCTATCCCTCTCCTTAGGGGAATATAAATCACTTTTATACCTTAATACTATACTATTATTAAGATATAAAAGTAATTTATATTCTCCTAAGAAGAAAAATAGCTTAATAAGATAATAATACTAAGAAATATATTAAATCTTTAAATTTTTAAATCCTATAATATAATTACTTTTATATTTATAATTACCTTAGAAGCCTAAAGATAATATAAAATAAAAATTATAAAGCTTTTTTTAATAGAAATAAAATATAATAAAAAAATAGCTAATAGCTAAAATTAGTATATTTTAATATACATATAAATATACTTATAAATATACTTATAAATATACTTATAAGTAATATTAATTAAAATATTATTTTAATATTACCTTATCTATAAAAATAATACTCTTTCTAAATTTAACTTTATATATAAATATATATATTAAAAGATCTAAGCTATTAATATCTAATTTATTATAATAAATAAATACTATTTTAATAAAAAAATCTATTATTTATAATATTAAAGTATTATATATTCTAATAATAAAATTAAGCTTATCCTTTAAAAGTATAAGCTATTTAAGAGAATAAGCTTTAATAATAATAATATTAAATTTATTACTTAATAATAAAATATACTAAAATTAATATTAAATTATTAATTATTTATAAAAAAAAGATTTAATTTAAATAATTCTTAAAAGAGATTTATAAAGAATATAAATAATAATAATAAGTAATTTAATAATTTAATATAAATAATAAATTTAAAATAAAATAAATATAAAAAAAAGGAACTAATAAAGAAAAGAAGGTAGAGAATTAAACTAGTACTTTACTAGAATCTATAAATTACTATAGAATTATAATATAATAAAAATATAATAAGATACTATACTATTATTAAGGTATAAAAGTAATTTATATCCTCCTAAGAAGAGGGATAGCTTAATAAAGTAATAATACTAAAAAGTATATTAAATCTTTAGACTTTTAAATCCTATAATATAATTATTTTTATATTTATAATTACCTTAAAAGCCTAAAAATAATATAAAATAAAACCTATAAAGCTTTCTTTAATAAAAATAAAATATAATAAAAAGATAGCTTTCCTAATAGCTAGAATTAGTATATTTTAATATACCTATAAATATACCTATAAATATACCTATAAATAATATTAATTAAAATATTATTTTAATACTATTTTATCTATAAAGATAATATTCCTCCTAAATCTAACTTTATATATAAATATATATATTAAGAGATCTAGGCTACTAATATCTAATTTATTATAATAAATAAATATTACCTTAATAAAAAAATCTACTATTTATAATATTAAAGTATTATATATCCTAAGAATAAGATTAAGCTTATTCTTTAGAAGTATAAGCTATTTAAAAGAAAAGGCTTTAATAATAATAATATTAAATTTATTACTTAATAATAAGATATACTAAAGTTAATATTAAACTATTAATTATTTATAAAAAAAAGATTTAGCTTAAATAACTTTTAAAAGAGATTTATAGAGAATATAAATAATAATAATAAGTAGCTTAATAATTTAATATAGATAATTAAATTTAAAATAAAATAAATATAAAAAAAAAGAACTAATAAAGAAAGGAAGGTAAGAATCTAAACTAATATTCTATTAGAATCTATAAATTATTATAGGATTATAATATAATAAAAATATAATAAGCTATACTATTATATAGCTACTATTAAATATACTATAGCTATTATTAAGTATACTATAACTATTATTAAAAGTAAGCTAGCCTATTTAAAATATTAATTTATATATAAAGAAAGAAAAAAAAGTTAAAAAGAAACTATTAAAAAGATTATTTTTTAGTTATATAAGATTATTATATTAACTAGTAATAGCTATTATACTAAATAGTAATTCTTATTAAAAATTATAAAATATATAAAGAAATAGTTTTAAGTAGCTTATAATATATTTAAAGTACTCTTTAAATTATATTTACCTATTAATATTATAAGGCTTAACTATCTACTTACCTTTCTAAGATTAGTATAAAAGTTTAATATAGCTATAAAACCCTAATATAACTTATATGTTTTTAATTATTAATTTTACTATTACTAAATTATAGTACTATAGCTATTAAAACCTTTTATAATTTTTATTTTATACTTAAATAGAGAAAGCTTTAAGGATTATTAAGATATTATTTTTATTAATTATTTATATATATAAAGCTAAGATATTTTAATTTAAAGTCTAGTACTAATAGTTTCATATATAATTTACTAATAAATTAGATATATCAGGGTTTTATAGCTGTATCGGACTTTTGTAACTAACCTCGGAGAGGTTGGCGGGCGGTCAAGCCCCACAACGCCAACGGGTAGTGAGTCCTCCGCTGTCTAGAAATAGCACCCCCCTATAGGTAGTAAAGTACTAAGCAAACTCACGTGATATAGCGTCGCATCACCCACATAGCTCTTAACGCGTTTGAGACGTGCCTAGCCCTCAAAGGCAGCGACCTCTTCACGCCGCATCATATAGCTGTGGGACCATCACAGCAGTTGGCCTTGTGGTGTATCAGCTCGACCGGAACAAGTCATGAAAATAGAAAACTTGTGTTTTCTTTCCCAGAAATGTCTGGTCTACCAAAACAAGGTTCCTCTACAGCGCCGCTACCATCCTCAGCTGATGTTTTGGACTTTATCTGTCTCTTCACTCATGACCTAAAACGAAAACAGAAACGATGGCAAGATGGCGCTCTTAAGTACCACACTTTCAACAGACGCATCATGGTCTATGATGATCGTGGGCACTTCATCGGTGATGCCCACTGGCAGGCAGAATCCCACCTCGAGACTGGTGATGAATTTGAACTAGACCGCGGTGCAGCAATCGTCCAAGTATCCGACTTTACGGGACGGCGGGAGCAAGACTTAACGGAACTCTTGGATAAAAGAGCAAGAGATGTGGAAAGACGACGTGCCAATGCCACGTCCAGGACACCTAGGCCCAATGCGCCTGCGCCTACTTCGTCCCCTATGCAAGATCAACCCTCTCACTTTCAGCTTCGTCATAAGTCGTTGAGCGATATCGTTGGAGCCCCCTCAAGAATTGGTAGAGCTGTTATTCCACCTCACTCTCCCTACGAAGTTCGCCAGTTGGCCCAAAGAGCGGAACAAGACGAAGGCCCTCCATCACCTAAAAGGAGGAGGCGAGAGGAATCTCCTCCAACCAAATCCCACCATGCTCGTAGCCTTTTCGGTGCAGCGTTGAATCTCACACCTGTGGCGACAAGCTCCCGTGCATTCCAAGGCCGGATTCCGCGCGATAGACCAAACACCGAACTCAAGACATTACTCGGCGGGAGGGATACCGAGCAACAACAGCCAAAAAGTTCTTCCGACAAGCAAAAAAGTGGTCCACTTCAGCCGTCCAAGTATGCAAAGAACTCCATGACATATTCTTTATCTGGCACGCATCAACTATTGGAGCTTAAAATGCCAACATCAAAGGCCCTTGATGACTTGGCCATTGAAGATGCCAGTCAAAACAGCCATCCGGAATCAATTTCAGTTTTTATTGATGAGAGAAAGTCATCAAAACCCCACCGAGCACACATTTCAAACACAGATCAGTCTAAAGAGGGACCAATTCCCCAGGCCTCATTATTTGTCAATAAAGGCGACGTTCCAAATATCGTCGAAGAAATACAGCGTATTAAGCCAACAAAGATAATTACAGAGAACAAACACGGAAAAGTGGCTACAGAATTACTTGCTGATGAGAAAGAGCCATTGCGTCCCGAGAAAGGCCCAAGAACGGAGCTTCGCATCAAGTCACGACAACGACGAGGATTGTTAGTGATATCCGAGAAACATGCAGGAGAACATAGCCATGCGAGAAGCTCGACAACTACGATAGAGAAGAGTGTGGCCCTACCGAGAAACATTAAATTAGAAAATATGATACCGGCCACTCAAGAACCAGACTTCCAGTCTCGCCAATCTCGATCAACTACATCGGGTAACCCCACCAAGAGACAAGACGAAACAACCGTTATTTCCATTACCCCTACAAGATCTTCAGACAATACTATCGGCTCAGAAGATACACACATTGAAATTAGCGCCCTAAGTGCTCTATCTGGCGACATCAACAAATTACCCACACAACTGCCAAAGGTACCAGAGAATATTGCTATCACGGAACCGGTTAAACCCCCATCAGAAAAGAATATGGATAAAATACCTCCCACTGGTGGCTGCAAATTACGAAAAAGGGCAGTGCCATATACCCCGAGCGATGATGATGAGTCGGACGATGCAGAGTCTCTACGAGTATCTAAAGGAACACATAAATCTCGAACTGCCGACCCAGCTCCTCTTCGTATTACCAAGATGGCCAGGAAGAGCGTGAGAAGTAAAGAGATCTTCGGATTTTTGGTCCCTAGCGGCGAACATGCCCTCCCGCGCCCTCCATCCGTAGCCCCCACCCCTGTAACGATTAATATGCCTGAACATTATTCGGAAAATATGTACGGGAATAGCGCGGTATCTCAGCTACAAAAACCGAAGACTCAAGATCGGGAGCATTCGAGGCAACTCAGCAACATTGCCTCAGTACCCCCACAAGCCCAAAGCTGTGTTGCAGGTGGTAATACAACGACTAAGCCAGCGCCACGACTTAGCAACCCAGCAACTAGAGGGAAAAAGGCGGCTAAGAAAGAAGACGCTGCCGGTCAAGTGCCCCAAAATATTGTCCAGCTTGATTCTGCTGCCATGGCGCAGGTTGGGGCACCAAAGTTACCTCGTAATGAAACCGCATCTGCATTGCCTGGTTTCACCAAGGCAAACGGAGGTGCCTGGAGTAAGCATGCCGAAGATTTACTCGGGATGACGAGACCCGCAAATAGGTCAAATACACGCCGATAACCGACCTGCATGCCTATGCTTTTATATGGAGTAGTATCAATGGTGTTGGTGTGTCTTTTGGCGGCTCCTAGTGAGTGTCTCCATCCGGAATGAGCTGGTAGCTGGCCTGGTTTTGAAGGAAAGCGTCAAGCGAATAAATACCCATGTTGCTACTTGCTGCGACAATGCCAATTTAGATATTAGACAGCATTCTGATACCCCTTCTTCGATTTCTTTCCACTTGTTAGTGGTGGATAGATGGTGCAGGACATGGTTCATTGTACAAGTCTACCTTTTTTTTTTTTTTTTTTTGTAGCGAAACCGACCTAGGTTTCTCTCGCAACCATGTGACTGCTCGTCCCGGATGTTGATGGCGGGAATGAAATATATTGCTTTTGTCGATTGATGTGACTGATGCACAACTCACAAGGGCGACGGAACTGCTGTGTGTTTAAAACTAACCACTAGCTTTGCCGTACTCCCGCAAATATCATTGTGGCGATGGATTTCCTGAACAAATGCTGCAGCAGATAAATGGCGTATTGATCCCTCACCTTTCTCATTAAGTTGATTAATGACTGAAGAGAATATATGGCTATCGCCAAAGATATTATAGCACAGGTGGTATTTGTAGCGAGAAGAGTAAGGGCCCTGCACCACCGATTTAAATCATAGGATTGCCTCTTCGTAGAATAGCTGAGATGGAGAGCGAATGGTTAACTAGATGTGGATGGGAACATTACGAGGATATTGAACATGGATGCTGGTTATCTTAGGTCCACAAGAGAGGCTCAAAAATCCTAATGAACAACACTTGGAATTAATCAACGAGTCTCAATGCGTGATGGACTTAGAGATCATAGATCTTGGCCTGTGCATATGTTTTGTATGGACGTCTACACATCTACGGCCACCAGGTACCCGGTTATGCACAAGGGAGAGAATGCTATGTTAGGTATTGGATAGTGAGGTGGATATAACACCAGGTACTCCCTAACATGGGTACCATCGTCGAGCGAACAAATTCTCATTGCCTTGGCGTGTGGGCTTGGGCTTGCTGTGGATGTTGAGGGCTGGATTATAAAAGGATGCGCCCCCCGCCTCCGCTGTCATGGGTCGCACACCAGTGTCTCCCTTTTAGTTAACGGAAGCTGACACCCTGACATTTGTCTTTCGCGGTGGTTTTTGGTAAACACAGTCGAGATGAATTTGGACACACACATCAATCATAAAATGATGTACCTCAAATGTACAACTCGGGCGGCAATGGTAAGGGGAGAAATCTTGCTTTGAAGCGGCCAGGGTTGCTAATCCCTTGTGATTGCCATGATATGAGATAACTTTGATGAATTAGGTCGAGGACAAACCCTAGAGAATACTTTCGTTGATTCATTGACGCGGGCGCCCCTGCGCCCGCGTCCGAGGCACAATGGTCGCTTGAACCTGGCTTGTCGAATGACACGGGTCACAAAGCTGGGGTTGCGGAATGCCAACGTTGAGTCACCCTCGCATTGAAGTGGGAGGGGGGAGGGTACATCGGCCAACCACAAGGCGGTTTCCTCGCCGAAGGCAGAGCTCAACTAGTGCATGTGGGGGGGACCTGATGTCCAATGGAAGCGTAGAATCAGGAACATCCCTGTATTATTACCGACTTCTATTGGCTAGTGTGGACCAAACTGCCTTGCGACGCTATACTTGATCGAGCACGCCGAAAGACTCAATCTCCTCCACTGCTGCGCCATGATCCTAGGCCTCCATCAGCTTCAAGTGAAATACTGTCCATGACGCCCTTCCGCGGCCTCAGGCGTTTTCATCCTGCTCTCCCCCTTCGTTACCATCTCTGGCATCACTTCATCCCTATCACTCTCAGTGTGATCTTGAGCCATTTCCTAGCCAGCCCCGAACCTCAGTAGCCAGAGCGAAAGCTGGCCCAGCAGGTCCATCCCGCCCACGGTACCGCCTCCACCCAGCCCACTTCGGCTCTTTTCCGTGGCGCAGCCTGCCTTTCGCTCCCTTATTCGACTCAACTCTCACTTACACTGCGCGCCAGAGTAAGCAATTCGGGAATCCAAACACCAAAAACGTCCAGACCCAACTTGAACACGCGTAGTTAAACCCCTCGCGTTAAGACGTCCCATTTAATCTATTGTTGGGTCCTTAAGACGTCTCCAAATCTGCGCCACTTTATTTGCAAATCTGGATACCCCACGCCAATCAAGTAACTTGGATACAACGCGACAACTTATCATGACTTCCTCGAACCGAAACACGTCCACTCTCCCCCAGGGGTTTTCAATCTACCAGCCTACCCTCGGAGCCCAGCTCCAGTTCTTGCCCGTTGTCGGAACAGTTGAGCTTGACGAGCTCATCAACGCTTACGTCACTGGCAATGCCTCGACCCAAGAGAAGCGAGCGTCTGTTTCCCTGGACTTCCTCGAGTATGCTCATGTAACGGGCCAAACCTTCAAGTTTTACCCCGTGTACTCGGTGAGCACCCCTGTGAAGTCGCCAGCCACGGACTCTGGATATGGTTCTTCATTCAATGTCAGCCCGGTAGCCTCTTCTTGGGATTTCAGTCAGCTTTCCACTTCGTGTTCCCCTACATCATCCCAGCAGGTTCGCCGATCACCTAAGGCTGCGTCTTCACGCCACCAAGGCACAGACTTATCCAATCTCCCTGGTATGAAGATAATGACCAAGGACGGCCGTGATGTGACCAATTCGGCTTCGCGGGGCTCCAAGACCAAGGAGCAGCGCGACCACGCCCACCTGATGCGAATCATCAAGGCATGCGACAGCTGCCGAAGAAAGAAGATCCGTTGCGACCCAAGCCACAAAAAGCGTGCTGCTTCTCAATCACAGTCTAAATCCACCACAAAATCAACAAGAAAGGCCAAGGCCGTCGCAGAAGCAGTACAAGTTGCTGCCTCTACGCCTCCCCCTGTTGACTCTGCAGCGCCGGCATCTGCAATGGTAATAGATCAATATTTTGGCCCTGTGGATCTGGAGAGTGCTACTCCCTCATTATCTGCTCTTGAACCCTGGGAGGAGTTAATTGAATATCCTCCTGTGGGTCTTCCTACCGACTACGACTTCTTTTATGATCCCGAGGGCTACTTCTCTCCCGAATCCTCTTCTTCAAGGTCGACTTACTCCACAAAGCCGGTCACTCCTACTTCGCAACAAGAGATTGCAGCTTCTTACAACCTACCTGCTGGCGAGAGTGTTGCAACATCATCACAACTACCATTCAACCAAACTGAGTCAATTCACGACTATGTCGATTTCAATCTATTCTCTCCCGAATCATCATTCTCAGAAGATGATAATATGGTTTCGATTGAACTATCTCGACATCTTTCTAACCAATCCCAGTCACAACAATCCGATACTATTCAGCATCACTCGCCTGTTGGTTCAGATCTTGATAGCGATCTAATAGGCAATGCCTTAGATACTGCTTCGTGGTCTATGTCTCCACGCCAATCTGGCGAGGATGAGCATTTCACTTACAATATATACCGTGATCCTGGAACGGGAGGAGTTGACTGTAGCCCCTCGCCTACAGGTCTGAGCTCGGATATGCATAGCCAATCCATAGGAGTGATTGATGAGGCATCGTCCCTACCAGTCTGTCGACTTGACGTTCTTGAAAATGTTCGATACGACGTACGTTTATTTGCTTCTATCATTGTAAGCCATCAACTAACTCTGAAAAAGGTGATTGGTCATCCTACAGGTGATGGCATCGAACGACCACGCATTGGAAGTGTATGTATATTGCTGTTCTGGATTATTCGGCAGCGACTAACTATGTGGAAGGTGTCACCGCTTGATGAGTTCAGAGAGCCGATCGCATCGAATGCACCTCATGTTGGCACCAACATTGTAAGCGACAACGTACGCCCCCATTGTTCCCAACTTCTTCAGCAGCGACTAACACTCCGCCAGAATGCCTCTGGCACTGCTTGGCATATAGCTGCCAACAATGAACCCAACTCGCGGGTTGACACCCAGGGCGGACTCTTCGAGATTGGAAGCACCGGAATTGAAAGAACTCTGGCTGCTGACTCAACCTTTGCTACTAACAACTGTGCTCATTCAGATGCAGTCACTGCAGCTTCAGGCCTTGAAGGTGAAACGAACATCACTGGAACTTTGACGATATCAACAGCAATTGCAAACAACCCAGCAGAAACCAACGCGGCTATTGTAACTGGCAGCCCCCTGGCATCTGTGTTCACCACCGCAACTACCATTAGCGTCCCTGCTTCGCCTTCTGACGCGTTGGCACCTGTGGATACTTTGTTCCAGAGTTTGAACGAATTACAGGCACACGACAATAATACATTTGCCATTACCTCACGCTCCGCGACTTCTTCCGTAGAGGAATCGTCGGTTAGTCGTGGAACAGAGGCCTATGCATCCGTGATTTCCTCCGAAAGGGAATCGCTGGTTAGTCTTGGCACAGAAACACAGGCCTTTGCGGATGCGAATATCGAGTCGTTTGCACCATCGCTATCCGAAAACACAGTTGCAGAAAGCAATGAAATAAGTGGCGAGTTGGAAACGCCTAGTTCTCATGGCAAATACGGCCCTAGGAATACTCAGTCGCAGCCACCACTTGTTCAACAAGACCATTCCATTGGCACAGATAGGACTAATAAGCGACCTGAGACTTACTATGCACCATGTGCATCAACTAACGGTGGAGACTTTGTCTCCCTGAGCTCGTTGATGACCGGTGCCATGTTGTCCTTGGCAACTGTTGTCTTCCAGTCATTCATAAAGCGATATGTAGGAGCTATTCTATATTTGCTTTTTGCGGCCGTCGGACAGTCCATTCAATCGTCCAATGCACCCATACGGGGCTCAAATAGGCAACAGATTTATTCCGAACCGCGCAGGTCACTTGTCGACGACAATTATAACAGCCTTGACACGCGCACATGGAATCGATTCGCGACCCTTAGGGATCAAACATCGCTTGGTCTATCATCAGTTAATCTTGCGATAATGCAGGGAGCTAGGTTGATTGCAATCTAGATGGGCTAAGAAGGATGCAAAGAAAATTCTGAAGAACGATTGATTTGAAGCGATTATGGCGACGACTTGACTGGGGATAATCCAGAGGTATCCAACGGACTAGATGGTGCATATTTTTTTGGGTCTACATGGATATTTTTTTTTTTGTATAACACGCAGCATTTTCGGAAGACCTGATTGAAATCGGTCTGGCAAGCGAGATTCGCAGACATGAAAGCTTTCAATTAACCGGCCAAAACGGCCCTGTATAATTATTAAAACCAAACTATCTTCGGTGCCTGGAGATTGTGGGTTTTTTTCTTTGATCTTTTTCTCTTTTATATTCATCCTCATGTCTCAAACGAGGCTTCCCTGAAGAAATACAATGCATTTGCGGTTCCAAAATGTCATGTGACTTTGTATACGCCCACAAGGTGCCTTCTTGCAGGACCTATCATCTCCGATGAAAGTAATTAGTGGGTACTGTCCATTCTTAGCGCATACGTACTTGGTACGCGATCAGACTTTTTTTTACAATGAAATCAAAGCTCAATGCACTTTTTTACTTCGAGTGCCATTGGACGAACCAAGTTGAAAGTTCGCTTGGTCTCTTCAGCGCATAACCTTAGTTACATGCCCTGTACACTGACCCCATCTGATTTTCCTCGTGTGAGTTGGATTGATACCCTGCTTCGTTGGCTCAGTCGCAGCCCCGTGACACGCAACGTGGTTCAATCAACAACAACTCCCAGACGAGACAACCATTTCTTTAAAATTACAATCAGGCCCACAGGCAAGGCCCTGGGTAAACTATTCCCGCCCTCCTGGTTTTTGTGGCTATTAATATCTCGCGTCGCGTTGAAGAACGCATCGTCAATTAAGAATCGCGAGCAGTACCAGCCTCTGATGGCCCAGTAGTCACATACTACTTTCGCGGCTGCCATAAACTAATGCGTCTTGGGACTTGTATTGATACTCCTTGAATCCACTATCATTGTTATTTGTTGGTCCCCTATCCGGTGAGCACAAAACATATTGGAAAAGGTCGGGGCGGGTGACTCAACACATCAAACACAATTGCGGATCCTCTTTGGAGAACCGAGCTCTGAACCATTGGACAAATTTTGGTCGAAAAGGGGCTCATCCAATACGCCTGTCTAGCTCGGTATACGGTTGTCCAAGGTGGTTGAGAGAATTGCCTCTACGACGAGAATCCAACAAGACTTTTAGGTGGAATGCCCAGAGGTTTATAGGAGAGGGTCCCGTCTAGTCACCAATCAGGATAATTTTTGAGGCCTGCAACGGAGGGGAAGCGATAGAGGAAGAGCCGAGGAAGGTAAGTGGAAAGGGCCTTGGGGAAAGTGCTAGGTGGAGGTAAAATTCGGTGGCTTAGCAATCACAGACTGGTGTCATTCACAATGGGCGTGTTGAAGTCATTGGGTCTCTCGCCAGCTAAACGGGCAAGCTCGGCCACCTCAAAGGCCTTTCGGCGCCTTCTTGGTCGCGTGCTGCCAGCTGGTGACGATGATGGGGCACCTGGCAGTCTTGGCAACCTGAGTCAGGAATCCGAAAACAATCATCGCGAACGCACCGGCAATCAAAACAAGGTTACAAACAATCCAGGCTCGCCAGTTCAAAACGGTGACGAAATAGAAAGAGGTGCACTGGATCCCCTGGATAAAGCTCGACCTGCTCTGATCCCTCAGGTCAAGGAAATGCCCAAAGAACCAGAGGCCAAGCCCGACGCTATCACCACAACCGAGACTATGGCATTGAACCAAGGTCAAGATAAGGAGAATCACCCCCCAAACACTGTGGCTTTATCCAGCTCACTGGCTCACTTGGATCTCAATGGAGACGATGCGGTCCTAGTCAACAAAACTGCCTTGCCCCAAAATCTCAACATCCAAGACCCAAAGATGGTGGTGGAACGAGCCATGCACATGAAATTTACTGATGAGGCACTTGACATGGTAAGTAGAATCAGGCGTATCAAGTCATCGCCGTCAATCTCATGATATGACACAATTGTATTCTCAGACATGGGAATCATTATCATCGCGATACTGACTCTGCTAACCATGAACCCATAGGCACGTCTTGCTCTCAAAACCAACGAAACCCCAGTCGGCTGTGTCATCGTTCACAACGGAAATGTCATCGCTAGAGGCATGAACGCCACCAACGTTACTCGTAACGGGACCAGGCACGCCGAGTTCATGGCACTCGCCGCTTTGCTCTCATACCCCCGGGAAGATGGCCCTAGGACAACTTGTCTAAAGCCCAATGTGGACATTACCCCGTCGCATGAGGCTTCTGATACTTCGTCTGTTGAATCGCACCCGCTGGACGAAGGAAATGAGGATGGGAGCAAAGGACATCTCTACCCATATGGCCAGAAATTGCACCCTGCTCCACAAGTCGACCGTGCAATCATTCAGGAGAGCATCCTCTATGTAACAGTTGAGCCCTGCGTTATGTGTGCCTCGCTTCTTCGACAGCTTGGTATCAAAAAGGTTTACTTTGGTGCCGTAAATGACAAGTTTGGTGGCACTGGAGGTGTTTTTAGTATCCATGCCAATTCGTTGCCCGTTAGCTCCGACGGACAGACGGCAAGCGCACATCCCACACTCGCCCCTGCTCAACTTCCGGATGGATCGGGGACCCTTGGTGTATCGTTTCCTCTTGGTGGTGGCGACGGTGGCAATATTGAAGCCGGATACGAAATTGAAGGTGGTTGGGGCCGTGATGAGGCGGTCGCTTTACTGAGGCGATTCTACGTGCAAGAAAACGGACGAGGTATGGTTACATTGTTGCTAAAACATGTTGGACATTAGTGCTAACGTGATACATAGCACCGGTAC
Organism: Calonectria henricotiae; assembly: GCA_020623695.1. Lineage (NCBI taxonomy): Eukaryota > Fungi > Ascomycota > Sordariomycetes > Hypocreales > Nectriaceae > Calonectria > Calonectria henricotiae. The sequence continues at coordinate 8,588 of JAHVYB010000357.1, read as the reverse complement.
CCCGAAAGAAAGAAGGTCGTGCTGCGCGTTTGGCTGCCATGATGGAACAAGATGGGGATACTCAATTGGATGTAGTAGCCAATGACCCGGCGCAGGACAAGGTGCAAGTTGATTTGCCTACATCTGCACATATATTAGGCGACAAGGTCAACATTACCAATAGGAAATTAGAGACTGAAGAGTGTGGGAAATAAGAATGAGGAGGTGTTGTCGACTTTGAAAGTTGTTTAAATAGGTGTTATTTCTGCCTAGTAGTAAGCAGCCTAAGGTACTAATTATTATAAGGTATAAGCTTAATCTTAAAACTCTTATAATATATCTAAGATAAATAAAAATCCTTCTTATATATCTTTATTAAGAAATAAAAGTTATTTTATATTTTATTAAAAAAAGAAATAGCTTAATTTATATTTAGTTAAAATAGAAGTAGGGGGCTTAACTAGGTAATTCTAGGAGCAGATATAATTAGTGTTTAAATAACTATAGTATTACCTGTTAGTATTATAAGGCTTAACTGCTTACTAATCTCTCTAAGGTTAGTTATAAAACCCTAATATAGCTATATTAATCTAATATAATAACCTAAAGCTTAAATAAGCTATAAAATAAACTATTTTTTTAATTATAAGCTTTTAAACTTTTATTTATAGTTATTTCTTAGTTATTAAGGTATAAAAGTAATTTATATCCTTCTAATTATTAATTATAAACCAGATTTAATAATTATAAACAAACACACTTTTAATTTCCTAGATATTTAAAATCTAGCCTAAACTACCAATTTTCTATGACTTTTTAGCGACCTTTATACTTGCTCTTGGACCTATTTTTATTGCGGTTTTTAACATAGGTTATAATATCTATTATCCTTTCTAGCCACTTATTATATCTACTGCTATCAATTTCTCCAAGAAAAGCTTCCTTTACTTTAATTATCTCCTTAAATATTATTTTATTTAATTTCTTTATAATAATATTAAATTTCTTATACTTTTCTTAGATAAACCCTTTACTATTAGTATTAAGATTATTCTTTTTAAGTATATAGAACTTAAATTTAATAAATTATATCTTTTAGAATAATTTAAGGTTAGTAATAAAGATTCTAAATAGCCTAAGGAGCCCTTTCTTTCTAAGCTTTAATTTAAAGGTTTTAATAAGATTAGATAGGTATTTAATATAAAGTTTATTATTAGTATATTTTAAGGTAAAAGGGTATAATAGATTATAAAGAATATAATATTTAAAATATAGTTTAAATTTAACTATTTTTAATAATATTAAAAGTAGATTAGAATATATTAATCTTAGTATAAAAAGCTATCTTAAATATTAGGATAGGTCTAATAGAGTTTACTATTTTTAATATTAAAAGGGTATTAAGATTATAAAATATATAAAGTTAATTATTTTATTGGTTAGGGTAAAAAGAGACTAATATTATAGTTATTTAAATACTAATTATATTTGCTCTTAGAATTGCCTGGTTAAGCCTCTTGCTTGTATTTTAATTAAATATAAATTATATTCTTCTAAGGAGAGGGATAGCCAGGGTTGTGATTTTAGTTAGTTAGTAATTACTAAGACTAATTTTTTTAGTAATTAGTTAGTAATTAGTTAATTTAAATTAGTAATTAGTTAGTAACTACTTTAACTATTACTAACTAATTTTTTTTAGTAATTAGTTAGTAATTAGTAAAAGATTTTAGTAATTAGTAATTACTAACTAATTTTTTTTAGTAATTAGTTAGTATTTAACTAACTAACTAATTTTTATTTATAAAATTATTATTATTATTATTATTTTCTTTTTTTCTTTTTTTATAATTATTCTTATTATTATTTTTATTATTATTTTTCTATATTAAATACTTATATGTTAAAATAAATTATTTTTTATTTTTAATATTATAATTTTATTATTATAATTTTTATAAAATTAGTAATTAGTAATTAGTTAGTAATTAGTTAGTAATACTAAATTAGTCTTAGTTAGTACCAAAAATTACTAACTAAAATCACAACCCTGGGGATAGCTTAATAAGATAATAATACTAAGAAGTATATTAAATCTTTAGACTTTTAAATCCTATAATATAATTATTTTTATATTTATAATTACCTTAGAAGCCTAAAGATAATATAAAAAAAAAATTATAAAGCTTTTTCTAATAAAAATAAAATATAATAAAAAGATAGCTTTTTTAATAGCTAGAATTAGTATATTTTAATATATCTATAAATATACCTATAAATAATATTAATTAAAATATTTATATTTTAATATTATTTTATTTATAAAAATAATACCCCTTCTAAATCTAACTTTATATATAGATATATATATTAAGAGATTAAGGCTATTAATATCTAGCCTAAGAGATTTAATAATAAATTTATTAATAAAATAAAAGATAAATTATATTTAAATAATAATCTAATTATTAAGATTAAAATTAAGCTTATTTTATAAGAGCTTAAGTTATTCTAAAGAAATAATCTTAATTATAATAATATTAATTTTATTAAATAATAATAAAAGCTAATAAAATTAATATTAAATTATTTTAATATATAATTTAGAATTAGCCTAAGTTTTTATAAAAAGAGGTTTTTAAAGGATCTAAAAATATATAAAAGTTAGCTTAATAATATAAAATAATATATAAGGAAATAGAGATTTTAAAATCTATAAATTACTATAGAATTATAATATAATAAAAATATAATAAAACTTTGTAATAATATAATTAATTATAAGTATTATATTAATTAGCTAAATATTACTTTTTTTAAACCTTAATATAATATTATACTTTTTAAAGCTTATTTTATAAATAATTATAAAAGTAATAATAAATTATTAATAGGTAAATAATAGGTTATTTTTTCTTATTAATTTTTAAAGCTTCTTTTAATATATATTCTTAAAAGGCTAAAATATACTAATATTAAGAGGCTAAGTAAAGTATATAAAATATAAGTATAAAATATAAGTAATAATATTAAAATAAATATAATAGTAAATAAATTTATATAATATACTAATTACTAAAGCTAGTATTTAACTATATAAATTATTAAGATATAAAAGTAATTTATATCCTTCTAAGAAGAGAAATAGCTTAATAAAATAATAATACTAAAAAGTATATTAAATCTTTAGATTTTTAAATCCTATAGTATAATTATTCTTATACTTATAATTACCTTAGAAGCTTAAAAGTAATATAAAATAAAAACTATAAAGCTTTTTTTAATAAAAATAAAATATAATAAAAAGATAGCTTTCCTAATAATTAAAATTAGTATATTTTAATATATCTATAAATATATTTATAAATATATTTATAAATAATATTAATTAAAATATTATTTTAATATTATTTTATTTATAAAAATAATACCCTTTTTAAATCTAACTTTATATATAAATATATATATTAAGAGATCTAAGCTATTAATATCTAATTTATTATAATAAATAAATATTATTTTAATAAGAAAATCTACTATTTATAATATTAAAATATTATATATCCTAAGAATAAAATTAAGCTTATTTTTTAGGAATATAAGCTACTTAAGAAAAAAGGCCTTAATAATAATAATATTGAATTTATTATTTAATAATAAGATATATTAAAGCTAATATTAAATTATTAGTTATTTATAAAAAAAAGATTTAGCTTAAATAACTCTTAAAAGAGATTTATAGAGAACATAGATAATAATAATAAATAGCTTAATAATTTAATATAAATAATTAAATTAAGAATAAAATAAATATAAAAAAAAGAAACTAATAAAGAAAAGAAGGTTCTATTAAAATCTATAAATTATTATAGAGTTATAATATAATAAAAATATAATAAGAACTATATAAATTATATACTTCTTATTATATTTTTATTGTATTATAATTCTATAGTAATTTATAGATTCTAGTAGGGTATTAGTCTAGATTCCTACCTTCCTTTCTTTATTAGTTCCTTTTTTTTATATTTATTTTATTTTAAATTTAATTATTTATATTAAATTATTAAGCTACATATTATTATTATTTATATTCTCTATAAATCTCTTTTAAGAGTTATTTAGGCTAAATCTTTTTTTTATAAATAATTAATAGTTTAATATTAGCTTTAATATATTTTATTATTAAGTAATAAATTTAATATTATTATTATTAAGGCCTTTTCTTTTAAGTAGCTTATACTTTTAAAAATAAGCTTAATTTTATTCTTAGGATATATAATACTTTAATATTATAAATAATAGATTTTTTTATTAAAATAATATTTATTTATTATAGTAAATTAGATATTAATAGCTTAAATCTCTTAATATATATATCTATATATAAAGTTAGATTTAGAAGGGATATTATCTTTATAAATAAGATAATATTAAAATAATATTTTAATTAATATTATTTATAGGTATATTTATAAATATATTTATAGGTATATTAAAATATACTAATTCTAGCTATTAGCTATCTTTTTATTATATTTTATTTCTATTAGAGAAAGCTTTATTAAGGTATAAAAGTAATTTATATTCCCCTAAGGAAAGAAATAGCTTAATAAGATAATAATACTAAGAAGTATATTAAACCTTTAGACTTTTAAATCCTATAATATAATTATCCTTATACCTATAATTACCTTAGAAGCCTAAAGGCAATATAAAATAAAAACTATAAAGCTTTCTCTAATAGAAATAAAATATAATAAAAAGATAGCTAATAGCTAGAATTAGTATATTTTAATATACCTATAAATATACCTATAAATAATATTAATTAAAATATTATTTTAATACTACTTTATCTATAAAGATAATACTCCTTCTAAATCTAACTCTATATATAGATATATATATTAAGAGATCTAAGCTATTAATATCTAGCCTAAGAGATCTAATAATAAATTTATTAATAAAATAAAAAATAAACTATACCTAAGTAATAATCTAGCTATTAAAATTAAAATTAAGCTTATTTTATAGGAGCTTAAGTTACTCTAAAGAAAGAATCTTAATTATAATAATATTAATTTTATTAAATAATAATAAAGGCTAATAAAGCTAATATTAAAGTATCTTAATATATAATTTAGAACTAATTTAAATTCTTATAAAGAGAGATTCTTAGAGAATCTAGAAATATATAATATTTAGCTTAATAATATAAAATAATATATAATAAAATAGAGATTCTAGAATCTATAAATTACTATAGGATTATAATATAATAAAAGTATAATAAGTTAGAGAAAGCTTTATAGTTTTTATTTTATATTACCTTTAAGCTTCTAAGGTAATTATAAGTATAAGAGTAATTATATTATAGGATTTAAAAGTTTAAAGGTTTAATATACTCCTTAGTATTATTACCTTATTTATATTTAGTTAAAATACAAGCAGGAGGCTCGACCAGGCAATTCTAGGAGCAGATATAATTAGTATTTAAATAACTATAATATTAGTCTCTTTTTGCCCTAACTAATAAAATAATTAACTTTATATATTTTATAATCTTAATACCCTTTTAATATCAAAGATAGTAAACTCTATTAGATCTATCCTAATATTTAAGATAGCTTTCTATGCTAAGACTAATATATTCTAGCCTACTTCTAATATTATTAAAAATAGCTAAATCTAAACTATATTTTAAATACTATATTCTTTATAATTTATTATACCCTTTTACCTTAAAATATACTAATAATAAGCTCTATACTAAATGCCCTTCCAATCTAGTTAAATACTTTAAATAGATCCTCCCTTAATATAAGCTATTTATACTATCTAAGACTAAAATTGCTAATCTTATATTATTTTAAAAGATAAAATTATTAATTTTAAGCTCTAATTACTCTAAAAGAATAATATTAATACTAATAATAAAGATTTTATTTAAAAGGAATATATAAAGATTAATAAAATAATAAATAAGTATATTTTAGGTAAATATAAGGATATAGAGCTAGAAGAAGAGAGGTTCTTAGAAGATATTAATAATAGCTAGTATAATTAGTGGCTGGAAAGGACTATAGATATTATAAGGTTTATTAAGAACCGCGATAATAGAAGTAGGGCTAAAAAGAAATGCAGAGGTTGATAGATGCTATGTAAGATGGTCTGAAAAGTCATGGAAAATTAGTAGTTTAGGCTAGATTTTAAATATCTAGGAAATCAAAAGTGTGTTTATTTATAATTATTAAATCTAGTTCACAATTAATAATTATTACCTTATTAAGCTATCCTTTCTTTTAGGGGGATATAAATTATTTTTATACCTTAATAAATTATATACTTAGAATATTTTTAATATTACTCTAGGATTTAATTAGTAATACTTTAAATATTAGCTATAAAAGGATATTATTTTTAATAGTATTTTTTATACTTATTTAAATATAAGATTTATAATTAGCTAGGTTAGTAACTTTAGGATAGCTTGCTTATATTATATATTAAGGTATAAAAGTAATTTATATCCCCTTAAGAAGAGAGATAGCTAAATAAGATAGTAATACTAAGAAGTATATTAAATCTTTAGACTTTTAAATCTTATAATATAATTATTCTTATACTTATAATTACCTTAGAAGCCTAAAGGTAATATAAAATAAAAACTATAAAGCTTTTTTTAATAGAAATAAAATATAATAAAAAGATAGCTTTCCTAGCTTATATTATATATATTACTAAAATCTTAATTTATTTTTATAGATAGCTAATTTAAATATTATATTTATTCTTATTTTAATAATTTAAAATATTAATATTATACTTAGAAATAATATTTTAAAGATTAAATAAAAAGTTATTAATATTTTCTATATTAGATAATTTAAAAATAATTTATATATTTTATTTATAGTCTTAAGAAAGGTCTTTTAAAGTTCTAAGTAATATTTATAAAAGTAAGAATATTATATTTTTAATAAATAAGGTTTTTTAATATCTTTTTAATAAAGGAGATCTTTTATAATCTTTTTAATTTATTATTTTTTAGCTAGAAAGTAAGGTTTTTCTAGCTATATAATATAGATAGTAAAAATAATATTTTTACTAGCTAATAAATATATAAGGTAATTATTAGAATATTAAGAAATAGTAAATAATAATAAAAAAGTAATAATATATTAAACTATTAATTTAGTTATATTAAATTAGACTATTAAAGCTTTATATAAAGATAGTATTTTAATAGCTTTTACTTTATTTTATATTAAGGTATAAAAGTAATTTATATCCCCCTAAGAAGAGGAATAGCTTAATAAGATAGTAATACTAAGGAGTATATTAAATCTTTAGACTTTTAAATCCTATAATATAATTACCTTAGAAGCTTAAAGGTAATATAAAATAAAAACTATAAAGCTTTCTCTAATAAAAATAAAATATAATAAAAAGATAGCTTTTTTAATAGCTAAAATTAGTATATTTTAATATATCTATAAATATACCTATATATAGGGTTATGATTTTAATTAGTAATTTTTAGTACTAACTAATTACTCTTAGTAATTAGTAATTACTAATTACTAATTTTATAAAAATTATAATAATAAAATTATAATATTAAAAATAAAAAATAATTTATTTTAATATATAAGTATTTAATATAGAAAAATAAGAATAAAAATAATAATAAAAATAGAGTTATACTATTTATATAACCTTGTTTTACTAAATGTATAGCCTTTGTTATATAATGCGATTTTCTTTGCCCAGATTAACTAAAATTCTTAAACTCTTACCTTTAAAAAACCAAGCCCTATATAATATATAGTATCCTATTGGTTTAGCTTGCTTAGCTAAGCAATAATAATTAAGAGCGCGTTATCTAAAACGTGTGATTGTGCCCTGTAAGAGCTATTGTAAGAGCTGCTGCGAGGGCTGTTGCGAGGGCTGTTGTGAGGGCTGTTGTGAGGGCTGTTGCAAGGGCTATTGTGAGGGCTGTTGTGAGGGCTGTTGCGAGGGCTGTTGTGAGGGCTGTTGTGAGGGCTGTTGTGAGGGCTGTTGTGAGGGCTGTTGTGAGGGCTGTTGCGAGGGCTGCTGTGAGGGCTATTGTGAGAAAATTGTAAAGGTTGTTATAAGGGCTGTTCTGAGGGCTATTGTGAGAAAATTGGTAAAGGGGAATATATTGATATTTGATTGGTTGCTTAAAAATAAAGTGGAGATAAAAGGAATTTTTGAAAGTTAGAGTTAGAAAATTTAGGCTAATCTAGGCAAAGAAAATTGTATTATGTGATAAAGGTTGTATGTTTAGTAAAATAGGGCTGTACTAATAGTATAACTCTAAAAATAATAATAAAAAAAGAAAAAAAGAAAATAATAATAATAATAATAATAATAATAATATAATCTTAACTTAATTTATAATATAACTTTAATTTAATTTATAATATAACTTTAAGTTAATTTATAATATAACTTTAAATTGATTTATAATATAACTTTAAATTGATTTATAATCTAAAGTTTAATTTTGTTTTAATATTTATATATCTATTATTTCCTTTTCTTTATTTTCTTTATATTTTTAATATAATATTTTATTATATATA
>JAHVYB010000356.1:0-22620 GCA_020623695.1 Calonectria henricotiae | reverse complement strand
AGAAAAGGTAGAGAAATATTTTATGAAGACATGTAGTTTATTATGAGTGTGTTAATAAAGAAATAAATAATAACAAAAAAAATAGGTAACAAAATGATATAAGATTATTTTTAAAATAAAATAAAACACAAAAAAACAAAGTATTAATTTAATATATAAATTGCATATCAATCAATGACGAAAAATATTTTTTTTTTTTTTAAAAAAAAAAAAAAAAAAAAAAAAAAATACTAGATAATAGCAATAAAAAAGCTATATTCAAGACCTAATATTAAAAAATATCTCAAGACCCTAAAGTACTATTAGTAAGAAATAGAGATTACTAGCATACTAAAATAGGGTATATTAGTCTAATAAACCTAGAAAAATTAGGAATAATAACCTTAGGAATAAGATTAAAAGGACTAACCACTATAAAATATTAAAAGTATATATAAAGAAAGATATATTAAGTAATCTTAAGATAGCTAATTAACTATAAAAAGGATAAACTATACTATAAGGTTTAGATTAATTAAACTAACTTAGCAAAAGATATAAAAGGCTATTATAGGGCAATATTTATTATAAATACCTAAAGTTAAATAGTCTTTATCTACTTCTATAGAAATAAAGATTCCTTAGTAGAAAACTATTAGTATATTAAAGATTTCTTTAACTAAATAAAAAACTATTATAAGATTAAGATTAAAGTAATTTAATTAAATAATAAGTTATTTATAAAATAAATAAGAACCTAATTAAGAAGAAAAGGGGTTAAATACCTACTATTAGTACCTAATACTTAAGCCTAAAATAGTAGGCTAGAGTGGTTAGAGGGCATAATTTTAAAGAAGATAAAGGTAATATAGATCTTAGCTAAATTACTATATAATTTATAGAGAGAAATTATTAAAATAGTAATATACCTAGCAAATAAAATACTATAAAAAGCTAATAAATAGTAAATATTCTATAAGCTATTCTATAAAAAGAAACTATATATATCTTATCTAAGGATATATAATTACTAAGCTTATATATTAACTACTATTATAAAATTAAAAATCAAAAAAAGATAAAAGCTAAACCCAAAAGCTTATATTAAATACCTAGTTAGGTATAAATTAACTAATATCTTTAGGATTTAAGTACTATATAAAGGGAAAGTTATTTACTCCTAGGATATAATCTTTAATAAAAATATAATTTTTAATAAGAAGAAAATATTACTAAGGCTTATATAGAATATAAATAAGTTTATTATAAAAATAAAGATACCTTAGAAATAACTACTAAATCAATAGATCCTTAAGTAATATAAACTAGTATTTAAATTAATAGAAAATATAAATAATAATAAAAATAATAAAATAAAACTATTATAAGAAACTTATAAAAATAAAAAAGTAAATATATTAAGAAATAAGGTAATTACTAAACTATAAATAAAGACTATAAATAATAATACTAAGCTAGATTTAGTAAAGTAATTAAATATATTTTATTTTATACCTTTAGTATTAAAGCTAGATTAAGCCCTAGAAATAGCACTATATATTTACCTTTTAATAGCTAGAGCTAAAAGGATAAATAAAAAGGTAATTCCTTAAATTAAGAAAAGTAATAAATATAATTATTTTAAAGATTTTTAGATAATATAAGTAATCTTATTATTATATAGAGCCTTTATAGCTAATTATAAGTTCAAGCTAAAGGCTTAATATAAATATAATTTATTATTATTATTAAAAAATACTTAAAGACCTTTAAGACTATTTATATAAAAAGGAGTTCTATAAAGTATAAGAAGCTTATCTTAAGTTATATAATAAAATAGGATTATATAAGAAGGTCCCTTAAAATAGAGTAAAAAGAGAATAAATATTATATTATATATAGGTATTTATATATAAGACTAATAAATATAAATACTTAGTAAAATATAAGGTAAGACTTATTATATATAATAATTAATAAGTAAAAGGGGAGCTTCTTATAAAAGCAATTACCTTAGTAAATATATTATTTTATATATTAATAGCTATAATAGCTATAAATAACTTAGAATCTATCTAAATAGATATAATAAATATATTTATTAATTATAATCTAGATAAATTAGTACTTATAAGGATATTACTAAGATTTAAGAAGAAAAGTATTATATTTATTCTTAAGAAAGTACTATATAAGCTATAAAGGTCTCTATTAATCTAGTAAATATATTTAATAATATTATTATAATCTTAAGAATTTATAAAGATCCTATAAGAGCTATATATTATATAATAAAATAAGATAATTATCTTTTTCTTTATTAATAATATTATTTTTAGCTTTACTAAAGTAAATAAAAAAATAATAAATTAAGCTATAAAGTAATTAAGAAATAATATATTATAACTATAATAGGAAAACTAAAGTAATTTCTAGGGATTTATATTATTTAGAATAGAGCTAAGTAAATTATCTAATTATCCTAAATTATATTTATTAATAAGATAGCTTATTAGTTTAGTATTAATATAGGCTTAAAGAAGTATAATACTCTAATAGTAAAAGTAAAGCTATTATTAATTACTAAGATTATTAACTAAAAGATAATATAAATCTATTTAAAGAAAGTAAATATAGTTTTATTTATTATTATTTTAATTAGACCTAATATTTTATTTATAGTATTATAATTAGTATAATTTAATTATAATCTAGGAAAGCTTTATTAGTAAATAGTTAATAAAGTAATCTAATATCTATATTAAATATATATTATAGTAATTAAATTAAAGAGGATATTTTATAAAATAATATTTATTAGTATAAATAATATTTTATTTATAGATAATATATTAAATAGAAAAAGCTTATAAGAATATATTATAATACTATATAAAAGCCTAATCTCTTAGTAAATATTAAAGTAAACTATAATAATTATATTAATTATAAAAGCTCAATTATTATTATTATTAAAAATAGCAAAAAAAGCTATTTTTATAAATAAAATTTTATAATAATTAAAAATTTAAATTAAATATCTACTAAATATTCTATATAATAATAAGTAAATACTTAGGCTATTTAAAAAATAAATATCTAAGCTAATAATAAAACTATAATATATAAATATTTATACTTATTAATTATATTAAAAATACTAAGAAAAATATATTTATATAAACTAAATATCTATAAAAAATAATATAATTAATAAAATAATAAAAATATTATTTAAATAAAAATATATTATATTTATAAAAATATTAAATATAAATAATATTATAAATCTTATTAATAAAAAAAAGTAAATAAAAAAACTAAGAAATAAAATTAAAAAAGAAAAAGCTAAAATACTAAATAATAACTTCTATAGTAAGATTAGGCTAGATTATAGAGAAGGAATATATTAAAAGTAATAGCTTAGCCCCTAAAAAGGCCTAAGCTAAGGGGGTATATTAGAGGATAAAGTAATAGGGATTAAAACTATATTAGATATATAGATATTTTGTGGATAATTACATCAAAGTTAGGTATTAGTACCAGCAGGGGTCATAACCCTGCCAACATACACACAATAGAGTCAATGAAGCTCGTGACAAAAAGAGGAAGGGGAAAATTTTAGGCGAAATTTTAGCTTTCACGTGACTTGTTGCGGTAAATATCAATAGCTGTTGCGGCAAATATCAATTCTCATAAGCTAGGGTGGCTGGCTAGCAGTTCTGTACAAAATTAATTCATTGTAGACACAACCATTTTGATTGTGTGAAATCTGGCCTTGAACCCATTTCTAGCAAAATAACCAAAGATACATTCGAAGCCCAAAAAATCGTAAAATCTTTACTCGAAATGCCAAAAATTGAAAGGCAGCACCGGAGTTGCCAGGTTACACTAGCGTTACCCTAAACCCCTGTCCCCGTGTCGGACTGTCAAACTCCATTTTCTCTCCTGTTTCCGTACACTCCATTTCCTCAACCTCAAACTCGCAAGATCCGGGGCCGCCGGTCTCGAATAAAAAGTCTACAAACACTGTCGAATTTGCCGGAATCTTAATATCGTCATCCTTGGACTTTACACTGAAGATGCACCGGGTACGGGCGTCTGTCCTCTTCAGCACCTGTTTTTCCATCTGTGTCAAGTTCAAGCTCCCCTTGGGCTTGTCACGAATACAAAATGCATTCGATCCAGTATCAAATTCCTGGTCAATACCTTCAGTCTGGACGAAAATCTTGGTTTTCGAAATAGTTGTAACGCCAGGAGGGAGTATGGAAGTATCTGAATAGACATCTAAGGCGATTTCCATTTCCTTCATATACTTGGCCTCTTCAGATTCATTTTTGGCAGATACAGTAATCAACTGTTTTGATTCATTGGCTTTGGCAGTTTTTGTTACGCCCCAGGCAAGCGTTGTGTCTGGGTGGGGTTGGGAAGTTTCGGTTGATTTGCCCGAGGTTGGTACAGGAAATTTCCAATCCAGAATCTCATAGGGGTCCGGTAGCGTGATCAACTTGCCCACGTCGATGCTGGATGATGCATTAGCCCTAAATTGAGTTTAAGAGTGGATGGATGGTATTACCTCTTGTATTTGATATCGACCAACAGGTCGCCATTATTGTTGAACATGATGTCTCCAAAATCGAATGTGCCAACTCCGGGGTACACATATTTGAGGTCACTCTTCAGCAAGCTCTTCAGAATTGTTTCAAAACCAATGAGCTGGCTGGATAGACTCTTTTGAAGCTCGGTCTTTATATCCTCATCCTGCTCTTTGGGGACAACGAAGAATTGAGCGGCGTGCTTTGCCTCATCACGTTTAACTTTGACCTCTAGCGGCACAGCAATGTCCATTTTCAATTCACCGTCAGTGATTCCACTAAGACGCAGTGTGAATTTCCATGATGCGATGAATGCATCTCTGACTCTGTGTTAGCCTGTAGTATATATCTTGACAGCAAATTTTGCTAACTTCAGAACAGAGTCACCGTCCTTGAGCTCACCCGAAGGTAAGATGGTGCCATCTTTACCAGCAGTCTGGGTATAACTGTATTCTACCTGGCCCTGCACATCGACATCTTTGGTTCCAGGCTTCCAGCAAACGTCCACAGTTGTGTTGGCTATAACCAAATTAGGAAAATAGATAAAACCCCCCTGATTTACTTACCTTTGGCTTGATGGAAATAGTAGCGATTGGTTTGCGAATTCTTGTACGGGGTGGTGCCAGATGGAACATCATTCCCAATCAACATAAATTTATACTTGTTGGGAACATTGGGGTCATTATCAAAGACTGGGTTGAAGTTAACAGTATCAACGCTCTTGTGATGAACGCCATATTCTCGAGACCATTCCGATGACACATATCGGTTGTTTGAAGAAAATGTCGCCGCCTTTGGAGCGATGATGGATGCACTTGCAAAGTTTCTGAGGTTGGGCAGCAGAAGAGATTCAAAAAACAAATTGCGGCTCAAGGCAAATGTTCCATCGATACGCGAAGGATCGCCAAGCTTCTTCCCAATCGTTGCAAAGTTTCCACTCCACAGGTATGGCTTCTCAGCTGCCGGCAACTCGTGGCCCTCAATGACCTCGCAGTAACAAATGCAATTTCGGCTTCCAGGATCTTCCAGTATTGTTGCGCCATTAGGATGGCCCGTCTCACCGGGAACACTCAATAGATACGGGCTTGTTTGTAACACTAGCTCTTTGACGGCTTGAGCAGTACAGATGTCAGCATTTACAGACTTGTTGCCAATCAAACCCAAAAAATTGACTTACGTTTTGAACTAGTTTTGACAGCTTTGCAGGTAAGCAGGTTAGCACTCATTTGGTCATCGATCAACGTTAATCGTGCAACTTACATTTTGAGTTACTTGCATCAACTGTATTGTGTCAGAAACTATTACTCTGCGTAGTGTTGGGGCTAAAACAAACCTTTCTTGGTCTTGGGAGCCTGGAATTGCGTCGCTACAACCGTCAATCCCTTATCCTGGAGAGGGCCTGCCCAGACATTCAGACAGGTAGTGAGCAGACCATAGCGCACGGGAAAGTCTTTGCCCATGGTTGCCAGGAGATCATCGATTTTAATGGGGTTTCCTGTCTGCTTATCGACGCCGTATGTTGTATGCTCTCGACTAAAGCCCCGTGCAAGTCCTGTTGTCAATTTGGCGTACAAGAAAGATGGGTCGTAGCGATCTTCTTCCCACAAAAAGCGCCCTTTCAAACTTTTCATTTGAATTTCCTTCATTTTGATTTCAGAAGCGGAATCTTCATCCAAGAATTTCAAGCTTCGTTGTTCTTTACAAGATGTGTCAATTCAGTGCTGCGGTAGAAGGATATGGCTTACAACACTTACCAAATTCAACTTCCACTGCAAGTTTCCAATCGTCGATATTGACGACATCCTCTGAATCACCCAGTTTCAATTTGATCCACCCAGTCTTGAAATGTATCATCCAGTACACCTTGTTGCTAGTTATTCCAGTGTCGCCACCCTGGACAAGGATCTGAGTCGGATGTAGTTCTCCGTGAACTTCGTTGCCTTTTGAGACTGCGATATGTTCATTAGCTCCATGTGCTGAGGTTTGGAATTGTTTTCTACAAATGCGTACTCTCTTTGTGGATTTCTCGCAGTGGCTTATTCTTCGCATGCATATCTGCGAAAGCCGCGTTGACCATCGATTGCGAGACAGCCACCACATGATCATAATATCCTTTACCGGATGAAGAGGTCCTGGCCGCCAAGCGTGACGCGTGTTCTGCATTCAGGAACTCAATAGAAGGCATGATTGGGGATGTGTCGATACGTGATCTGCAAAACGTCTTCCGTTACAACTGCTTGCCACCCAAATTCACAATATCCGCCCCCGACACGTATTTAAGATAGTGCCAGAACCCATACGTATTGTTACTTCTAAACTGAGGGGGCCGCCTATCGAACCCCGCCATCACAGTGACGCAGAGTGGGAGCATAGTGTAGAACTATTGACGCAGGGGAGGGGCGTGAGAATGAGGGGGGTGCGTAACAGGGGTCGACTAGTCCCGGGAACCGAGTGGAGACGCTATTGGGTCCACCCGTGAGCGCTATTGAACGCTATTTTGGAGCTATCGAGACGGATCAAAGCTGAACTAACAAACTGGGAACGGGGTTGATGGATTAGTCGTGGCCCCTGTAATGAGTCCGTTGGCATAGAACTTCACTCTGTCCCCGTGTATAATCAGGGAGGCTTTAACAAGGTTGTGCTCCATATACATTAATCAGAAACGCAGCAGCCTCTGATGGGTCTGATGATACCATCGACTTGAATATCTAGTGGTAATTGAGGCTATTTGTGTCTGTGCCTCCATTCAAATCTCATTTTATTCGTGATGAGTCGTTTCTTGATCCGGCCTGAAGGGCAGTTTGGGTTGAACGCTTGGAGCAAGGCATTCCACCCAGTTTACTGGTACTCTTCATCCACACAGCCCATATTCATTAAAAACCTCAAGGTAAATATGTTTCATTTACAATTTCAAAACGAATCCGAGGCTGATCCCAGGGAATAGGGTGTAGATACAAAGCAAGACGGTTGCTTGACGGAAATCAATGGATACAGTTCAGATTTGCGCTCTGGAAAGATTGGCAGGTAATTGCGTCATTTACCCAAAAATAAATTCTCAATTGGAAAGAAATCCGACATTGACTTGCTTGGTTATCCAACCACAGTTCGGTTTATCTCCTGCCGGAATACACCCATGACCCCGATGAAGCTCTCACAAACATTGAGTTCAAGAAGTTCTGGGGCGCACAAAAGGAATTGGGTAGTCCCCTCATAAAGAGGCCCTTCATTAAGAAAGACATTTACATGATCCAAGACAAGCGCAAGGATATCAAGAATAAAATCACGGAAGTAGCCTTATGGAAGGCTACCGTACTCAATCCGTGGAGCGAACTGGAGGGTAAAAATTGGCCAGGGAGGAGTAATGATATTGATCAGGACTTGCAGTATCTTTACGTTTTGTGGAGGACAGATAACCCCTATTAATATGTAGGATGTTGTATAACCGAGTGGTCACTCAGTATCGGCTATATGCCAACTTGAAAGTCAATTATATCACTGAACATGATTTGCTTTTGCGACTATGGTACTAGTACTTTTGGATGCAACACCTTCACCCTGGATTGCAATTCCCAGAGTAGTAAAGTGACAAGATATACCAAAACAAAAAAGAAATAAACAAAAACTAGGCCTTGGGCTGTGTGATTTATTGGTGATTATTAAGATTTGGGGTTAAAAATAAGGGTCTATCATCTAAAGCATTCTAACATGTCAAAGCTTGGGGAGATTTAATCTCTATTATATACCAACCACTTCTGTGATGACAGGGTCAATTTCAGACCGTGATGCAAAGCCTATTCTCTCGTCGCCAGTATAGTCAAAGACTGTAATCATGTTGTCGATAAAGA
Organism: Calonectria henricotiae; assembly: GCA_020623695.1. Classification (NCBI taxonomy): domain Eukaryota; kingdom Fungi; phylum Ascomycota; class Sordariomycetes; order Hypocreales; family Nectriaceae; genus Calonectria; species Calonectria henricotiae. The sequence goes on along the minus strand of JAHVYB010000356.1, from coordinate 14,201 downwards.
TGCCTCCCAAGACCCAGAAATCTCTCTTCCCACTATTGTCAAAGCGATCCAGGTATGTGAGTGGACTCCTTGTCTGGTTGGAGTTTGGGCCAGGTGCCAGCCCCAAGGATAAATCCTCCTCATTGAGTTGGAACGTGGCCTCATCACCAGACTCGCCAAAGGTAAAGGAAAATTCCTTTAGAGCCCCAACAGGGCAGAGGACATCCCCTCCCTTGGCGGTGCCACCTACTATGCTAGCAACGTGGGTAGCATTCGTCTTGCCTACTGTCAGGTAGGAGCTGCCTGTATCAATAAGCGCAAGCTGATTCTCGGCGACAATGGTGCCATTCACTGTCACCTTGTTTAACCGAACTACCCATGAACGGTGCTCGTCAACAAATGCAGGACACCATGTGATGCCGTTGTGTAATTCCTCGCCAAGGCTCCCAATGACGAGCCACCCTCTATCTCGTACCTCTTGGCCATTGGGCTTGAATGTACCCGCTGGCTCTGCTCGTGGCCCTATGAGTGCAAAGGACGCTCTTTTAATTGCCCCGCTCTGCTTTAACTGAGCAACCAATGTTCTGTGGTAGGGAATGGCTGAATTCTTTTGAGCAAATCCAAGACCAATAATACCCAATGGCAGGGTGCTACCCTCTGGCTGTATCTCAACAACTCCAAAGACTTGATTAGTCTTTAAACTGGAAATTGTGACTGCAGCCTCAAATAGACCAATCTCGATTTTCTTCCCAGTTCCATATTGGACGTTGTATAAGTCCACTCCTTGGAACTTGGCGGCGTCAGCAATAGTAACATCCAAAAATGGCCGGCCAACGGGAGGCTTTTCCCTAGTCTGCACACGACTTTGAGCCCAGAGTATGCTGGAGCCGGTGTCGACCTGCAGCGAAATCTTGTTTGATGCGCTTGGTCCGATTTGAATCTTTACTCTCTACATCAACTTGCAATTAGCTTCGAGTTCCACAATGGGCGGCAGAAAATAGGATGGGACGTTCAATCATACATAGTTTGCGGGCTGCAACTCGTTCTTCACATCACTTTTTAGTTCCATCACAACGCTGTCAAGGCCTGTATTGCCCTCTTTGATCCTTGCATTCTCTTGTATCTTTCTCCCCTCATCCCATGGCTTGTCAGTGGCAGCTGACATGGCCGCCGGCGCATGATCTCGGAGAACGAAATGAAAGCCTTGGTCGGCATTCCATTGGCGCACAGCCTGTTGCATAAGGGCCACAGATCCCATCACGATTTTGACGTTGAATGTACCGGGAATCACATCAGGGTTGTTGGAGGAAAAGAGATCTCGTCGGATTTCAACGTCTGATTCTTTGACATTATACTTTTGAACCGCCAGGCGGATAATTTCGTCGTTAGCTGCCTCCATCGTGAAAAGTTGGACGCAAGTCAGTGTATACAAAAGATCGAAGAGGTTACCCTCGAGAGACGCAACGCAAAGTGGTTTATTTATTCAAACAATAACGATCCCCCAGCACAATGCTCACAACATTTGTCTCCAAGAGGGTTGTGATCATGTGCGTTCGGAATTAGGCGATGCCGAGTCCAGATGCATACACAACAATATTCTAATCATGGCTGGACGCGGCGATTACGAATCCCTGAAACGCCCCGCATTTGGTCTCAGCTATTTGACAAGGATGGAAGAGATAGTCTGATTCAATCAGGCCGCTAATAATCCCCCACCCACTAGCACTCACCTTCAGCTGAATGGCAAGTCTGAGACATTGTCCCTTGCTTAGCTTGGGGGCGGAGCGTCGGTGCGGGGACCCCAGTCGAGAACGCCCTTGCCGGCCGAATGTGGAACAGAGAACAGCTGATAACTAACCGTTTTGGCCATCGGTTGGTACTAGCCTGATTTGCCGCTCACCCATGTACCCAAGGCGTCGAATTCGATAATCCTATTCCAGACTTCGTCCTTGTCTCACAAGTGTGTTCTGGGCCCAATCGCAGCGGATAGCATGCGTTGTTTAAAAAATTCCCTTTAAACAGCTCTTTAGCACTCCAGAAATTGTATGAAACAGGGTATTCAATTCAACCTTGCTTTGGGTTCATTAAAATTTCTGCCACAATGGCCCCTCACTCGCACAACCATGGAGTTGGAGATGAATCCCCAAGCACTACATCTGAGATTATTGAAGTCACTGATGAGCTGATCTCCAAGCTTATCCAGCCGCCTCAATTTGTTCTTGATTCTGAACAATCGACTGAAGCAAAAGATGCTGGTCCAATCAACAACCTTCAAGATGAAGAAACCCCAGATACAGGTGGGGACGATGACGATCGCTATTTTGAAGGTATGCTCAATCCCATTATTTATTTTTTCTCCGCACTTCCTGTTGGAGATTCTTGTCAATATATTTCTTCTATGTCAACAATCTCACATCGTCATAGCTGCGGAGCATGAGTCAGTGGTTTTCGGAGTAAAGTTGAAAAATATCCATGGCGTTGAGCTTCTGGCGGCCAATCATGATTGCTGGAAATTTCAGGTGCCCAAGGCATGGGACGGGCCATTGGGGCAATTCAAGCCATGGAGGGAAATGACGCTCTCATTTGGCCGCATCATCGCGCTTGGGGGTGACTTTTACAGTTCCCACATGGATGACAACAGGACACCGATCTGCGGTGCCTTTTTTGCCGAAGATCCCGATATAAAGACGCCTGAAGGCTTCAAAAAGGCCACGGAAAGATTCCAAAGCGCCGTAAAAAGTCTCAAAGAGGACAATGATCGCAACCTTGTTCAAATCAATGACCTGATGGACAGTGAAATGAAGGGCGTGGGGCACGCTGAAGAAGAAGCTGCCAAGCGTGATCCAAATAACCCAATTCACACGATTGCAAACGCGTACCACAACCATGAGTGTGGTATTCCTACCAACCAGCAATGGTGGCAAGCCACGTTGGGTGTGAAGAATCCCAAGGCTGGCCTTTACACTTGGCTGTCCTATATTAATGCGGACCATTTTGTCAGTTTCAATTCTCCGAGATGTACATTTTTAACATCACATATCGCTAACTGTTGCTCATATAGGGAGATGATGCTCTCACGGCATACAAAGTCGGTCATGCTGAGGCTATGAGACTCGCTATAGAGGCGGGTAAAAAGTCGTCCGACGACGATAGGTCACGCGGACTTCAGGATGCCTATATGAATGAGGGTACGTCTTGCTTCGAAATACCATTCTGTGAAATTTCTTACAATATTATAGCTTTCGCTCTCCATTATCTCACTGATATGTTCTCATCGGGACACATCAGAACACCCAGGCGCCAGTTGCATAATGACAACTATACTCAGCAGAGCTTTGCAGTTGGTCCAATGCTAAAGGGCAAGATAACTGGCAAAGATGGCAAGGAAGTTCCAGTGTGGGACTTTCAGGCAAACTATGTAAGCATGTCAATCTGCCCGCTGTCAGCAAAATTAACAAATTGTAGATGCATGACAATGATTCAGACACTGGTCTTCTTGTTAGAAATCAACTTGGCCATCAATGGCTTTGTTACGGTTAGTGCGATCCGGACTTGTAAAATTCATGAGGCGTCCTTCAGCTAACGATGTGGCAGGCGATAAGCAGTTCAAAGAATCTTGGGACATCATCAACCGGGCTCGAATGTAAGAACCCGAATGATGTCAAATAAATATTTCCTTCTAATCAAATCACAGTATGCATTGTATTCAAGCATCAGTCGACGAAATTTACGATGCTTTTGCTAGTCGGGCGGGAAAGAACCCCAACGACTTCAACGCCGTAAACCTTGCCCCCCAGCCAATGCTCGCAGCCGAAAAGGGGCCATTGACTGGCTGGAAGTCCGAGTGGGGAGGCTATGACATGCACAACACGGCTCCTCTCTGGCAGGTCGACTCAGAAGCCGACAAGTTCTCTTGGACACTCCGAGCCAGTATCAACGATCACTCTGTATTCGACAGGCGACGCGCCACCCCACAGTCCACAACGACGGGGTGGACGCCCACGGCAAACCAAGATTGCATAGATGTTCAAAACAGCTCATTCCGCATTCAAGGCTCGGCGCCCACTGCCCGACCAATCCAAGGGCTTACTACCGGTGGATTTCTGCAAATCCAGGACTTGCACCTCGAAGGTAATAACTACCGCACATGCGTCAACTTCTGGGGACCGGTGGCTGTGGATATCTATGACATCAAAGGCGAATCCAAGAAGCATCAGACCTTTACTCTGCGCAGCCGAGCTGTGGACTTTGACTCTCAGGACGGTGGAGAAAGTATCCTTCTGCTCCACTCTGCTAAATTGTATGGAAAAGATGGAATTTCCCTTTATCGCCTCAACTTGCATCAAACAGGCGGGAAAAACGAACTTACACTGTCGGGGTGGACCATCAAGGAGAACTCACCAACTCCAAGTCAACCCGTCAAGTTTGACGCCAATAAATCATGGGCATTCGAAACACAGAATTTGTTTAAAAATACCCACGTCGCCAATGTCTCGTCAACAATTTCCGATGCGAACCTGGTGCGCGTGGTTGTTGGCAATTTTACAGACAGTGGTTCTCCAGATATTGCCACCTTCAAATTCGACGAGAGTGGTCCCCTTGAAGCAGCACTGGTCACAGCAGACGGTAAATTGAAGTTCTCATCAATCATACCAGGCGTGCAAGGGGTCTACAACTTTGTGAAGAAGACCAAACTTGATAATCTGGATCGCATTCTGTTAACTTCATTTGAGGATAACATGGACGGAAACATAACCGTCAATCTGAATACCCTCGACTTTAGCAGCCAATCACCAACCGTCACAACATATAAATCGACTGTTCAATTGGTTTCTGGTGCTCGGGTTCACAAGAGCATTCTAGTAAGTGGTGTGTTCTTTCATGGGTGTTGACTACTTCTAACGGTTACTGTCCAGGTTGGTGATTTATCGGGGTCTGGAAAGGATCAAGCAGTCCTACTGTTTGACAGCCCAGCAGAGCTCATCATCAGCGTCAACGAGCTCAATTCTAGTGGCTTCCAAGAAGTCTTGCAGAAACGCATCTCACAAGACAGCATTTATGGATCCCAGCTCACACGACCGTTTTTCAACGCTCTGGTTCCCTCCGAGGACCCATCATCAGATAAAACATTGTCAATCCTTCAACTTTCTCGCCATAGGATCAACCAAAAGCTTCACCTAATCTTCCGACTTACGGATACCAAGAGCTGGCAAACAAAGATTTCCAAGCCCGTTGAGGACACTCTCGCTAGCGACCCTAATTATTTCCACATTAAATGGATACGATGCTCTAGGGAGGCAAGGACGCAATACACTACCTCTAATGCTTTGCTTGAAGTTTTCTCCTTCTATGGCGTAATCGGCATCAGGTTGTTTGCTCCTATTAACGAGAAGAAGCTGGCAGACTATGAGGAGATTGGTCGATTGCAGTTTATGGCCCAGACAAGTGTGGGAACTGGTTTGGGTTCGGAGGGGGACTGGGGTAACGGAATCCTCACATGGGGTCTCAAGGAGGATGATTTCTCTGATGTGGCATTCTACACCCCCTCTTGGACTCAAAATGGCGAGGGAAATTGGGGTATGGCGGCATCCGATGTCCAAAGACCAATTATTAGGGGACATGAGGTGACCAGAAGGCCCAGATATGGAGCAGCAGAATAATGCATGCGAAACAATATTGAGACGGGATAGATATCTGCCTATTCAATTCTAAATATTTATATGCAATAATCTATAACTACTGAACCAAATATCAATCTCATCGCTTACAATGTTACTAGAATAGCTAATAAATAGTGCCATACCCATCGCACAATTATCCCGCCTCAACAAATCACTCATCCCGATGCGAGTCTGTTGGGTTATGGTGGCTATTTTATTGACTAGCTAGTAGATAATCCACACTCCGTGACGATGAAAAGAGACCATCAGACTCAAAACCTTCGGCTTGTTCTTGGGATGAAATACATTTTTTTCTAATACGATAGCTCAGATCCAGTTCCAAAATAAAAGCAATCATTAAATTTTCTATCTCTACAAACTGAACATGCAGAGTACCATGTTTTGGTTAACGATGCGTTGCACAGTGGCCAGCCATCCATATTATTCCAAACAACACATGTCCATCTGAAAGTGTACGATTCGAAAAAGACAACCCAAAAAATAAAGAACAAAAAAAGGGTACAACGTCTTTATCATGGATAATTCTAGTGTCATCTTTAAGTCGTTGCATTCATATCTAGCCAGCTGCCTAGGCATAGCCCAATACCACACATAACCCTCATCTAGTCTATCCAAAGATAGCATTGGTGAAATAAACTCGGTGGTAGGTACCACCCTAAAGCGTCCAAAGCCGCTGGGACGTTCTTGTTTCATGAGTGGCTGCGCCTGTGCTAGTGACCTATCGGTTACATTAGCACGCTCGAGGATATGACCGATCCTACTAAACAGGCACCTAACAAACGTTACCTTGAAAATCTAGGACTCAGGTGTCATAGTGACGTGCGCGTTCGAACTACACACAAGGAATCCAGTTTAAGTCAGCCAGAACTAATAGGATACGCAAACATGTGTGCTTCCATGTCTCAGGTTAGTTCAACACATTGACATGACATAGATGACCGGAATTTGAGTAGATAGGAGCTGCGACAAGAGCACAACGTTCTTGGTATCGTTCTAGCCCACATGACCAAAGCCGATCGGGGTGGTGGAGCATATTTTTGATGCAAACCATCCGGGCCATCATGGCAGTCACCAACGGGGTGATACTCGATGAGGTGTCTGTGTATGAGCATAAAATATGGTTAGATGTATCAATTCAGAGGGGAATATTGATTTCAACGCACAAGGCAGCTACCACGGCAGTGCACTGCAAGTTGCTTGCGTAAAACGAGACCAAGAGATTGCAAAGATGCTGTGTGGGAATAGGGCAAATATTGAGGCACAAGAAGGTGAGTTCGGCAATGCAATGCAAACTGCTTGTATCTACGGACACCAACTGATTGCCAATATGCTTCTGGAGAAAGGAGCGGATATCAACGTGAAAGACGAGCTGACGATGCAGAGAATACTGCCGAGGATCTCAAAGATAATCAAGTACGAATATGAGACTTGGATCTTCTCAGGAGCCCGCAGAGTAGTCAATATGAAGGCTTTTAAGTTCTCCGACTTACCAGAGCAAGAATGCTGATTCTAGTTTACTTGCAAGTGGGTACTCTTCTTGGGCCAGGACTAGTCTCGCGAGCTGATGGCTTCGACTCTGCAGCACATTTGCATCGTAGTCGCAGTGGTTAAGGTCACAAGAATAGGTCGAGGCCAAAGGAAGAAAAAAGAATAAAGATAACCCGCATATTGGTTTCTTACCTGAATGTAAAAATCCTTTCTTAGCATGACTATATATCGAGTAGTATTTTTATCTAGTGTTTTTCAATATTAAATACCAATGCAAAAGCATTAATGGAGCGCTTATAGGGGGCAGTTGAAAGTGATTATTTGGTCTTTGATATATTGTGGACCATTAAAGCTCAATTGAGCACAAAAGATCTATTGGTTGTTATTATCGATTCGTATATCTATGTTATGTCCTCACAGATTTGATGATTTAGGCCCTGCTTGGCTTGCAATATAATAAAACTTTCCGTACAAAAGGTATAGGGATTAGAAGCTAAAAAGATAAGCCTTTCTATATTTTACTAAGATCTTTGGTATTAATAAGGGGGTTCCTTGTTTAGTAGCTTAGCTATAAGTACTTAAGGTATTTTTTTCTTTTTTATTTAAAAAGGGAATAATTATTAAGCCTTTTTAAATAAAAGTTATATTTTTAATTAAAAATTATATTATATTTTATTTTAGATTAAAGGTATTTTTTTAAAATAAATAAAATATAAGTTTTTATATTTTTAAGGCTATTTAAATTATTTATAATATTATAATTAGTTTTAAATTAGAAAAATAAATATAATAATTAATATAAATAATATTAAGAATTATTTTAATAATATTAAGGATATTTTTATATTTAATTTTACCTTTAAATATTATTTATTTAATTATAATAAATATAAATATAAAAATATATAATTTATAATACTAATTCTATAAATAATTAGAAATTTAGGTAAATTAATAAATATCTTTAAAAAATCTAAATAATTACTTTCTAGCTTTAATATTTTATTTAAGGAGCTATTTTAAGTACTAAAGTTAATTTTTTATATATTAGTTTTATAATTAATTAAGAAGAAATTAATAAAAGGTATTAGATATTAATCTTTTTATATAAAACTTATAATATTTTTATATATTTTAGATTAAGGCTATATTTAAAGGGTAATTAAAAAATAAAAATTTATTTTTTTATTTTTTTAAAAAAAAAAACCCTTTTTCTAATTGCTCAACTTAACCTATATATATAAAATAGGATACTTTCTTATTTAGCATTTAGTTAAATTTTACAAGGAGCAGTAAGAGCATTTTTTATCACAATTATTCTAGTTACAATTATTGCCTATAAAAACCCCAGTGGGGAAAAATGACTAGTTACAATAACCCTTTGTTTTACCCATTTCCCTGGGCCGGGGGCTGGTGCGGGGAATCGAACCCCGGTCTCTGTAAAAAAACACAGCGTGCTAACCACTGCACTACACCACCAGGGTAATTATATATTTCTTTGGAATATTCTTAAGTATAATTTTATTAATTTTCTAGGCCTATTATAAGGTATTTCTTTTGCTATATAATATATTTGTTAAGCTATCTAAGAATAATTTTATTAGTTTTAAGATTATAATATAATTAGGGCTATAGTTATATTATAGATATATTAAAGTGGTTAATAGTTTTTATATTAATACCTTTATTTTTTTAGGAAAATAGTAAAAATAGTATAATTAAAAGTTAATAATTATATAAAATATACTATATATTATATAATTAGATAGAACCTTTTTATATATATTAATAGGAGTAAAGGGTTTTATTAATAATTTAATATTAATAAAGTATATTTATTTTAAAAGCTTTATTATTCCTAAGTATTAGTTTCATTTTAATATTATTAGGTTTAGTAATTAGGTAGGCCTTTTTATTTTATATTTAGGAGTTTAATATTATTTTTAAGAATAGAATTTAGGGCTAATAGGCCTAAGAATAAAAGAGGAATTATATAATATATAATATTTTTGCCTTTAAATTATTATAGAATTAATATTTAGTTAGTTAAAGAGAAAGTTTAAGATCCTAAGAATATTAGCCCCTAAATATAAAATTAAGTATTAAATAATAATTATTTATATTTATACTAAGATTTAGAACTTTATTATAGTTTATTAAATATCTATAGATATAATATTTATTTTTATTAATATTATCTTCTTAGAAAATATAAGAAATTAAATAAATAATAATATTAATACTTTAAATTTATAGTAATTAAGGGAATATATTATAAAAGACTAGTAAAAGTAATATTAATTATATATAAATAATATAAATATTATCTAAGAGTAATTAAATAAATTATTAGAAATAGAAAAAAAGAATCTAGATTAGAAGGTAGGATATATATTATATATATATATTATAGTTATATTAGATTAAAAATATAATATTAGCTTTAGTGAAAATTAAAGGGATAGCTTAAAGGCTAGTAAGGTATATATAGTATAGTTTTTTCCCTAAAATATAATAAGCTAGTACTTTATATAGATTATAATCTTATTTAATAGAATTAGGAATTAGGGGAATAATATTCTATTTATATTTAGTTAAAATACAAGCAGGAGGCTTGACCAGGCAATTCTAGGAGCAGATATAATTAGTATTTAAATAACTATAGTATTAGTCTCTTTTTGCCTTAACCAATAGAACAATCAACTTTATATATTTTATAATCTTAATACCCTTTTAATATTAAAGATAGTAAACTCTATTAGACCTATCCTAATATTTAAGATAGCTTTCTATACTAAAACCAATATATTCTAGCCTACTTCTAATATTATTAAAAATAGCTAAATCTAAACTATATTTTAAATACTATATTCTTTATAATCTATTATACCCTTCTACCTTAAAATATACTAATAATAAGCTCTATACTAAGTACCCTCCTAATCTAGTTAAATACTTTAAATAAATCCTTCCTTAATATAGGCTATTTATACTATCTAAAACCAAAATTATTAATTTTATATTATTTTAAAAAATAAAAATTATTAATTTTAAGCTCTAATTACTTTAAAAGAATAATATTAATATTAATAATAAAGATTTTATTTAAAAGGAGTATATAAAGATTAATAAGATAATAAATAAGTATATTTTAGGTAAATTTAAGAATATAAAGCTAGAAAAAGAGAGGTTTTTAGAAGATATTAATAATAGCTAGTATAATTAGTAGCTAGAAAGGACTATGGATATTATAAGGTTTATTAAGAACTATAATAATAAAAGTAGGGCTAAAAAGAAATATAGAGGTGGCTAAAAAGTTATAGAAAATTGGTAGTCTAGGCTAGATTTTAAATATCTAGGAAATTAAAAGTGTGTTTATTTATAATTAATAAATCTAGTTTATAATTAATAAAATCAGTTTATAATTTTATATAATATTCTATAATTTAAATACTTTTTAGATTTATAATAAAGAAAAAAATATATATATATATATAAATTAGTATTTTAAAATTAATATTTTAAAGTTAAAATATAAATTAAATACAAATTAGAAATATTATAATTATTTAAATTTATTATAATTCTTATATTTATCTAAGTTAGGGGATAGTATAGTAAATTACCTTTTATTTATAGGGTATTTTTAGCTATAAGCTAAACCTAAGCTATATTTTTAATTTACTATATTTTTAATTATAATATTAATATATTGCCTTTTTAATTGTAAATAACTTAATATTTTATATTTTTATAGCTTCTTATTTTTATTTTAATAATTTAGAAATATTATTAAGTATAAGTAGTAAATTTTTAGTTATTATTTAAATCTTTAATAATCCTAATAATTTTTAAATTACTTTTTAAAATATTTACTTCTTTAGGCTATTTATTAATATATTATATTAAAAAAAAAAATAGGATTTTCCTTAATAAATATTATAAACTTAATTAGTTTATTATTTATTATTTTATCCTTAAATTATAATTATATATTACTAATAGTAGCTTTTAGATTATATATCCTTATATTGCAAATAGTAGTATTATAACCCTGTTAGCTATAAGACTAGCTACCTTAGGCAGCAAGCTATTAGGTTATATAACCTAGGAAAACTACTAATATAACTTATAATAGCTAGATTAGATATAGAATTAAGTATTATTAAACATACTAATCTAACCCCCTATAATAGTATTAGTATAATATTACTTATTTATTCCCTTTAGAATCTAATACTAATTAGTAGAGCTTTTTATAGATTAATAAGGCCCTAAAGAAGAAATATTAGATATAGGTATAAAAAATATACTAAAGAGAGATATTTAGATATAGTTATAAAGGCAGGCTCTTAGGTTTAATAGTAATTTAGGAAGTAATATCCTTAATAAAAACCTTTTATTAGACTTTACTAAATTCCTTATTTATTATAAGAAATATTAATCTAAATAAATATTTATTATTAGCTTAGATCTAGAGATAATAGAAAATCCTATAATTTACCTTATAATCCCTTTTATAAAGAATATTATAATAAAATTACTAAGATATTTAAAAAAAGAATATACTTAGAATTATTATTAATTTTAACTAAGAAAAGATTAAATAAGACCTTTTTAAATAGATTATAAAATATAATACTCTTTTAATTATTAATTAAAAGAAAGTAAATTTATTAAAAGATAATCCCTTAGACTTTATAAAGATATAAATTAATAATTATATTATTTATATAATCTACTCCTATAAGAACTCTAAGAATTATAGTAATAAAATAATTAAAGTATTTTAAGATAACTTTAATAGATAGAAAGAAATAATATTTAAGAAAGGAATTATAATAATTATTAGGGAACTATAAAATACTCCTTTTAATAAAGAAGTAAAAGTTTTAAAGAATAGATTAAGAGTAATAATTAATTTAATTAATCTCTTAAATTCTAAGATAAATATATAGTAAATATAATATAATACTTAATTATCTTTATAATAAAATACTTCCTAAGTATTAATAGAAATACTAAAAGAGTTTATAGCTATTATATTTACCTTAGTAAAAGTATCTTTATATATAAAGTTACCTATTATACTAATAAGTACTAAGTAATATAATATTTTTATTAGTATAATTAATAAAAATATTATAAAGAAATAATTAGACTAAATAAGATATATATAAGTAAGGATTAATATAATAATAAATAATATAACTTTTAGTTAATTAAGATTACTTTCTTTAAAAATAAATATAAATAAATTATTATATTAATCAAAGGATATACTAAAGTATTACTAATTATACTTACTAAAAAGATATAAGATTATTATATTATTTTATTTGCTTAGAAAAAATATTTATATAAAATACTATATAAAAAGATTTAAAACTATTTTAAGATAGAAAAGACTATCTAAGCCTATTAAAATAATCTCTAGATAATAATATTAAAGAACTTTATCTAGAAATATTAAAATAAATTATTACTTAAGAACTTTAAAATACTTATCTAGGATATTTAATAGATTTATTATAAGATTTATAGTAATAAATAGAATAAGAAGGAACTCTATTAAATCCTTTTATTATTTATTAATAATATTATAAAGTATAATATAGCTTAATATAAATATATAGATATATTTAAAGGATTAGTTAATAATATCTAAATATTACTAAAGATAGTAAATAATAATAAAATAAATAATATAATATTTTTTATTAATTATAAATTTACCTAAAATAAATAATATTATAGGAAGAAAGTATTTAAATAGAATAACTATTAATAATAAAAATAATAATAATATTTTATATATTACTAATAAGAATATTAATTAATTAGATATTTTAAAAGAGAGTATTAATAATTAAAATAAAAATAATTTAATATATAAGATTATAAAGTAAAATTATTAGATAATACCTATTAAATCTTTTTAATAATATATAAAGGAGAAAATAATAATAATATTAATTAGTAAATAAAAGATATTATCTAAAAAATAAAATAGCTTAAAGATAATAATAATAACTTTAATAGAGAACTAAAGAACCTATAGTATATTATAAATTTTATTATTATAATAAATAGAATTAAATAATTCTTTAAGATTTATAAACTAAATAGTAAAGATATAATTATTATTTTTTATAACTAAGTATTTATTTATACCTTTACAAAGGAAGACCCCTAGACTAAGAAAGCAAAGAATAAGGTATACTTTACTAAAGATTAATATAATTATAAAGTATTCCAAGGGATTATTCCTAATATAGGAGTAATTAATATATTAATTACTAGCTTTTCCTAGGTATAAGTACTAAGAAAATTAATTCCCTTACTATTAATTAGTAAAACTAAAGATTATAAGATTAAATTTAATAAGGGCTTAATAATATTAAATAGTATAATAATTATATTTATAATCCTTAGTATTATTAACTTTTAATTAGTCCTAATATATACCTTTTTTCTACTATCTATTAGTAATATAGATTAAATAAGTATTAAGCTTAATAATCTAAGGAATATACTTATTAAGAAAGATATTAAAGTCCTTATAATTAGATAATAGGAATATCTATAGTAGATTATTAATATAGAAGAAATTATTATATTTTACTTTATAAAGTCTAAGCTATATTAAATATATTATTAATTTAGGTATTTATTAGTTAATTATTTAAAGAAGATATTTAAATAAGTAGATTAGGAGTTTAATTTAGAAGTATTAAAGAAACTTATTAAAGTATATTATTATTATTAAATAAATAGTAAAGCCTTAAGTAGATTTTACTTTATACTAAAGGATAATTATAAGTTTAATTATAAGATTATTATTAATATTATATAAATTAATAATAAACCTATAATTTATATTATTAATATTATAATATTATTTTAAGTAATATACTTTTTTAATAGTGGTGTGGTGCAGTGGTTAGCGCGCTGTGTTTTTCACAGAGACCGGGGTTCGATTCCCCGCACCAGCCCCCGGCCCAGGGAAATGGGTAAAAAGAACAAAGGGTTATTGTAACTAGTCATTTTTCC
>JAHVYB010000355.1:8596-22839 GCA_020623695.1 Calonectria henricotiae | reverse complement strand
GGTTGATTCGCTTGGTTTTTGATTTGTGTGTCGGGCGTGTGGTGTGTGTGGTGTGTGGGGTGTGGGGTTGTGTGTGCTGTGTTTTGGGGTTGGTGTGGGTTGTGTTGTGTTTTAGTGGGGAGTTGAGAGAGGTTTGTTGTTTTTTTAGGTTGCGCGACGGGAAGAAGGGGGGCCCGCGGCGCCGATCGCGGGGAGGGGGGGGGGGGGGGGGGGGGGGGGGGGGGGGGGGGGGGGGGGGGGGGGGGGGGGGGGGGGAGAGGGGGATGTAGAGAGTTCATGGGCTGTATGCAGAGTTCGGGGAGTTGCGGGCTTGCGGGTGTCCTGGACGTCACCCTTCTGCCCTCCTTCTCCAAGCTTCTCTGTGATGCAATTCATCCTCATAACCACTCATCGGCCAACGATTCGGCGTTACTAGGCCATCTTGTTGCCCGCGACCACGACTTGTGGTTCTCCTCACACCCACGGCCTGGTGATGGAGCATGACTCGTGACCAGGAGCCAGGTGGAGAATTGGAGAAATCCCCTCTCATTTTGAGTAAAGGTGGAGAAATCTGGGGTAAGGGGTTGGTGGGTTGACAGCATTTTAGCTCGCCCCAATCCGACCTTCTCTCGCGGAGTCTCGGACCTTTGCCCGACTTTGGCAGGTCGATATTTGGCATGGGTCCACAACTTTCCCCCGACATTTGTCTCAATTGACAAGTTGACTGGCCAAATACCTTGGCATATAATTCCTGTTTTTTTATTATATTTCATTACAGGGAACGGACAGTGTTGACATAATGTCCTCGATAGCTTCGATCGAACGAGTTGCGCCGGGCGCCTCATGTTCCCAGTATCGGAGCCTCGCCAGCCCACACTGGATTGCACTGACCCATCCGTGTGGAACGTTTATATTTCCACAACGGACCGCGGCCAAAAGCGACAGCGCAGCATTTGTACCCGCACGAGTTCCATACCAAACACCGTGATGGCGATGTCTGACGGGCTCATAATGAACAACCTGTAAGCTGTGCGTGAGCGCCTTCTCCACATATGGCATGACCAGCGCCTGGTACCGAGCGTTGGGCGGGTTGTGGACGGCATAGTACAGGAATGGGCGATACATGCACGCTTTGATATCTAGTTGGCGGGTGTAGACCATGTATCGCAGTTCCTCTGTAGGCATGATGCCTTCTTCAAATTGGATTGGAGCAGGGAGTCCGTCATACCTGCAAATTTATTGTCAGCATGGCAAGTCGGCTTGGCAACAGCGGCTCAGCCTACCATTCTTGGAGCTGTTGTTCAAATTCGCAAACAGACTTGATCATCATGGGCATCCCCTCATCTGTCCACGATCCATGGCTGTCGCTGTAGAACGTGTTGAGCACACGGTTCGCAATGCGGCGTAGGGTAATTTCGGTGAGATAGTAAAACCAGCTTTGCTCGTACTGGCGGAGCGACCCCATCGATCTGCGGTGGTTTCCAGGGGACCGAAACAGGCCTTCATGAGGAGTGCCTTCGTCATCGCCTACCGGACTGGGCACGTCCGGCGGCGATGGGTGCATGTCGGGGTACTGAAAATCTGCCAGGGAGCTATTGGGGAGATCCATTTCGGTGCGGAGCTCACACTCGGATTTGTAGCAGCTCCAGTATAGACGTTGCTCCAATTTTCGGCGCTTAGATGCTTTCTCGGGGTCAGTAAATCGCGGGGGTTGTCGCGCTTGGCATTGGAGATAGACGTGATACGACTTGGAGGCCGAGTGGAACTCTGACCATGCGCTGAGTGGCCGAAGCGTATACATGAGATAGACTCCTGCCAAGAACTGACACTGGGGCGCCAAGATGTCTCTCTCGAGAAGCCCCAGCCTCCTTCGAGCAAGGTTGTAGTACCTTTCACCTTTCTGAAGATTCTCGCGCTGCGTTTCCAGCGAACTGCATCTCCCGTCGGCAATGGGCTGAAAGGGCTGGGCCACACACCCTAGTGCACACGCGAGGAGCTGCTCTCGTTAGCCATGGACCAGTAGCGGCATCATAACGATGCGGTCACACTCACAACGAGACAGGACGACGAGTCCCACTCCAGGCCCTCTTCCCCCACATGGCGGACGTACGACCAAATCATGTCCGGGTCAAGAATGGGGTTCTTAATGTGGACCAAGTCCAAGAAACGCTGCACCAAGTCGGGAATTTCCTCCTCGCAAATCCTTGCACCTTTCAATCTTGGCGAACAATACTTTCCGCCCTTTCCACCCGTGTGCGCATTGCCGTACTCGGCGTCAGAGTCCTTATCGGGTACCTCCGCTATGAAGGTAGCGTCAATGATATAATTGGGTGGGTAGCGATGGTTGAAAATTGGCCACTGAAGAATGGCATCTGGGGTGGTCTTGGAAGATGGTATCCGTAAATGATGGTAGTCCGGCTCTCCTCGCTCTAGGCTGCCAGCTGCAGTTGGGGGCTGGTTGTTCGAACAGACAGATGTGCATTGTGCGGTAGTTGTTACTGTAGTTGGGGCTTCTGAAAGTGCCGGGGGTGGCTGGTTCAGTCGTACCAGAACTTGATCTAGGCGTTCTAGTATCAACAAGCTCGCTGGGTCAAATCTACGATCTGGGTTTTAGCACGGTTGCATCTGTGACTATATTGAGCATCATGATGTTACTGACGCTGAATGGTCTTGCGAATCCTCGTAGTGGCATTGCGATTTGGAGGCGACACAACTTCCACACGAAGGGCGTGCGTTGTTGCATTTGACCTTGCGGGCACGACATTGTCGGCATGCCGCCACGGCCCTCTTCCGGGGATACGCAAGCGCTGTGCGAGATGGTTCGGTTCGCCGTCGTTTATGAGCAGACAGCACGTCCGGGAACTGCGTCTCCGGCGGCTCTCCATTGTCCCCCACATCGGCTGCCAGTCTCGTAGCATCTGACGATGCAATTGGCGCCTTGCCGCCAGAAGGCCCGAAGCAAGACGCTTCTCCCCCAGATTGATCCGCCGCACTGACGGGGCTTGATTCCGGGGGAATTGGGGAGGCTTCGACAAAGAGCGACATTGGTGCAAGGAGGATGGGCTCTTAAGAGAGTGCGCGGGGAGAAGCGGCCAGTCTTAAATTAATGATGGGGGAAAACGGAGTCCGGTGACTAGGCCAGCCCCGGCCTCGTTTTCGTTTCCGGGGAGTGCCGGATATGACCGCAACGTGTTTGGACGCTATGATTAGTTAGTGGGTCCCAGCCAAAACAGAGGCCGCTATTGTCCCAGCCTTGACCTTGGAGGAGTCGTCATTGTAACGCACAGTTCAGTTCTTCTGCCGTAAGACTACAACAAAATGATTACCATGTGAAGAATCCATTCCACTCGAGGTTATGCACTATCTAAGTTTGATGCATGAATTATTATTATTTCGTCACGTATCTCTTCCCCATGTTCTTCGTGAGGTCAAGCATTCGACGGGGAAATGGAGATGGCATACGAGAACGATTCACAATTCAATCGTCACTAGGAATACAAATAGTCTCAGTCTCATTGGGTGAGTGGCGCGGAAGCTTTCGTATATTTTATACATCAAGTACAAGTGTTTTGTGTTTTCAGGCAGTAGGGACAACATCACCACACTCAAACCTGAAATCGACAAATACCCGTTAAATTCCAGTACATAAAAGATTTGGGCGATTTCGACCTATCGCATCATTCTATAATGAGGTTCAAGGTCTATAGGAAGGCCGACCTAAAATTTTACATACATTCTTCGTTTGCATCTTTCAAACGAGGAGCGAATAATCTGGTGCTGGGCCGACTGATGCTAAACCTGTTCTAAGCCATGTACCTATCACCAAGTCCCAATTCCTGTAGCTTATAACGATAAGGATTTTTCACATGAAACGCTACATACCCCATGATATAAGCGTGCCAAACCTTGTCATATGGACTTCTGCCTTTCAAAACTGCCTGCGAACGTTGATATAAATCGGTAGCTTCCGAGATTACAGATGGGAGAATAGAAATTGCACTATTTTCACCACAAAAAGCCCGGTTGCTAATATAGTTTTGAGACTCGCCCAACTTTTCTTCTTTATAAAATCTGGGCGTAAGATTATGTCAGAATGATTCGACTTTGAAACAGTTCGCCGCTTTTCAAGTGGGAAACTTACGATAAGATATCGTTTGTCAAGTTTATGGCCTTGCTCATATCAGGAATAGCCGGCAAAAAGGTTGAGATGTCTGAATATTCGTCCCTTGGGAAGCAGAAGTACGCATAAGCCTCTCCCAATCCCTCCTTATCTCTGTAATGGTAAGGCCAGTTGACTGCCTCCTTCATTGGCCTCATTGTCTGATACTCATTTCGAACTTCAAGGCTATTGGCGCTGATGAAAGCCAAGGCAGATAGAACAATAAAGTCGGCGATAACAGGATCGTAGTAATTGTAAGTCATTCTCAGCACTTCCGCGAAGCTCTCTAGGATGGCCGATGATTGCCTCTCGCCTCTGTTAAAATGGAACTGGAATCTGTCCAAATCCAATTTCGATGAGGAGTGTTTGTCGTCAATCAAAGTTGCATGCCAGGTGAACAAGCCAATATATACTTGAACGTCCAATGGGTGATGCGGATACATGTCCTATGATATTTAGTAACATACCTTACGCATAAAAGCAATAAGATCATGAATCCAATTGTACATACCGTTCCGACAGAAAGTCCTACTTGGAAAATTGCCTTTGACCTATCACTGTCATCAATAGGTATACCCGCGCGGGTGGCGCTCTCGACCATGGCCTTCTCAACATCCTCCGTCTTGGGAGTTGGAGGGGTTTGGTACTCAATCGAGTCGAGATACCCAAAGATCAAAGGTTTGAGGCGATCGGCAAGTGTTTCTTTAACGAAGGCCTCATTTTCATGAGTGAATGATTCGATTGTTTGGGCCATTTTAGTATTGCTTTTACTGCATGGAGATGATAAAGTAGCACTCAAAGATATGGCAGAATGAAGTCGCCTGGTCTGCAACGCAATTTTTCGACACTTGAGTAACAGCCAGGACATGACGTATAAATAGTAACTATGGCCTCTGTAATGATTCCAGCCTCGCGGCAAAATTTCAGGCTTGTTGGAAAATCACAAGAATCAATTGATGAAATATCCATGACATTTGGCGATTGAGATACGTGATGGGGTGGAGAAAAGGGCCGATGTTGATACATCGCTTAGACCGTCACATCAGACATTTCCTTTGCTGCCCCCTCATCACAGTTGACTCAGAATGTCCGGTTGTTTGGGTGCCGTTCTAAATATTCGTAAAACGAACATTAATCTCTCAGGATTGTTTCGACGTTTCGGATTTCCACTTCGGTCGATACCTTGATCATTTTCGGAGGTCTTTGGGACTTTTATTGGCGAATTAACTTTTGTGAAGCTCAGAAAAAGTCATACATGAAGGTAATGAGTACAAGGGGTATCTTAATCCGACCATTGTGGTTCCGATTTAATCATTATCTAATTATTTCTCCTGTGAAAATAGGCATTCACACGCTAAGGTCCTGCTCGGCTCGTGATGTAACATTTGATTTTGAGCATGAGGCGTGATTTCGCACTAAAAACGCCAACCTTTGCATCTTTGGGCTTAGTCGATTGTCCCAGATTCACTGGCCCTCCGGGGGAAATAATACATCGCACACCTAACCAGGCCTTCACACCTAAAAAGTGCTTACCGTGTGCGATCCTTTTTTCCCCCACTTGACTGGGTGGATGTACCTTTCTTCTGCTAAGCTTAAATAAGTATAGCTGCCAAGCTAAATGTTCTAACAAGCAATTTTTTGGTGCTAATAAATGTGCTGTTTTAAAAGATCAGGTCGGAACCTGTTTTTTTGGACCAGCTTAGCCATATGAAATGGTACATGTGTTGCATCCGATATCCCAATTGTATCTTTTTCAGACCCACCACTCTTGTTATATCACCGGCCTCGGCTGGCCTAAGTCTTGGTCACATGCCTGATGCGTAAGGGGTGACAAAATCTCCCTACTATGGGGAACTATTACAATACTTGGCCAGCTGAAGATCTTGGCGTGTCCCAGTGAATGGTCGCCAGATTTGGCGGGATGTGCCTGTGATATTAACGAAAACATTACTGGCGATATCTTGATAGATAGCAGTTCCATAGGCTCGGTGAATGAGACACAAAGCTAGATCCGAGAATCGCGAGAAATACGACATTTATGAGACTGATGACGAAAAACAGGGCGATCCCCAAATTGAAGCAGCTACTCCCAGGTGAATCATGGTATGCATTTTCCGATTCCAACACAAATCTACCACTTCACCCGCTTGTCCCTGAATAAGGCAACCATTCCCATTGGTAAAAGGCCTGGGTCAACAACATTTAACCCGCCAAACCGATCGACAAGCTCAGGCCCATACATCATAGCTACCCAACGCCAATATGGCTCCATGCCGTTCCAATGGTTTGTCATACCCCGAAGGTTAGACTGCCAGTGGATTTGGTCCAGCGCCGTCCATACCTTGCTCTTGTCTGGTTCAACGCTCTTCTCCACTGGTTGCTTCATCAAGTCTTCAAATATGTCACACATCCGTGTCCTCTCTACGTAATGATCAAACTTGAAGTCTTCTCGATAGCGCACATACTCTTCAAACGACATGAAGTTCTCACGATCATGCACAGATTCGGGCACCCAGTTAGGGTCATCAAGCGCATGCCTCTGATGGCGAGTGTGGCCGTCCAGGAATTTTGTCTCGGCGCGCTTATAGGCGTCGCGCTCGGCTTTTTCAAATTTTTCAAGGAGCTCAGAGGGCGATTTCACCACTTCGTCACGGATCTGCAGCAGTGAGATGAATGGTGACTGCAAATCAAGACCGCCTAGCTCCATTGGGAAAAACAGATAACCGTCGGGGATGTCATTTATACCAAAACGTCGACTCAGCGCGTTTTTAAGATACTCGGCCACGCTAGACGCCTCCGCCTCACCGTCTCCAGGCAACGCCGAAAATACCTGTCGCTGGACGCGTTCATGGGTGGATAGCATGTTGTCAACATGTTCTCTCCCAAAACAGTTCGCTGGCGAACCGAAATTAGAGGTGAAAAACGTTGCAGCATATGTGTTCCAGGCTTGGATGAAGGCAAGGATGCTTTTCCTCTTATCGTGCAGCTGCTTGTGTAGCTCTTCAATGTGGGAGTCCACCATACGTTGGTCGATCTCAAACTTCCCAGTTTGTGGCGACAGGCACAGGAATCCCCATCGTATCTCACCCTTTGGCAGAGCATCGTTGATGGAAAGTGTCTGGTCTTGGTCCTTTGAAACCCGGACAGTGCCAGTCTTGGCTTTGTTGATCTTCGTGCCGGTGATGGTAGCAAAATCATCCACAGCCTTCCAAGCTTTCACGGCAACATCATGGTCACGAGACCAGAACCAAATGTCATCATTAATCCTCCAGAGCATGTTCCCAGATGTTGACTGGTTGACTGCAAAGTCGAGACAGAATAGAGATGTCTCCCCAAACATGTCGCTGAGTACATGCGACGGCGGGGTGCCTCGGCGCCGTTTTCGTATTGGAGCAGATTCATCATCGTCAGTGAACTTCAAGGGAGCCTCGAGGAACCTCCTGAAGAATCCAAGCCAAGTATCAGAGACCCCCAAATACTTGAGAACCACACAGATAGTTTGATGTGGAAGCAGATGGTTCCAGTTTTCAAAAACAGAATGGAAGGCCGTCATTTCGCCGTAGAGGCGAGTGTTGATGGTAATCTCAGCCGACAGCATGTGTAAAAGAGTTTTCTTAAGTGACATCGGGTTGTGTGTCTTTGCGTCGCCATCCTCATGATAATCGTCTTCTTCTTCTGCAGGGCTATAATGATTGTCGCAGGCCATGTTAAAGACATCTTCTGTGGCCGCGTCTCTCCTCCTCCGAGCACCCCTACTAGCTCTTTTCATTCGATGGAGTGGAGCTGTCATTCGCTCCATACTACTCCTCACAACCTGTGCATATTCTGCCTCCTCCTCGCCATCAGCAGTTTCTGCAGTCTGTTGCTCATGACTCAACAACTTTGCCATGAAATATTTAGAATTGTACGTTTTGGTTTTCATAGATTGCAAGCAGGGGGAACGTTGCAGTGGCCCAAGGTAGTAACCAAGCCTCAACTTATCGTTCTTGGGAATGTCCTTGTGTGCCGGCTTCCATACATCTTTCAAGCGACGAGATTCCTTGAAGGCATTCTTGAAGAATACGCTCCACTTGACGCCAATGTAGTGAAGGAAAATGGCCTGCAAAAGATCTTGGTGCATGTGGATGTTGTATATCCCACTGATCTTTCTTCGCATCTCGACTCGAACCGGCGTGTCAGAACTCCAAGTCCACGAGCCCAGAGCGCTGATGCGCATGTTGAGAACATCGGCAATCTCGTTAAGTATGATGGTGTTCCCTTCAAAATCCTTTAGTACTTCCCTTTTCTCGTCGGAGAGCAGGTCAGATGAGTGGAGGCCTTTGATAACCCATTTCAAAGATGAGACACTGAACTGGTCCGGTGTCGATATCTGTGGCTCAAAGGAGCTCACTGCGTCACGGATTTTCCGCAAAGCCTCTTGGATGCCCTTTTCTCCTTCGTCTGCAACTCCAAAAATGCGATCCAGATATTGATTCAATGCTGGCTCATTTACGTTGGCCGACTCAAACACCATTCTCTCCCATTCCATTCTGGACTCTAACTTTTTGGCGTTACCAACAAGCTCAAATGCTTCCCCCATCTCAATGTCATCACCCGCGTTCTCTTCCTCTACCTTGTCACCCGACAGCCATTCTGTGACTAGTTGCCCATAAAGCGAAGCGTACTGGAACTTGAGAGACTGCGTATCCAAATAGCGATGGAGCGAGCTTTCCCACGCACGCAGCATATTTTGGGAGACGGATGGATCACACCTGGCTTGATCAAGGAAGCGATCGATATTTTGAAGCTCGATCTCAAGTCGCTTATGTTTTGTCTGATTGGGAATCACTCTGCCAGTCTTGTCAGCCTTGATGTCGAAGCACTCCTTGACACCACGGCTCAAAATCAAGAGACGCTTGATGTCGTCTCCCTCGGCCTGCGCCGACAGGACAAGCGCAGATTTTGCATTTTCAAATCGGGCACGCTTCTTGGAGAGCTCGTCAAGTTTTGTGTTGGTGATCTCTTGGAGGGTCTCGGAGAAGACGCTGCCTGAAGTGGCCATGTTGGGCTTGTTTATGGTCTCCAAAGATACGAGGCTGTATTCCCATTCGACAACGGCCAAGAAGCGGGAATGAAAGGGAGAGGAAGCAATCTTGTCCGGCATCAGGAGATGGTGACGCATATATAGCTGCGAGACTATGGCATCCTCAGGCCACATTTGTTTGAAGGTATGACATGATGGTACCACCAGGCCTGATAATCCACCAATTGGAGGCCGGTTTGCTTCCAGGCAGCCACCCTTTTCTAGAAGGAAGCCAAGAGCTCCTGGCGCCGTCAAATCAACTTCTATTGATACAAGCACGTGGTTTATAAATAATGCAAATTTTTGTTCATTTTTTCTTACGCTCATCTCTCACAGCTATTCTGTACACTCCCAGCTTTGCGCCTCGTCTATGTCGCCCTCTCCGTCCCAGGAGGCAAACGCGGGGTACTTCAAACTTGCAAATCGGCCGCTGCCTCAGTATCCCACTGCCAACAGTGTTGTTTTTGAACATGGTAGTGACCAGATTTCTAGCTGATTCGCCTCGCTCCACCCAATTCACCAGCGCCAACAATGCGTCGTGTTCTGCATCAGCCATTCCTTCTACGGGGAACGCATGCTGTCCGTTATCCTCCAAGTTTGAGGCCTGCCCGCTTCCACCAAAATACCATGGAGCATTGTAAACATTTCCTGAACAGTGCTGCATGCCCGGGACGAAAAACAGGCTGTAGAAGTTGTCGAGATCTACGCCTTGAAGTGCCATTGTCTCCCACGTCTTGTCGTACAGCATGCGACTGGCGTCTGCGGGTATTAAGCCGTCGGCATAGCCGTGGCACTGAATAATCTTTCCGTCTCGACCGTGATCCTCCGACGTGTTAAAGTTGTCCGCGTTGACATTGCCCGGGTTCGACTTCATCGCTTCGAAAAATGCCGAGTAATTGGAACTCTTCTTCCACTCCCAGTCTAGAGCGTTGTAAATACAATTCTTGGCATATTCTGTTCCATAGAGACTGGGTTGGTTGTCGGTGCTGAAGGAACTTGGCATTTATTTCTCGGATCCCAATCCAAAATTTGGATAAACATATGTCAAGGCATGAATATCGGCATCGAGTTGCATCAAAGGTAGGTAGAGTTGCTTCAACGTAGAGATTTGTGGTACGGTGAGACAGGCAGAAAAGATTAGTTGATTTCGGGGTGCGCAGGAGCCTTTCAGGCTGGAAATTACACCGCTTCGGGTCCATGATGATGTCGTCCACGCCGTTTCCTCCATCGCACTGGCGAAGCACCTCATCATTGATAGTGTCAAATTTCGCTGTGTTGAGATAACCAGGGCTGTCTTCGGGCAAGTTTATAGCCCCAGCCTTGAGTTGCCACAACTTCTACGAGGTGTAGCCACGCAGGGGCACCAGCAAGAATACCGTCAAAGTCTTCAGGGTAGTCCTGTGCTGAATTGATGCCCTGGTGCCCCCCCGTAGAGCAGCCAGAATAATATGATCGGTTTGCTGCAGTTTCATAGTATCTCTCAATGATCTTTTTGGACAAGACGGTTGAGCTATGTAGGCTACGGCCACCCCAATCAGTTTTAGACTCTGGGGTATTCAATGCCCAGTTCATATCTTGTCCTGTCGAATTGTGTCCTATTAATGTTGACATGACCGCAAAGCCATATTTTACACCGGTTCCCATGGCATACCAATTGTTTCCACCAGAGAAGCCCCCATTTCCGACGGCGAGAAGACGGGTTTTCCATCGCGTTGGCAGGAACAACCCGAATGTGTATGAAGAGGTCAACGAGGATGTCACATTGATTATGGCAATGCAAATAGCTGGCAAGTGAGTTGCATTTTCCGGATAAGCAATACCCTCTGCTTGTGCAAAAGTACCGTTGGCCGCCAAAAGTTGGGCAAACTGGACCTGAGCCTGGTCATTGCTATCCAAATGCTTATTCAATGACTTTTCGTTTCACCCGCGTGGTTATGAAGACGTAGCTTGAATGAGATGGAAGCCTGCATACAGGGCCAGTCTTAATAGGCTGCGCGAAGACGGCATGCTACTGTATAGTTCGAATACCTCGAGTCAAAGTTTGGCGTAAATAAAACAGCAGTGTTCTGGAGGGGATAAAATCTCAGCCCACGTTCACACTTGGCACTCTTTTGCCAGTACCACGCGTGAATGGGCGAGTCTGTGTGAATCGGGAAAGCAAGTGTTTAGGTGAATGGTTTACACAATTAAACCAGCGCTTTAGCGCTTGTTGATTAGAATGCGTATCCACATATATGGTAATTGATTGACCCATATATTGGACTTCTCATGAGAAGTCAGCCCGACACAGCAGAATCAAGTTGTATTGAGTATCGACAATAGCGAGCTTCCCCATTGATGGTCCTCCAATGTCCCTTGGATTCCTCTTATTTTGCTCGACAACCCACTGCTCTCACCGGCTCCAATCTCATCATTTTGTTCAACTAGTCTCATAATTTGCAGGTTGGCCAGTATTACATCACTAATGAAACGATATTGACCGCGATGGCCGAAATCAAAGAGGGCTTCGCTATCCCAATCAATCTAGAGCTTGATATTCAAAGTCCGCCACCAAACCCCAACCGAAAGCCACTTACTCACCTCTTCCACCGGGGGATGGCTACAAAGACGATGTTATTGTCATGAATACACAGATTAGTACGCAGTATGAAGGAGTAGCAATTGGCCAATACATCCCAGTTTCCGATGATTAAAACCATCGATGACACACTTCACTCATTGCACCAAATCTTTATTGGCGGATGGGGACAGAGTATTATTAAGCTGTTAGACCTTGAGGTCTTGGCTAAAGAGCTTCACAGTCGCAAGAGGTCAACCTTCTTTGTAGTCATTCAGAACTTGAATATTGTCTTCGGGATATCATCTCCTCCAAAGGCACTAGCAATTCTAGAGATATGAACGTGATACATTTCGCAAAGGATGCCTATCCTATGGAGTAGACATGGAACGATTCGAACACAGGATGGCACAGTAAATCAATGTCTTTACATGTAAGCGAGAAAACAAAATCATGAGTGATTAAAGAATAACATTAGTAAAGCGGTGTGAAAAGTGTTGTCTTGGTCAAAGTTCGGTTTCTCATGAGGTACTCATCAGTTGGGGAGTCTCAATTCGTAATTTAATTCGGCATTTTAAGCAGTCGCAAAATATCCAGAACTGGGTCCTGTTGGTACAGTGGGCTAAATTTTTGATCGAAGAAGCCAAGATTCTTACGGAGCAAATTTCAACCGATGATTTCGCCGGCCACCTTGCGTAAGTTCACTCGTTTATATTCTTTTTGAGGAAAAGTTTTAACATGATGTAGGAACCAAACAAATTTGGTGATCAAGTATCATAGCTCATGAGGCAATGTCAAAAATTGCTAATATATCTAATCACGGGGATCAATCTGCGAACTACTCAAAGATCGCTAATGAATACCTTGGATCTTGGTCAGACCATGGAATTAATTCGGATGTAGACCCCAGCCACAGCATGTTTCAATATGATACCCCCGACTCGAATGGTACAGTGGGGCAACAAAAGTTCCGAGGAGTTGCCGAACCTGCCCACGCCCTTATTATAATATATAAACTTTAATAGTTAATTTTATAGCCAAATAAGACCTAATTTCTTTATTAAATATACTAATAGGTTAGCAAAAGAGAGCTCTTTTATAGAGTATATATTAATATTTAGTATATTAGCCTTTTATATTAATAATAGCCTATAGCCGGTCCTTTATTAATTTATATAAGTTAGTTATAATCCTATCTTTAATACTATTCTAAGCTTTAATAATAGCCTCTTATAATAATTATTTAATCTTATTATTTTAAGGTATATTAATAAGCTTTAGATATACCTTTGTTATTCTCTTTTTTATTAAGGGCTAGATATTTTCTATAGGGTTAAGATTAGGGCTATAAAAAGGGAAATTAATAATATTAATATCTTTATTTTTAGCTTACTTATATAGCTAATTTTAAATTATATTTAATATATATATAGGAGTATTATCTTAGATAAATATATTACTAGGTTAAGTTATTATTAGGAGGTTTTCTTTAAGGTAGGCTTAGATATAATAGCTTATAATATTTTTATAGAATGCCTTAGGGTTACTAAATAGGGCTACTAAAGGAGATTGCCTTAAGCTTTTAATTTTACCTTAAAATATTTATAAATAGTATAATAATTTCTCTTAAGATTATATATTTTTTTAATAAAGTTATTTTTCTTATATTATTATTAGTTATAAAAAAATAAGGGAATTATTAAATTAAATTTTATAATAAAAAATCTATTTTTACCTTTTCTTTTAATCCCTTATAATTATAATCTTATTTATAAAAATCTAATACTTTTAATATTAAATATAAATATAAATATATTCTTTTATAAATATAAGCCTTTAAGTAATTATTTTTAATTATAGGTAAATCCCAGGGGTTTATAATATAAACTAGCTAAGGTTATAATAAGGGTCTTTAGCAGTTACTAGGGGGTTCTTTAGTAATAGTTTTATTAATATTTAATCTTCTCTTCTAATCCTACTTAGGCAGGGTTATAGTATATCTACTTTAGCTAGGGATTATATAGAGAGCTATATAATTGCCTTATAGGGTATTATTCCTTTAATTATACTAATAAACTAATACTAGACTTTTTCTCTTTTTATAGGAATAATATATACCCTTTTTATTAGTTTTAATAATTAAATTATAATATTATCCTTTTTTTTCTTTTTTTTATTTCTCCCTTAATCTTTTATATTAAGTATAAGCTTACTATTTATTTTTATATAATCTAATTTTCTATTTAAATTATTATAATAAATTTTTTTTTTTTTTTTTTTTTTTTTTTTTAAAAAAAACCTTTATCTAATTACTTAACTTAATTTATATATATATAAATTTTTTTTTTTTTTTTATTTTTTTTTTTTTTTTTATAGGGACAATAAATATTTTTTTTCAAATTTTTTTTTTTTTATATTTTCCCCTTAAAAAACCCCAGTAGGGAAAAAAGACTTATTAAAATAACCCTTTTTTTTCTTTTTTCCCT
>JAHVYB010000035.1:255082-320519 GCA_020623695.1 Calonectria henricotiae | reverse complement strand
GCGCGTCTGCCACCCCTCACCGGCGGGCGCCGTCGCGGGGCTGGGCCGGTGGCCGGCGGGGCGCGGATGCGCGGGCGGCGTGGGGCCTCTGGGGGGCGCAGGGGGGGGGGACACCCCAAAGGCGTCGGGAGGGGGGGGGGGGGGGGCGGGCGGGGGGGGGGGGGGGGGGGTGAGGCGGGGGGGGGGGGGGGGGAGGGGGGGGGGGGGGGGGGGGAGTGGGGGGGGGGGGGGGGGGGGCTGCGCGCGGGACCTTCCCCACCACAACGGCCGCCCAGGAACAAACGTTCAGTGCAGGGACATGAAGGCTGAGAGAGGAATTCAAGCATATAACTATCAAACCGGTGGTCAATTACCCAATCCAAGCACCTCGTTGCAGCACCCTCCACATGCATTGGCCTTGTTCGACCAAACTGTAAGTCAGAAGTTGTCGTTGGCTTATCTACGGAGAAAGAAAACTCCTCCCATATTATCCTCCCCACTCATGTCAAATCACCACACCACTTAGAGACGGTACAAGGAGATGCGCTGACTAACAAAAACTTTCAATGTGCCTCAACACTTCTCTCATGACATCTACAAAATCCCTCCACCTCCTACTTGCCGATTTGACTTCAGAGTGGGCTCAGATTCTATATTGTGGCATGTTGTCATTTTTATTGTTTCAAGGCGACACTCCAATTACACATATATATACATCTAAAAAGTCATGATGAGGACCCTCGCCGCGCAGGTGTCCCGACGTCTACCAGGCCCAGTAGATTACAATTATTCCCGTGGAGTGGCCGCCTTGTCTGTGGCATGATCTGTGCGTAATGTCGGGAGCTCGTGCCGTGGCTCATCACATGGGCTCGAGTTTATCATTCCCACTCGTCCCACGTCTAACTTTCCTATTTTCGTTTTTGTCGTCCACCAAGTTTCCAATTATCTAAGCAGAGGGCTTGCGAGCGACCATCAGGTACATGGGGGTGAACAGATGTTCACGAGCACCAGCAACCAGACAGTCGGAGGCAAGAGCCAGACTGTCGGCAGTCTTTTTGGTACCAGCGGGTGCCAACTTCAAGGTCTCGAGCAGACCAGCCAGACCGTGAGCAATTGTTCGGCCCCAAGTGGTCATTCGAACAATGGTGAGGATGTCACCAACAGACTGGATGTATCGCAGCTCGCCAGACAAGGGCCAGTACCAGGGGAGAGCGTCAGGGCGACTTGACATATCCTCGTGGTGCACCATCTCAAAGCCAGAATCCCGAATGGCATCGAGAGCTTCACTGACCTTACACATGTTGGAGATACCATCACCCTGTTCAATTCCAAGTCGGATCTCACGATGGTGCAGGTTGTCGTTGTCGTACTCATCAGTCATAAGCCACTCATAAACACCGAAGACACCACCGGGCTTGAGAACGCGGAAGATCTCGCTGTAGACGCCCTTCAGGGAGGGGGCGTGGACAGTAGCCTCAATGGCGTAGACGACATCGAACGAGTTATCAGGGAAGGACATTTGCTGAAACAAGGAGTTAGTATGCGTGGTTATAAGGGGAATTTTCTCAATTATAGTTTGACTAACCATGAAATCACCCTTGACAAACTTGAGCTGGCTCGACAAACCCTCCTTGAAGGCGTAGTGGGTGGCACGCTCGATCTGGTAATCGTTGTTGTTGAGACCAGTAATGTGAGCACCAGTGAACTTGGCAATCTCGCGGGCAGGGCCGCCAACACCACAGCCAACATCAAGAACCTTCATGCCTTCCTTGATGCCAATGCTGTGAGCAAGGTAGTGCTCATGACGGGCAATGGCCTGGTGGAAGGGCTCGCCGTAGGAGAATCGACAAAAGTGGAAGGATTGGCCCCAGCCGTACTCGTAAAGATCGGTGGCGAGGTTATAGTAGCTGCGGTGAACGAGGTTAGCAGCTAACCCCACATTGAAATTGCTGTGCAGAAAAAAGGGGCGACGAGCCGCAACATCAATTGCGGCGGAACCAGGTGGAAGCACAACTTACTGTTTGGTCAGAGTGGCATACTGGGCGGTTCGAGCCTAAACGATGTTAGATGTTGACGGGGAGAGGGGTAAAGTTGCGTTTCGTACAGCGCGCTCCTCTTCAGTCTCGTTCTCAGCGGGCTTGTTGTCCCAGTGCTTGAAGTATTCGTCGACAGCAGCCTGCTTGGCAGCACCGCCCTTCTTGAACATGGCGGCAATTCCACCACGGGCCTGAGCAGAAGTACCGTGCATGGCCTTGTTGAACTCGGCATCGCGCTTGTGATCCTCGCGCTCGAGGTTAGAGGCGGTCGAAGAAGCAACCATGTTGAATGTGTAAGACCTTTGGCCTAAAGAGGATTCCGAGGAAAATAGGAGGTTGTTGAATGGATGTGACGAGATGGTCAGGGAAGGTGAAGAAGGAAGAAAAGGGTAGCGAAATAAAGGTTAACGGGAGATAATTGCAAGCTGCAGAGGGAGGCGGCATCCGTTTTAATGGCAACGGGTTAGGAGCGACGGCATTTCCAACAAATTTCAGGGCCCTCCCCTGACTGGATGACACAACACATCCAATCTCAATTGGGTATTGATCATAACCCGGGTGCCATACCCCTTTTAGCTTAGCGAGTGCCTCTATCGCATCCGCGTCAAGGGAATGCTTCCCCCACAGCCAGTGGTTTCGTGGCAGGACCCAGTACATTGGGTTACCGCAATCTAGGAGCAGCGCGCAAGTACCCCCTATCGATTTTGTAGGTCTGTACTAGGGCGGTGAGGGTACATGCTGCCGTGCATTCAGGAGCAAATTGGGTGGAGGAGGTTTGATACGAATACGAAAGCGTCGCATTACGAAAAAGAAAGAGAGAGGGAATGAGCGACGGCTAACTAACAATGGCCAAGCAAACCATTGACGACACCTCCATCGATTGCCATTCAGCGTCTTGAACCCAGCCACTGGGTACAAATGGTGTTTTTCATATCTCTGTCACTGATCGCTGTCGTCGATCTAGGGTGTGTGGGCAATTCTACCCCGGGATTTTCTTCTTTCTGGTGCTTAACCACGATCTCAAATGATCCCATCTTGATATCATACCATTCTGGCTTGCGGACTACGATCGGCCGAGACGAATGGGCTGGGGGTTTGAGGTGCGTGCCGCACGCGCGGGAGCACAAGGGACAGCACTCAGGCTCGCTCTTGGGACATGGATCATGAAATATGAGGCCACTTTTGCAATGCACGTTCACTTGGCAAGACACCATAGATGCTGGTGGTCGAGTTGTTGTACGGGTGTGGTGGGATCGACCAATGACGGCGCGCGCGCAATTGCAACGGCCCTGGAGCATCAAAGAAAAAAGTATGTGATGCAATTGGAGTGCTATATTGGTGTTGCTTCCTTGGTGGAGCATGAGCCGGACATTTTTCGCGCAGGCGAATTCCGAACTCGAGCGGCAGGAAGAAGACATGGCTGAAGCAATACCCAGGTAAATAAAAGAATAAAAAGTAATATTACGGAGTTTTCTCTGGAATTATCGTTCCTGAGCAGATGTTGCTCGGAGCAAACAGGGTGACGCTCATTCTATCCCTGCAGTTTCTGGAGACTGAGCCCATCAGCCTTTGCCACTGGCCCCAATTCCGTGCTTATCGATAAGTTATTAACCCCAACAGTGTGCTCCTAGTGTAGCTTAGGCTCCAACCTCGAGTCCCGTGCCTTACGTAAGACGGCGACTTGCGCAAAGCCTCGGTGGCGGGACCTGACTGGATTTCTTCAAGGTCCCGCGCGCGACTCTAAAAGTTACCCGGCGCCCCATCACGATACCATCCGAGCCGCTTACCATTACCATCAGTCCACATATCCGCGATGCCTCCTCAGATCAAACAGGACCTCAACCGCTCAGGTTGGGAGTCTACTGACTTTCCCTCCGTTTGTGAGACGTGCCTGCCCGACAATCCCTATGTCAAGATGCTCAAGGAAGACTACGGTGCTGAATGCAAACTGGTAATGCCCCCCACCCGACCCGATTCTGTGTATTAGCAAACATTTTTTTTTACTGACTACCTCTTTGTTCCCTTTCACTCACAGTGCACGAGACCATTCACTGTTTTTAGTTGGAACGCCGATCGCGCCCATGGCCGAAAAAAACGAACGAATGTCTGCCTGACCTGCGCGCGCCTGAAGAACTGTTGTCAATGCTGCATGCTCGATCTTTCCTTCGGCCTCCCCATCGTCGTCCGTGATGCTGCCCTCAAGATGGTCGCGCCGGGCCCGCAATCCGATGTCAACCGCGAGTATTTCGCCCAGAACAACGAAAAGCTGATTGAGGAGGGTAAGGTTGGCACAGAGCAGTACCAGAAGACAGACGAGAAGGCGCGCGAGTTGTTGCGGCGACTTGCCAATAGCAAGCCTTATTTCCGCAAAGGCAAAGTTGTTGATACAGATGCCGCCGAAGGCGCAACTGGCGGAAGGGCTGCTGTTGGAGCTGGAGTGGGGGGACCAGGCCCGATCCGAACGCGTGATAGTAGGGCGGCCGTCGCCGCCGGAGCCAAGGCTGGCGGAAAGGCGCGACAGGCTTTCCCAAGTGCTGCTCAACTTCCCCCGAGCCCGCGCGACTGGCTCCCGCCACAGGACAAGAACATCATGTCGCTCTTCGTGACTGGTGTCGAGGATGATCTGCCCGAGTTCAAGCTACGAGAGTTCTTCAAAGTATATGGCAAGATCAAGAGCTTAGTTTGCTCTCATATGTCACACTGTGCGTTTGTCAACTACGAGACCAGAGAGGCAGCGGAGAAGGCAGCGGAGGCGTGCCAAGGGCGTACTGTCATTGCAGGTTGCCCGTTACGCGTGCGGTGGGGAGTACCAAAGGCAATTGGTACTATGGACAAGGAACAGCGGACCCAGATGCTTCATGATGCTAGACACCGTGCTGGCCCCCCTAAGGGTCAGCCACGGGCAATCGAAGGTGGTGCTGGGGGCTCTGGAAGCCGGCAAGGAGGCGGCCAGCCTGTTTCTGTGGCCGCACCCCCAGGAGCGAGCGATATGCCCAACTACGCCAGCCTTTCTGGAAACTAAAGGTAGCGCAGTGGCAAGGATGGTACTATGTGTAATTGATTAGTGCATTTCATGCTTATGGTGTTTGGGCGTTGGGCAATGGAGGCCAAATGGTTTTTGGGGCTAATGGCGAAAACGGCAACAAGAGAACGAGACACGGCACATGGCAGATCATCTGCTCATGGGGGTAGAGCTAAGGTCGTATTTTGAGCATTGTTTGAAGGGTATCATAACATTATGTTACATGTTTGTACAAAGATAGGTGATGGCTTTTCATCGGCATCCGCAACCACCCTGGACGGTGCCCTTGCCAGCCGTCTTGATAGACTCATTGTCTCCCCTCTCAATATGTTTGTGTATCCGCAGCTCTGTGCAAATAATCTATATTAGCAAACGGTAGATGAGTGCATGTAGCGGAGCCACGGTTGTCTTGCTTGGTGTGGCAAAAACGTACTGTAGGTGTCCCGACCCTCAGTCTTCTTGCCCTGAACTACATTCTCACGCAAGACTTTCGCAACCTCCTCAGCGTGCTGAATTGCAACGGGGATGCTAGCATCCATAGGGTCTAGGGCGGCTTTTTGGCGGAACTCGTTGCGAATCTGGTTCTGGGCGGCAACAAGGATTGAGACGTCACCTGTAAGACGCGATGTTTTATTAGCACACCGCCATGTAACATTAATGCGTAGTAGAGAGCCTCAGTCTAGCGATGCTACTCCCTTCCCTTACGGAAACCCGATTGAGGGATGGTAACGGGAGAACCGGCGCATGGGTATACCTTGGAAAGCGATTTTGGCGGAGCGCCACAGGTTTCGGTAAGCCGACAGAGCCAGAGACATGGTTATGGGCTAGAAGTACACAATTGGCTTGATATCGTGTTATTTGGAAGGGGCCCGTCGGTTCGTAGGGTTCGAATCGCTGTGGTTGTCGACTGGTGTCGTCTTAATCGGCTTCGCTGATGTCGGTTATGATGGATGTTGGATTTGAGAGCGAAAAAAGTTCCGACACCAATAGCTGCTACCCGGAGGACATGGATGACCAATCGCCGGGACTTTTGTGGCGGTGCTATCTGCAAAGTGGCTATAGTAGATCATAAAGATCCTTCAGCGCAGGCTTAGGCGCTTAGCTCGACTTCTAGTGATACATGTTCACTGTAGTTGCCCACAAGCGTGCGCTGTAGTCCAGACATAATTGCACTACTAACCCCTCCCCCCACCAAGCATGCCTGTCCATTCTCAATGGCGGGGGAGGAGAAAAAAGTGAAATCGGCACAAAATCCCACAGGGAATTTTTTTTTACCCGACATCCCACCATCCTCCGCCCACCTCCCAAACACAATGGCATCTGTGGCGACTGTTACGCTGCCTCTTCCCGCTCTCCCCAGCGGATGGAGCGCAGAGAAGGATTTCAAGGCTGTTGGCCAGCTTTCTGAAGCTGTTCAGCGCAGCATCGAACCTGTTGGCCCTCACTTCCTCGCCCACGCTCGTCGAGCCCGCCACAAGCGAACCTTCTCCGAGGATGACCGCATCCAGGCCCAGGAGAGCGCCAAGAAGGTTGAGGATGGCGACGAGAGCGAGATGAGCGAGCCTGAGGACCCCATGATGCTCCAGCGTGAGGCCAAGGACTGGAAGGTACGTCATACATTCCTCACGTTTATACTAGTTCACTTTCACAAATACTGACAGGCCCTTAGACTCAAGACCATTACAAGATTCTTGGTATTTCCAAGTACCGATGGAAGGCCACTGAGGACCAAATCAAGAAGGCCCACCGCAAGAAGGTCCTCAAGCACCACCCCGATAAGAAGGCTGCCCAAGGCCGTGTCGACGACGATCAGTTTTTCAAGTGTATCCAGAAGGCTACCGAGGTCCTTCTTGACCCCATCAGACGCCGCCAGTACGACTCCGTCGACGAGGAGGCTGATGTCGAGCCTCCAACCAAGAAGCAGCTTCAAAAGGGAGATTACTACAAGCTCTGGAGCAAGGTCTTCAAGGCCGAGGGTCGTTTCTCCAAGACCCACCCCGTCCCTTCATATGGCGGTGTCGATGCCACCAAGGAGCAGGTCGAAGAGTTTTACAATTTCTGGTACAACTTTGACAGCTGGCGTACTTTCGAGTACCTCGACGAGGACGTCCCCGATGACAACGAGAACCGTGACCAGAAGCGACACATGGAGCGCAAGAACGCCAATGCCCGCAAGAAGAAGAAGGCTGAGGACAATGCCCGTCTCCGTAAGCTTCTTGACGATGCCTCCGCCGGCGATGAGCGTATCAAGCGCTTCCGCCAGGAGGCCAATGCTACCAAGAACAAGAAGCGCTTTGAGCGTGAGGCTGCCGAGAAGAAGGCTGCTGAAGAAGCTGTTGCCAAGAAGGAGGCTGAGGCTAAGGCTAAGGCTGAGGCCGAGGCCGCCGCTAAGGCTGACCGTGAGTCGTCCAAGAAGGCCAAGGAGGCTGCTAAGAACGCTGTCAAGAAGAACAAGCGTGTTCTCAAGGGCTCCGTCAAAGACGCCAACTACTTTACCGCTGGCGAGGCTTCCCCTGCCCAGATCGATGCTGTCCTTGGTGACGTCGAGGCTATCCAGGGCAAGATTGATCCTGATGAGATTGCTGCTCTTGCCGGCAAACTCAACGGTCTCACCGTTGCTGATGAGATCAAGGGCGTGTGGAGCGGTGAGGTCAAGAGATTGGTAGATGCCGGTAAGCTCAAGGACGGCGATATCAAGGTCATTGCTTAACTTTTCAATGTGGCGATGATGGAATGGGTTTGGGAATAAAATAGAGGGCGGGAAGACGACGAAAGACTGTCTTGGGCCGTTGGGTTTATTTAGATGATAGACGTCCTTGTCATGGACTTACGGGCGTATTGCGTTCAAAGCGGCGTGCATGCTTGGCCATACGAGTTAACTGGTAATGGACATGATGACAATATATTATATGACAATGGCAGTCGTATCTTTCTCAACCCTTTTGTGCACTCTTGTGTTGTAGTAACTGGTATTATGAATAATTGTAACTGTGCTAAATTTTCATCATTCTTACTGGAAGATATATATTCTTGATTGATGAATGAAAGCATGAAATATTCATGCCATTCTCATACAGCAAGTAGCTGACCTGAGTTCCATGCTCCCTATATAAGCCATTTACAGTTTCTTTCTGGCCACCTGACACTATAGACAACCAGATTAAATTCTCCCGAGGACTTCTAAGGATGCGGCTATATTTATTTATTTGTAAAAAAAAAATCAACTGTGGGCTTAACCAGACAGTAAACCTAGGAACGCCTTTATAGTATAGCTGTTTTTCAGATATAACTAATAATATTATAAATATAGCCCTATACTATATGACTAATTTTACTTGTAAGGCAATGGGTGGTGTGCCAAGCCTTGCAATAACCCTTCCTGTCGTTAGGCCAAAAAGATCAAACAATTCAACTAGCTTCGCTACGCCAAATCGCACCACACAATAGCTTATAGGGATACAGGGCCCGGTCGGTCCTCTTACAATACTCTTCTAAGTAAAATAATCTTAAGATAGGTTTTTATTTTTATTTTACAAAAACTTGGATAAAAAACTTAATAATTAGTTAAGAAATATACTAGCTTTAATTAAAGATATACAAAGAAAAGAATAAGGATTTAAAAAAAATAGAGGCAATAGAAAGGGCATCTCAAAATACAACCAGGGGGATTCGGCTATATTATTATGTATTCCCCAGGCGTCTTATAAAGTATTAAACATCTCTATCTACAGATTGTCCAAGGACCATTTCATAGTATAAGCCGCGTTTGGCTAATAACTCTTCGTGAGTTCCCAATTGAACAACTCGTCCACCCTCAAAGACGACAATGACATCGGCATCACGTATTGTACTTAGTCGATGCGCAACCACGACAGTTGTACGTCCCTCCGCTGCTCTATCCAGGGCCTCCTTGACTGCATTTTCTGACTCAGTATCGAGTGCGCTCGTGGCTTCATCCAAGAGCAGTAAGCGCGGCTTTCGAATTAGGGCGCGTGCAATGGCGATGCGCTGACGCTGCCCGCCGGACAATGAGAGGCCTTTGTTGCCACAGGTCGTGTTGAGTCCTTCGGGAAGGGAGGCAACAAAGTCGTATACATTGCTCTGCCTGAGCGCCTCGATTATGTCTTTGTCAGAGGGGATGCCTGTCTCAAGACCCAGAGAGATGTTGTCGCGGATGGTACCCTGATAGAGAACTGGTTCCTGTTGAACGAGGGCAACACCTTTGCGATATTGACGGCGGTTCATCGTTTTGATGTCCTGGCCGTCTGATCGAAGCGTCCCAGTCACCGGGTCGTAGAATCGTTCGATCAGCGCCACCATGGTTGACTTTCCGCAGCCGGAGGCACCAACAAGAGCCACCTTCTTACCAGGCTCTATTTGAATATCCACATCCTGCAGAACTTGCAGATCAGGTCTTTGGGGATAAGCAAAGCTGACAGCATCGAAAACGATGTCGGGACCCTTTTCTGGCGAACTGCTAGAAGCACCCTCGCTGCTTTCGTCGTTGTCATGAAGCGCCCGCTGTTCTCGGAGTTGCAGAACGTAGTTGATGGCAGTTCGCGCCTTTGTGATGCTTGTAGTATACTGAAAAAGCATGGCAGTGGACTCGCCTGAAAATATCACACCAATGAAGATGACATAGAATTGGTCTGCAGTATACTCGCCTGTTGACATGAGATGCCCGCCGTACCTATAAAGAGTACATATAGTCAGTACTTTCTACCATCTATTTACTTAATGAGAGACATGGACTTCTTACCAAAAGCCAAGAGCCATAGCTAAAAAAGAAGCTGACTGACTAAGGGAGTAAAACAGCATTTTCCACCCTAGGCTCCCAATAGCTTCTTCAGCCAGACTCTTGAGGGCCATGTTATACCTATCAATAACAACGCCTTCTAGTGCTAGTGACGAGATGGTTCTGATGCCTAATACTGCCTCTGATGCAAGGCTACTGCTGGTCGCAAACCGGGCAGCTGTATCTTCGTCAAACTTGAACTCCAGTCGAATTCGGACATAGCCGCTGATGATGAGGACGGGGAAGGCACCAAACACAAGAACAAGACCAAGTTTCCACCCATATACAATCGCTAGGATTGCACTGGATATGACAGTAACAAAGTTGATCATGATAAGGGCTACATTCATCGAGAGCAGTTCCTGGATGCACGTTGGCTCAGTTGAGAGCCGAAAAACAAGAGCACCAGTACCATGATCTGGATCGTCAAAGAAAGCCATATCCTGTCGGAGAATATTGTCAAAGATTTCGGCGCGATAGAATTTCATGACATGCTAAGAAAAAAAAAGTTGGTTACGAACTGATTGGCTGATTTGTAAAGTAATTCCTAAGAGCATATTACAACGTACCTGACCAATAATATTACTGACACATCCGCCAATACCATAGAATATCAAATTGGCAAGAGCCACAACGAAGAACATGAGTGAGTAGACTTTTCCTTTAGGAACGTCAACCTTTATAAAAGCATCCATTGTTTGAGAGAACAAAATGGCAAGGATAGGATATGTTACGCCTATTAGTTGTAAGATTAGTATTCTTCCCACCTATGAGTGAATCAGTCCTCTGTAAACATACCTGCGCCTAGGGATATTAAAACTAGCCAAACCCCGTTAAACCACATGGCCTTCTGTTCTTTTATTACCAAGTATAAACTCTTGATCAAACTATAGTTGATATCTATGTGGCTCGAAAAGTCGTTAACCACATTCGTTGAAGCCTGGGTGAGGATAGGTTCAAGGCCAACACCAGTTTCATCTTTGTCAGTATCGATTTCTTCGGGAGATGCATTGCCGTTTCCAAGGTCCTGAAGCCTAACTAGTCTCGAGTAGGTGCCCCCTAGGTCAATCAGCTCTTTGTGCGAACCATGTTCAACAATTTCTCCCTTGGCCATGACAATGATATTGTCAGCTTCACGAATGGTTGACAACCGGTGGGCAATCACAATCATTGTGCGACCTTTTGAGACGTTGTTGAGAGCTTTTTGTACAAGGCTCTCGGCCTGAGGATCGAGCGCACTGGTAGCCTCGTCGAGCATGAGAACTTTTGGGTTAGAAATGATGCTTCTGGCAATGACCAACCGTTGCCTTTGCCCACCAGATAAGGATGCGCCACGCTCTCCGATAAATGTGTCGTATCCCTGAACGATTAATTAGTCATAAATATACCGTAGAACTAGAAAATACCAACCTCAGGAAGTCGTTCGACGAAATCATGGGCGTATGCTGACTTGCAAGCTTCGATAGCCAGTTTTCGCTTTTCTTCTTCAGGCAGGTCCGCCATTTTTGTTCCCATCAAACCATCAACTACGTTTTGAAATATACTTCCACTAAATAATGTTGGTTCCTAAGACACCATTTAGCACACACATCAAAATTCCATCGGGCCCAAGTCAATATACCTGTTGAACCATTCGAATGTTGGATCGCAACCATTTCAGGTTTATATTCTCAATAGGACGACCATCAAGGGTGATAGAACCATCACTAGGCTCATACCACCGCTCCAAGAGGCCAAGTATGGTGCTCTTACCAGAGCCGCTCGCCCCAACAAGAGCCGTAGTTTTGTTTGCTGGAATATCCAAGTCAAGACCATGGAGGATTTGTACGAAAGGGCGGGAAGGATACACAAAGCGAACACCACGTAGTTGGATATCTCCCTGGAACCCATGAATTTTGTCTCCGTCTTCGGCAAGTGAGTCGATCCTGGACTTGCGATCAATCATCTCAAACATTTCTTGAGCAGCTCCTGCAGCCTTGGAGATGGCGACGGTTTGAGGGGCAATCTGGGTTAGGGCCGTAGCAGCTACAAGCACAGCAAATATGACGCTGGATGGGATCAGAAGTTAGAAAACCACCAAACAAGACAAATGGCGCTTGACTTACGTTACCACTGTGCCGGGCTGTGTGATTTCCCCCGTCGAGTACATCTTAATTCCTTGCCAAAAAGCTAGGCCATATCCAGAGAAGACGCAGAAAAATTCTGTCGGAAATAAAATGCCATAAAGCAACGACTTCTTTGCTCCAATTTTGCCTGCGTCGTCGAGAATCGAACGAAAGCGCCTTGACAACTTGGGAAACGCCCAGAACGCATGTGCTGTTCTGATGGTCGCGAAAGCTTCCTCTGCCAAAGAACTCGAGTGAGAATAAATGTCAAACATAGAATACTCGTAGGCAATGTCATAGGCGATACAAACGACGGTAACAATGATGTTGACCGGGACGATGCAAATGACAATGAGTGTCAACTTCCATTGCGCAATAAAGGCAACAATGAAGGCAGTGATGAAGGTAGACAGGCTTGTAATAGTAAGACCAAGTTTCTCGGAGATTCCATGGTTAATAAGATTTCCATTGGTGGCGATTTGCCCCGAAATTGACGACAAGGGAGAATCGAAAAATGAAACCTCCTGGCGAAGCGTCTGTCGCACAAAATCGATTCTTAGAGACTTTGTTGTTCTTATGGCAGTTATAGAAATGAGTACCTAAATAAGAACGACCACTGTCAAATGACATGAAATGGCCAATAAATTCGAATGTTTGCTTACCGTCCATACATAGGTCAAAATTAACTTGCCAATAAAGAGATAGACAAAGTACAAACTAGGGATTTGTGAGCTTCCTTACTTTCAGCACAAGATGACTAGGCTGAGACAAACCTATACTTGTTAACTTCCTTGCGGTATCTGGCAGGATCCAGTTCCCCCTTTGAGAAATCGTTAAAAGCGTTGATAAATTGGCCAAAAACGACGTCCATGAGTGGCAGAAGCGTTCCAGTCGCGATCATGGCGACAACGGCAACGAAGTTGAGAGTCCATCCTTTAACATCATTATAAGTGAAGACTCGCTGGTGGTTTGTCAGTATCTAATTGCTTCGCATGTAGGGGGCAGCAAGCAGGATCATAAGGAGCTGACCAAAATATTATCTCAATTGGCATGACTCAGATACAATAATGAATTAGACGCTCTCTGGATTCGGAAATCATGGTGCAAACAATATTAAACTTACCAATAAATACCTAGGGTCTGGTTTCTTGTCCTTTTCGTCCATTTTCATATCTTCATATTGAGTTCTATCGCCGTGTTTGGGCTCGGTGGCAGCATGGTCTTGAGGCCGATTCAGGTCAAGTAAAGGCAGAGCGTCGCTCAAATATGGACCTTGGTTGCTAGGAGTGCCATGCCTATTGTTA
Source organism: Calonectria henricotiae (assembly GCA_020623695.1). NCBI lineage: Eukaryota > Fungi > Ascomycota > Sordariomycetes > Hypocreales > Nectriaceae > Calonectria > Calonectria henricotiae. The sequence goes on along the minus strand of JAHVYB010000035.1, from coordinate 307,278 downwards.
TCTGGAGGCAGGTCCTCGGATCGTCGGGTTTTCGGAGACATTGGAGCGAAATGGCGGTTGTATCACCAGCAACAAACATGAAGCGAGAGAGTGTGTGAACTGAGAGGAAAGGGAAACATGTTTAATTATCTACTGTGGAAATGCGGAATACGAAAATGAATAAATAAATAGAGCCGGCACCAAAAGAAAAGAGACCGTTCCTAGATCAGTGAATCACTGTCGAAACAACGGTCCAGGCTGCCCGCACAGGTAGAAATTACATCGAATCATAACACAAAGAACACTTGCTTACACCAGCTACGTTAGCCCCGCCTATTCCCACGCGTGAAAATTGAGAGCACGGGAGATGGCTGCGCTTTCATTCCAAGCACCTCAGTTTCTCAAATTCTCCTGGCCAAGCGAAAGATGGAGAATATGGCACTGTGGAGATAAATACAATGAGAAGCTATGAATGCAACAAGCTTAATCTTTAACAGGATGGCAACGGGTATTTTTTTTTTATCTTTTCTCGCAGGTACCATGTATTTATTACTTCATCGCCCCAATGCGAGCCTTGAGGCAAGCTCGTGACATGATGCTGAGAAACCAGTAGGCATGTATGGACATGGCTTGCCTACTAGATATTCAAGAGAATAGTCCTTACTGAACTTCGGATGAAATTATAGCCGGCGGTAAACTCAATCGGGGCAGGTTCTATCCTTCTGTCCTTCATATTGTCCTTCGTGCTGTCCCTCTCAGTACTTCTCTTAGTCTGGCCCCGTCTCACCAATCGCACGGACACCCGCGGAGACCGAAAATCGTATGCCATCCCCAATTCACCATCCCAACAGTCACCCGGACCGTTTTTACTACAAAGACGTATCTCACGTGGGTGTCTTTCCTGTTAGAGAGCCAAGCTGCTAAGAATCGCACATTTTTTTTCGACATTGAAGCGCCTCTTCTCCACTGCCGCGCTCATCACGCCACTGTCCCCCTCTTTGTCCTCTCTTCTGTCATCCCCTCCGTCAAGTATGGATCGCCAGTCAAGTGTCGGCCCAGCGCCGGGTACGTCCGCGGGGGCCGATGACTCTTTACGCAGAGCTGTATGTTTAACCTTGCTTCTACCTGCATCCAGCGTTGCTACCATCAAACCAATAAACCTTTGCCTTTTCCAGCTTACTCCCCACGTTAGCCTCGAGCATGCCGTATCTCCCAATGCCTTCACTTACACTAGTTTAAACCCAACCGAGGAATTCCACTAACGCCACCACCTCTTTTCAAAATATAGTGTGATCAGTGTCGTATGCGCAAGGTGAGAAGGGCCTTTCCACCTTTCCACGTCCCTGGACGTGTTCCCTGCCTACAATATTATCTATCAATGTCAGGGACTAGCTCGTCACTCCACATGACGAGCATCATGACAATGGACCACTCATCAAAGTGTGGGCCCGGCCAAGGACAATAGTAACATCGCTCGTAACACATTCTAGATCCGCTGCGACAAAGAAGTCCCCTGCGCCAACTGCCGCATAGCCAAGCGATCTTGCACATCAGTAGGCGTCGGCCAGAGACCAAAAGAGCCCCGGCAACGGGTTCTCATTTCATCACAATAGTCTGTGAACCCTGCTCACCCGCCCCTTCATTCTCATCATTCTACTCTTACATCCTGCCCGGCGAGATGCCAGAACCGGACTGACACGAGCATTCTATGTCTCGGCATGTAGCGAGAAGAAGATTGACCAAATCGAGATAAGGCTCGCCAACATAGAGACCCTCCTAAAAGACCTTTCCAACCGTACAAATAACAGTTGTACCCCGGAAAGCAACCACCGTTTATATACCCCGCAGAGTAACCCCATAACCATTCCGGGCTCTACTGCTGCCGACGATAGCTCTGATACTGAATCAGCTCTTGGCGGTGATGCTACATTTACGGCCCACACAACATTTGCTAGCGAGTTTCTTGAGCACGCCGTAGAGCGTACTTCACTGCATGATGTGAATCCCAAGATGCGCGAGGCCTTGGCCAACCTCAGACATCTTGTCGAGCTGCAAAATCGACAGTCCATCAGCCACGGTCCTCGCTTCCCTCTCCAACAGCCCATGCCCCCAGGCGGGCTCTCTCAACTTCGCATGCCTCCAATGGAAGTTGTCGTCAGTCTTCTTAAGAAGATCAGGAGTGAGTGGTTCCGCCATTCCAAAATAACGCAATGGGGCTGACATTCAATCTAGCTACACCACCTGGCCTCTTCACATTTATTTGTTATTTTGTGGGAATCGCAGACTTCTCAGGTCTTTGCCGAATAGTCTACTTTCCCACTGATGATTTTTCAGATTCGACTTTTATTATTGTCAGCGCCGGTCTATATTACTTGTTCCTCGAGCAGCAGGCCCTGGCCTCCGATGACGTGAATAAGCAAGAATACGAAGCCTACCTCCTGGCTTGTCGTGTCAACCTTGAAACTGCCCTCGCCAACATGTCTCTTTTCATGTCGGCCAAAGTTGAAACTGTCCAAGCACTTTTATTCGGCGTATGTGCTTTTTTTTTCATACTCTATTCCAACGCTACCTAGCTGCTAATTTGTTGCAGACCTTGTATGCCATTGACGTCTCAAGACCATCTGTCGCCTGGCATTTAAATAGTACAGCCGCTGAAATCTGCCAGACGGCTGGGTTTCACCGCCAAAGCGCCTGCAATTCAGACCCGGAGGCATACAGGCTCAAATCAGGTTTATTCTGGTATATTTATACAACTGATAGGGCGCTTGCCTTGCGCCTGGGACGCGCACCATCAATCCAAGACTGGGATATTGATATTCCAAGATCCTTCCATTTTGATGGTATAATGAGCTCCGAAACTTCAGGTGTAGCGCTCATGTGGCTCAATGCTGCAGCCCTCCAAGGTCGGCTCTATGAGCAATTGTAAGTACCCATGACTGCTTAATGCCAAAAAAAATTCCTAACCGTTCAACAGATACAGTCCAGCCGCATTGGCGAAATCACAGGAAGAGCTTGCCGATCGAGCCCGGGTTCTAGCACAGGAGTGTCGTCAGATTGAGGCGGATGCCAAAAAGACCCGCCGCATGGCCCTTGCTTCGCTAGAAAGGATGAATGTATCCTATCTTGTTGACATACATGTCAAAGGTGACGAAGTACAATTGCTGTCCACGATGACGCTTGTTTACCGAGCAATACCAGCTCCGGAAGGTTCCATAAGCAGGTTTTGCGACGAGTGTGTTGAAGTAGCTCGTCGGGCGATGCGCACACATTTAGCTTGCATGGAATTGGTTCGACGTGAAGTTCATGCCAAATCCATTTACTTGCACTGGTATGTGCCCTAACGACAGTGACTCCCGTTTCTCTCCAGTTGACTGACCCTGGGCCGTTAGGAACCTATTATTGACACCATTCACCCCCATCTTTGTCATATTCTGCTACATTATCGAAACCTTATCGATGGAAGATTTACAACTTCTCAACGAGTTCACCAATTCGCTTGAGACATCGGGTGATTCATCTGAGGTGATGGGCAAGCTACTCCGACTCTGCAGCGTCATGGCCAATGTCGCCGCGCTATATGTGGAAGCGAAATCGCAAAAGCAGGAAGACCAGACAATGATTCCCATCGGCGATGAGTTTGACATGTATCTGAGCCAACTTGGGTTCATACCAACGGATGAGCAGACAGCCGTGGATCCCTTGGACCAAGCCAATGGCATGGGAGCGGGCAGCTCGCAGGTAGCCCAGATGGGTGACTGGTTCTCTGGAAGCCGCAACTTGATGGGATTATTAGAGCAGGACATATCGCAGATAGGCGGGCCGCAATGGTCGCAAGCTGGCCAAATGTAGAATAGTGATCAGGTAAATAGAAGAAGGAAAACTCCCGAATCCTGCGAACAGAGTCGTAGCCAATTTTTTGTGACGTTGTGATCTCAGTCTGTGGGAAACCTAGGGTCGTAGACTTCGTATCCCTCGTCCTCAGTGTCGCTCTCTGCAGACAAATTCTTGCTGAGGGCTGGATTCACCGTTGGAGGCTCAAGGGCGTTGGTTGGTTTAGGGCCCTTGTCCGGTGCGCTGGTAGGCGCTTCAACGCGTGTGAATGCACTCTTGAACCCGCTCTTCTTGAAGCCTCCCTTCTTAAAGCCAGCTCCTCCTCCAGTAGAGCCTAGGGGTTCTTGCCCAGGCAGCTTTATGCTGACGATACCATCGGCTTTGGCCTCTGCCTTACGAGCACGGGAGCCGGCATTGGGGTCGCGTACCATGGCCTTCATATCCTTGAGTCGTTGCTTGTGGCTGTGGTCATAGCTGCTGAGGTGGGCTTCGTATTCGTTCATGCGTGAGTACCCTTTGGAGCAGAGGCTGCAGTAGAAGGACTTTTGCGCCTCGCGGGCTGAGGAGGTTTGCGCCGGAGGCAAGGTCTGGTGTCTCTGATGGGGGAGAGGTCAGCGCCAGTTTCTGTAGGTAAAGTTCCAGCGCATTAAACTTACTGGGGGCATTTTTTTCTTGCGTTGTAGCTGTTGATAAAGATACGTGTTGTTGGTGTTGGTGTCGTTGGCGGTGCGAATGCGGCTGGAAGATTAGAGGCCTTGACCATCTCTGATGATGGACGGGCCTTTGGAGTTCACTCCTCTGAAGAACTAGGCAGAATGTGGCTAGGGAGGGGTCATTCCCGGGCACTTTTAGTGGGCCGCACACACTAACCAATTGAGTCTTGACGGGGTTTGCTGACCAGGTTCAGGCGGTTATAGCGGTGCCTTGTTGGGGTGTCGTAGCAATAAACGTCACTGTTTTTTTTCTTTCTCGAATGCTCCAGGGGGCTTCCCCAGGCATTCTCTAATTATAATTTGAGCCGACCGCAACTCCATCTCTCTCCAGAGCAGATGGAGCGTTGAGGCGCTAAACCCAACTCCATCCCCACACTCTAAGCCATCCATTCTCGTGGTCTCGTGGGCTTCCAACTTTCCTTTGTCCCTCATTCTTTGTCTCGATCAACTCTCACGATGGACGCCGAGAAGTCCCCCGGCGGTCGGTCTACCGTGGCCCAGGATGGTTTCGTCCCTCTGCTACACCTCGAGCCATCCCCTATCAAATCACCCCCCATCGTCATAGACACAGACTTGGAAAACAGCCTCGGCAATCTATCATCTCAGGACTACGGCGTCGAAAGCTTGAATGGCAGCACGGGCACGATAAAGGCTCCCTCGGCGGGAGCTCCAGGTCTCAGTGCCAGCGCCAGTCTTGCCAGCTCAACATCGTCTATTGGAACGGCCACTGGCCCAGGCCCGATATTTTACTGTACGTCGAGATTCCAGCATGATTGTGGTGGAAGCGGCAATTGATCCTTGAGCTTTACTGACCGAGTCTCCCTGCATACAGTGATGCGAATCCAAAGGTTCTCGAGCTACGCCATGGGCCTCTTCACCTCTCTTCACCTCGCCAACGTTTCGCTCATTCCCGCCGCCACCCGCTCCGTCGCCGGCTCCGAGACATACCTTCTTATGACCCGCGAGGTTTATCAAACTTCCCTTACCGAACCCATCTTGGTCGCCCTCCCCGTGGTAGCACACGTTGGTTCCGGAATTGCTCTCCGCTGGTTGAGGAGACACCAAAATCTACAGAGATATGGCGGGGCTCTACCCGGCACAACTTTGCCGTGGCCACATCTAAGCTACATTTCGATGTCAGGCTATGCGTTTGCCGTCTTCTATTCCGCTCACGTCTTTATGAACCGCGTTTTGCCCCTGCAGGTCGAGGGTGATAGTTCCAATATTGGCCTCGCCTATGTTGCTCACGGCTTTGCTCGACACCCAGTCATTTCTCGAATTGCGTATATCGGACTCCTTGCTGTAGGTTGCGGTCATATGATATGGGGCCAGGCCAAGTGGCTTGGCATCGCACCGTCAACTAAAGAAGTGCAACGAACGGGAACATCGACGATGGAGAAGAGAAAGAAGTACCGAAGAAGAAAATGGGCCGGGCTTCACGGCGCTTCTGTCGCATTTGTAGGGCTATGGGCTGTTGGAGGCATCGCCGTGGTTGCAAACGGCGGCTTGACGGAAGGGTGGATTGGCAAAGTGTACGATGACATGTTTGCGGCTGTGGGATTATAGACAAAGCCGAGTTGACATACGAGGATGGCTTGCATTGTGGGACGGAGTTGGGATTTACCCATGGGTCTTTTACTGGGAATAATAAACTGTGCGTGGAGATATTTGAGAATACCCAATGCGGTGGCATTGGGCAAAGTATATAGAGCTATCGCATGTGAGAAACGGCATGAATATATGTGCGAATATATATGCAAGTTGGTGTCACCAAGCCCTGTGCCACAACAGCCCAACCAAAAACCTGGATACACTATCAAAATGAGGGCAGACTAAGCTCCATTTCCCACATTCTAAGACATTTTCCCTATCGACTAGTGTAGGGTAAGGTGCTGTGGGCAGCTCGAGGCTCGACGGACGGCCCCCAACCCATCGCCACCGACATTTTCCTAGCTTCTACCTTTCACTACCACCCATACCAGACCCTTTCCCGGGTTGCCATGCAGGACATCTCCTGCACAGCTGGGAATTTCAGCACCAAGATGACGTCTAAACGAAAGCTCTCCGTCTCCCAGGCGGACGAACCAGACGGGCTGGGTCTGTTCTGGTCGAAGCGTCGCCGAATCACCCCGCCGATGACAGTGTCCGAACACCCACCAACCTGCGATATCATCTCCACCCTCTCCGACGAGCTCCTCGTACGTATACTGTCATTCTTAGGCGAGACAGAACTACTATTAGTGGCTATCGTATCACATCGCTTCCGCCGCCTCGCCGCCGACTCACAGCTATGGCGGACGCACTATTACAAACGTTTCGTCCTCCCTCGAGCGCTGCGCATACCCGGCTTCCGTATCGGCATCGGCGCCGAGCTGGGATCACCTCGCTCGCATGCACCAAGGCTTCAGTATTCGGCGCGACGGGCGGTATGGGCGGATGGCGGTTGGGGCCGTCGAGGATGCCTCATGGATCTGGGAAACGAGTCCGAGGCAGGGCCGACAAAAGTAGTTGACTGGAAGAGACAGTACAGGCTACGACACAACTGGGCACATGGGAAGTGCAACGTTGAGGAAGTCAGCGTTCGAGATGGTTCAGAAGGGATGTCGGGTCAGAAGCGAATGCTGGTCAAGGTGGTTGAAGGCATCGCCATCACCGCGGATTCAACATCGGGGCTCCGAGCGTGGGACCTACGAACGCGACAACCGATTGTCCAAATACACCTACGCGAAGACGGCTCAGACGAAGATGACAGGCCGAGCTCTTTGGCGGTAGATGGACAAGGCAATTCGAATGACGCTGTAGATGTGGTGGTCGGTTTTACGGATGGAAGCTTCGGGATCTGGAGACTGGATGTCAAAAAGAAGGAGCTGGCAAGGAGATATCGACATGAAAAGAGCATCAACGGAGAACTCATGGCTGTAGCATATGGACACCCTTATGTGTTAACGGCGACGAGCGGAGGTGTCATCTCACTCTATACGTTTAACCGACCGCCAGCAAACTCCTCCAACGAGGAGACGCGCGAGACCGACGAAATAGACGAAAGGGAACAGAAGAGGTTTCCTGAGATGAATCGATTCGAAATGGTCCTTTCACCTCCGTATTTGCTCACCTCGCTAGAATCACCAACCACTCGGCAGCCCTTGGCCCTCTCAGTCCGTCGAATAGCTTCGGCCGTGAGCGCATCCATCGCCTACACATTTACACGACGCGAGGGCTGGTGTATTGGCATCCAGGATATCCTCATCAAACCTTCGACGTCAGGCACCGACACGCTCTCCTCGCGGTTGGCATATACCCTCCCCATTAGGACAAGGCGTGATAATAACGATGATGACAACAACAACAATGGCGATGGCAACACGCCACCAAATAACTCAGAACCTGGCCTCACGACGCTCTGCTACAGCCACCCGTACTTACTAGCCACACTCCCGGATAACACGCTGATATTGCACCTATGCACATCGACGGGCACATCACTGAGCCTGTCCCCGGGCATACGCCTCTGGGGCCACACGTCAGGCATTTCGGACGCGGAAATCACTCCTCGGGGCAAGGCCGTTAGCATCAGCTCGCGCGGGGACGAGATCCGGGTGTGGGAACTTGAGGGTCGCGTGGGAGGCAGCAGTATAGAAGTGCGGCCCAGGCAGATAGTTGATGATGCGGACGACGATGACGGCAGCCTGGGTATTACTGGCAGCGGCTACAGCTACGGCTACGGCAAGGCGCAAGCGTCCCAAGTCGACCTTCCCGAGTGGGAAGACCGGCGGAATTGGGTTGGCTTTGACGACGAGATGGTCATTGTGCTCAAAGAGACGCGCGATGGTCGCGAAAGCCTAGTGGTCTACGATTTTACATGATGGGCGCCATTAATGCACTGCATTGGAAACCGTCTGCAAGTTGCTGGTCCCTACATAGGTAACCAGATACCCTACACTTCCCTAGCAGCCGTTGCGCTGCCCAAACACTGCAAAGCGGATGTCGGGGCCAACAAAGAGTGCTGGTTCCTAAGCAAAAAAGGTCGTCCTCAACACCAGCCCCCGCCGGGACCCCTTCCCCGCGCCACTTACAAGGGAATCGGAGTTCGGACTTAGTTTGGAGCTTGCCTTCGTCACCGAATCAAGCCATTGTTAGTGCCTTGCTTTTTTTTTTTTTTTTTTGTGAGCCTGGTTCTAACCATGGACACCCCGGAACCATTGGCAAATAGCAGCCGAACGCTCGACACCGCCCGCAAGGCAGTACGGCCAAGATACATCCTAGGACTTGAGATGTGACAGGCCATGTATCTCGACAGGGGGGGCTAACTTCCAACAACTTTTGGTTGCGGTGAGAACTAGATCCCTGCGCTAGGTGACGATCAAAAGAAAGACTAGAAACTTGGTGGCGTGCAAAAGCAAAAAAAGAAGTAAACATGAGTCGGTCAGCTCTTGCAACACTATCCGCCTGGGATGGCTGGGATGAGTGTATGTCGAGGCAACAGACAAGGATACCCGTCAAAACTATGCCGCGCCAAAACTACAGTCGCACATGTGTGTGGAAGTTATGACTCTGGTGGCAGACTTCCCCCGCGAATTATAAAAAGTGAGGCCAACCACTAGATGGGCAAGGCGGGCAGCGCAACCAATTGCCTGCGTACACATCCATTGTGCATTTGTCCACTTGTCAACAAAATGCATCTCGGCTTGGAGCGGCACTGGATACGGTTGAAGGGTAAAAACAAAAATAAAATAAAAAGCACAGCCAGAGAGGCCGGCGTAATGTCCTGTTCATAGACTTACAATCATCACGGCAATATTAAGCAGGGCACAAAAGCAAAGTCTAATAATGGTGATTGCTAAGGACTAGGTGCTGGCAAGATCGCAGGCAAAAATGACACCACGTCCCCACATGTAATGCATGGAGTTCTGCAACAAGAGCCGGGCTCAGTGGAGGAATGCTTGAAACGATTCCCGTTGATTTAGACATGGGGATGTGCTGATTTGCCCTGGCGGGGAGACATGGAAGAGGCTGTATGGGCATGGAGGGGTAACATATCCGCATCATGATCCCGGTCCCGCGAGATTGCAGCCCATGCAGCTGGGTCCACGGCATCATGCTCGGGTGTCGTACTGACAGCACATCATTCTACCTAACCCCTTCCCGCCGTTGGGCCATCGAACCGACCAAGGAACAGGCATCAGAGAAGAGAGGGGGAGAGAGCAAGAGAGAAAGAAGAAAAAAAAAAAAGGACCAGCCTCTACGACCGGGTACTTGCAATAGTTGCCGCCCACTTGGACAACCCAGAATCTTGGATGAGCGGCATGGTACATAGCAGATGCTTGGCGGGGTCTACCATAAGATCCAAGCAGGAGATGACACGCGCAAGCCCGAACCTGGTGACTACGTCGGATTTGCGGATGAATTGAATTGGTCAACGCAAAGGAGGCTGACAATTCATGTCATTCTGGGTTGGTGGTGCGTCCCTTGAGATGTGCCATATGCAGTACTTGCGCTTGACCGCCTGGTTAGGGCTGCGACTTTATGACCTCGTCTCGGGTGAGCGACTCACCGTCTCTTCAGTTTAAGGCCATTGGCGTTCGATTGGCAATCAAACGCGGCATGCCACCGCGTTTGGTGTTGCTGTTGTTTGCGACTTTGTTGACCCCTCCATCCCCCGCTCAGCACCATAGCCACCATGATTCCCTCGCATGCTCGCGACAGCCAGGCCAAGGCTCCAACATTAGGCTCGGCCGGTGGGGCCGTCCGTTGATGGTGGCCCCGAACAGTGGAGCGCGACGATGCCAGCGAGAGGGGAGTGACGCTATCATGCCATCAATGCCATTGTGTTGTTTTCAGAAGTGGATTGCCAAAAAGGCACTTTCAGAGCGAGGACGTCCTGAGTCGAGCCACTAGACACGGGCTTTATCCACCACAGTGCGTACCAAGTAGGTTGTGTTTTTCTGCCCAATGCTCTGATCCAATATTGACTGTAACGCTTCGGACAAGAGAGATCCATGACTGCGGGCCGAATCTAGCCGTGGCAGTGGGAGCGGAGTCAAGCCATTGGGTGGAGAGCAGGCTGAGGGCGGTATCATTGTAACCTGTCCCAGTTTGGGGAGTCCAGAACGGCGCGGCATTCATCATGTATAGGGCGACGGTCTTTTTGGTACTGAGACTGGAGTTAGAAAAGGCGCTTGACCAGCCATGGATGTTCGGTGATGGATGTTCGGTGATGGATGTTCGGTGATGGATCCGGCAATGGATGTCCGGCAATGGATGTTGCCCAGATGTTGGGCTGTGAATAGTGGATGATGTGGATCGGCTGATTTTGTGTGGATGAATGACAAAATCCAAGATGCCTGTGATTGAGTCGGTGAGAGAATATGTGTGGACCATAATTTGTAATGAGAAAAGAGAAACCGAAAATACCTGTACATCCTCCCCAACTTGTCCTGCGTCGAATTGAGTTGAGGGCATTGACTCAGAGCGGTAGGAGCGCAATCGCAATTCAGGAACATATGGAGGGGGATGAGATGCATGATGAATAGAGGGGTGATAAGCGATAAGGAACGAAACCGAGGCTAGAGTGATATCGGATCGCCCATGCTGCATGCTGCATTCCAGCAATGCCATGCAAGACGAGACAGTAAGAAACAAGACAAAGAGGTAGATTCACACGGGAGCCAATTGGGCTCGCTGTGTCGACGCATCATCGGAAGCCACACTGCGGAATCCAATTCCTCTGGTTCGAATGGCATCATCCAAACCGTCCCCAGATGGCCTTGACTTACCACGATGCGTTTTGATCGCGGGGTTGGTTCTTCATCGCAAACACAAGTGCCTCGAGCCCAACGCCGGCGCCAATGCCAATGCCAATGCCAATGCCAGCGCCAGCGCCGGTCTGGGGCCAGCGCAACCCTAGCAGCGCATGGCGACATAACGTCTGCTCGCGCACGCCCTCGTTTGGCCAACCTCACTCGTCTATTGTCCACTACGGTGCATTGCATTGGCGGCAGGCTGGGCGTGCTCTGTGTTCGTTGCCTTGTTTGTGGGAGGGGCGAAACCAGAGTGCCTGGCGTGCCTTGGATAGCCATCTCGCAACATATTGGTTCCAAGACGCTGTTCGGAATAGTTGACGGAACGTGATAGGAGAGTGATTGCGCTTGCGGGCTACTGACGTAACCTTCCCCGCGAAACTCACATGCTCCCTTACTCCATCCTCCTAATAGCCACCTTCCGATATTCACATATCACTCTCACAAACTCAGGCTCTACACTAGAAAGAGGCTCAGACTCAATTGTTTCAGACCGAGGCGGTCAAGTGACAGCGCCCAGCGTCACCCGTCCCCGTCATGCCTTGGAGATCCCCAGACACTTCTGGGCCCGTTGTGCCTCAGCCAGCCACCCATCGGCCAGAGAGCACCACACCCACCGGTCCCGGCTTGGTGGAGGGTACGCGAGAGCGGGCCGTTTCACAAAGGGAATGGGAAAAGGGGAAGAATGGAAGGACGCAGGCATCCCAGAACCGCTGTACCCGCTCTAGAAGGCCTCGCAAGTATGTAGCATGCACTACGACCATGGGTAGAGAGGGTGGAGGGACTGGCCTCTGCCTTGGCACGACCGGGTGCACATGTGAACAATAGGGTAGGCACGATATCACGTCTAGTCCCTCGATAATGCGTCGATGGCTGGAAGTGAAGTGTGGACGATGAAGCCTTGGGCGAGAGGGGGGGTCATGTGCGTTTCCAGTGCTTACCCACCAAATAGTACGAAGACTGGGCTTAAAGTGTGGGATGGGATGGGATAATGGAGAGGGTGTATGTATCAACCAGGAGTGAAGAAAACGGCGGCAACGCAACAAGGTGCAGTACAGTGGGGAAAGTGATGGGAGTACGCAAGAGACCGCCGCAAAAGCCAGTGTACCTAGGTACTGTTTGTACAAACAGGTTCCGGAGCAATCAATACATATCGCGGCGGCAGCTTATACCCAGGAGGTAGAAATCCGGGCTTATGAATAGGCAGGCCTTTCCTTTTTTCTCCTCGACTCTTGTGACAGTGTTGCTCCATTATAGTGAGTTGTTCTCCGTAATCAACCCAGCCCCTGCATTCTGAACGGCAGGCCAGGCAATACTGTCATGTCCAAATTACAGTTTATGTATTTTGTGTTGCAGTGACTGCGCTGCAATGCGCTGTGCAATGGCGGGATGATGGGGATGGAGGGCCTTGCTGCTGCGCTGCGGTCCAGAACCAGACCACGTCCACGTCCGCACCCACGTCTGCGTCGTGTACTGTAACTTTGTGCAACGTGCTATTATGCTCTGCATCGAACATGGCTTCGGCAGGCTTCTCGGCTCGGCAGGCGACTCTCTCCTTGGAACCCATTGGGAACTCGAAAAGGCAAAACTGATGGGAAGTGTTCATGGCTTGGCTGATGTGATCATTTAAACGGGATGCACATACTCCTCCTCCTTCTCCTCCCCCCTACGCGTGCCGGCGCCGGCGCCCATGTTCTCGCGCTCGTAACTATAATATCAAAGACCCGCGGGTTCTTTGCGTGCGTGTGTGCGTGTGTCTCTGTTGCGCGCGCGCCGGCTTCCCCGGACTTGATTCAAGACATTGGGGCACTGAGACAGCTAAACTCCGCGCAATTCCGGGTCATGGGTGAGCGAGGAGTCGGCTAATTGATGGAGGCATCCCCGGCACTTTCGTAAAATTGCCTTGAGTTGAAGGTCAATTGCTTTTCCAGCAAAGTTGCGCTGGACGTCCAATTGCGAGAGCGAGGGTGAGCCGGTATTAGCGGTATTAGCCCCCCTTCCCAATTGTGACAGAATGCGATAGGATGACATGGTTGTTTTGGGAGACCCATTGACCGGCGGATTGGGATCTAATACGGCGCGTGCCATTGCTTTCTTTTGCATCTCTGTTACATTGTTTTTCTTCTTTCATTCTATTGTGTTTCCTTCTGTTCCCACGCTATTCGATGCATGGAGCAGCAAGCAGCATAAGCCCACGCCACTCCGAATCCCCCGTCCCAGCCCAGGCCATTGCAGTAATAGCAGGCCAGGTTTATGTCATGGTTATGGTCCGGGATGACGTTGGCAATTGGCAAAAGCCCATTCTCACCGAGTGAAATCCAAACTGGGCTGTGGAGTAGATTGGGTCCGTGCTCTGGGCTTGGCTTCTTTTGCTTATCGATAGCCCACTGCCCACGCTCTTTACTCAATTCCACGCCACGCCACCCCCCTGCACTCGGCACCATCCACTCTAGGCCTGGCCCTTGAGGACCCCAGTGCACCAGACAGGCCCCAAACCGACCCGCCCATGAACAGCCACTAGGCCACAAGAGGATTGGCACCAGGTCTTGTTTCGGCCCCTAGTGCGTCTGGGGCGGATGCTGCATCTCCTGTGACTCACATTGGGGAGAAACTGTGTTAAATGATGAGGAGAGAGGTATGGCATGGCATGGCATGGAAGGCGGAGGAGCGAGGGAGAAGGAAAAAAAAGAGCTCGAAAGGGAACAGGGCGGCGGGCAGGGTTTAGAAGCCCGTTATACGCTGTGGTTATGCACTGTACTCGGCGCACGCGAGCGAAGGGTAATTTGGAAGTACTCCGTACATACGGTGCCTTGATACACACCCTAGCTGACAAAGGCCCTGATGTGATGGCCCCTGGGCTGTCGTCCCTTTCACGCCCCGGAGGCCTGCCGACATCAGTGCCCAGGGAAGCAGCCAGTCACGCGGATGCGTCTGTAGGCTTTGGGCGATAGAGATGGGTGGCAGACGATGGGAAGCGGAAGCGGACCGGAGTGCGCATGGAACGGGACGAATAAGCTTGGCCTCTCAACGAGATTCCCAGTCTCGCGCGTGCGCGGAGAGGAGGGGACGGTGTGCTGCCACTGTCAAAGGAGTAGGGAAATTATTGCGCTTCGCTTGCGATAACAGCACATTGCTTCGCTTCAATAGTGGCTTAGGTGGTGGGCTGGTCTCGCCGGCGGCCCAGATGAAATCGGCGGCGTAGTGCTGGCCAGGGTGGCAGAATGGCTGGCTGGGGGTGATCCAAATTCAAAGGGTCTCGAAGCGGGCCCCGATTGACGAGATGTAGCGCAGCCCCCAGCAGCAAGTGAGCGGCACAACTTGATACGAGACCCGTTTGCATACTGGGGGCATCAATACTTTGTTTATGTGGCCAAGAGAAAATGGCTAGCTGAATTAATTTTTTGTTGTTTGAATAGTGCATCCAAAAAACATCTAAACCCTAAATTACGCCAAACGTCGAAACAAGACGCCACTTACAAACGATATATGCCATTGACCAGTTGGAAGAGGCTGTATTGCCGACGAGGCAAATAACCAAGGCGGCAAAAGGGCCGCGTACACAAGACATGGACCGCTTCTAGTTGCTCAACACCACAACAGACACACACACAGACATACACACACACACACACACACACACACACACACATTTTGCCAGAAAAACTGCACATCAGCCAGGGAGTTGAAAGTGGTGTTTGGCACACAGTTTTTGAACCCATTGGGCACCATTGACTACCTAGTTCAAGGACAACGGCCTTCATAGCCTGCGCGGGTCGTGGTGATCAATCCACATGCACACCCTACCTAACTGGATAGTCTGCACATAGGAAACTAACCATGCCCGCCAGCCCTCTGAGTGCTAGCCCACCCCTCACATTCCCCTCGCCTTTTCTAGGACATGGGCGTTTAACGTGGAATTGAAATACCAAGCGGGGTGCTCAGGTATAAATGAGGAACAATTGGGAAGAAGCAGCCTTTCGATAGATTGATTCATGGGTAACATATGCACAAGCACGGACATGTGTAACTGATCGACGGGTTGATTCATAGTGAGAGGGCTCCCTGGGCAGCAGATGTCGACCCCGGCCATGGGTCAGGTTTGTTGGTGGGTTGGAACGACTAGGTAGTTGGTGCCGCGGTACCCCTCGTGGTTGTTCCGACTGACCTAGATTGATGGGCGGGTAGTTATCAATGACGCCCGTTCGGGAGGGCATGTGTCTTGCTAGATGGTGAATCAAGAGCGAACGGTACCATCGCGTGCATCGGGGACGAAAAGGGACAGGGACAAGACGCGCATCTGGCGCCGGCAAACTTGGGACGCTTCGGGATGTTTAGATGTGACGGCGAGGCCATATGAGTGGATGGGTGGCATGTTTGGTAGGCCTAGTGAGAACTAAAGGGCGATCATCCATCAGCATTCACCACACACATGGCACAACACGCCATGCTAGAGTTGGATAATGCATCTTTGGCGTCGGGGGCCTCGTGGACGTTGCATCCTTCCCTGACCGAAGCATGAGTGCTTCTCATTGACGAAGTGGATGGGCGCAGATGATGGATACCGGGAGGAGTTGTATCACGTTCTGGCACGCGAATGGGCTGTGCAGTTTGAATTGGAGGAGGGAGAAACTGGAGAGAGAGAAAAAAATATAGAGAGGAATTGCGACTTCTCTTCCTCCAGTACAATGCGTGTACCTCACTCATCCCATCTTCAACAAGTTTATATTGAGGTCAGCGCCTCTATCGTAAGTCGTCGGTGACTTCATCGGCCACTAATGCGCATCAGCATCAGTTGCCCTGGCATGGTTCATGGACCCATGGGACCTTACCGGCCCTTTGTGTTCCCTCCGCTTTATGTAGGTAATGCATGGCCTAGGAGCTGTGATGGGCCGGCAAGGGTGTTACAGGTAGGTCTTGGCCCTTTGTTTGATTCCTTTATGAATCTCGCCGTCTTTTTTCTTTCTTTGCACCACTCATACATAATGGATTCCCCACCATTTCAGCGCCGCCCTTCTGGCAGGTCCCTTTGCCTCGTCATTATGCTCCACCTCATATCCACTCGCCCACACAGCACACAGGCACGGACTTTCACATGCACATGCGTTAAAAGACGAGACATGCTCGTACAGTCTACACACCTGCGCACGATAGAGCCGCCTCGTTATTTTCAGCCCGGAATTCCAATGCGAAATACGGGCGCCTGCGCAGAAGCTGGGATTACAACCCAGTTAAGCAATTGACTTGCAATTGGCAGAGAAGAGCAAACACGAGAGACACAATGCGCGAGAGCAGGTAAGAAAGGATGAGAAAGAGAGGCGGGGGCGCTCTTGTCGCACGACGGACTGTCCCCCGATGACCGAGCAGCCACACTTTGATGGATATTTTTGGCATGGGCAGCCTCAGTGCAACGAATCACGACTCACACGCCCCGTGGCTTTGTGGGTGAGTGGTCCCTGATGACCTGGGCCGCTGAGTGTCTCTTGAATGTGACTCGCACCTGACTGGATGGGGGATGAAGGAGGGGGAGTGAGCGTAGGCGAGAATCATTGCTGATTCCAAAGTGTGTAGGGCCCCTCCTTATGTCGCCTAAACAATCACACAAGTGACATGCCACAACCTCATGGAAGCCTTCTTTTATTCTCTTCCCAGCGCAATGCGCGGTTCGCCATCTGGCCCGCCAGGGCCTCAATTCCCCATCCCGCACTCCAATGTACCTTGACGGCGGGTTGCCAGTGCCCCCCCCTATTGTTACCCATTCATAGCCTTGGGTAGCTGCCTGCCTAACAGCGCCCAGCCCATGAACTGGAGGGAGCTGCCCGGACAGACTCAGGGCGCCGCTGGGAACTGCAGCAGATAGTAGCAGCCTTCAGCCGTCCTCTCCCAGTGAGCACCGAAAGGCCTGCAGCCGCCTGCAGGCAGCCCTCCCAGCCCCAGCCCCAGCCCAAGTATCAGCATCCGCTCCTTGCTGGTGCAGCAGGCTTCCAGCCAGTCGAGTGCTGAGCGCCTGGCGCAAGGGGAAAGGGGCGCACCTGGGGCAGGGAAGGATGGTGGACGCATCCACCTAATTGGCGTACGGCGCAGGCCTTTAGTACGGAGCGAAGTACGTACCCCGTGCTTCGTTCTTTGGGGGCCAAACTAGAACTGGGTTAATAGATGGATGGGATGGGGGGCGTGGCGAGAGGGAATCTCGCATCGTTATGTCGTCTAGCTCATCATCACATTATTTCTCTCTTGCTCACCCACGTTTCGATGCTGTTCTGTTCACCCCTATGCCTTCCCCACCAATTCACCCCACTGCTGCGGGCTACGAGGGTCTCCCTTCCCTCCTTCCCGTCTCTCAGCAGGACGCCACCTCCGACACAGACCAAGCCCGTCTCTTATGTATACATAGAGCAAGTAGGATGGTGATGCAACAGAGAAAGGGTGAGAACACCGCCATTCGCACCTTTTCCCAAATCAATTCATCCGTCTGTCGCTGCAATCCCATTTCCTCTTCCCAATTCTCATTTTCCCCCTTGGCCAGCTGCAAAATTTGCCACCATTTCCCTTCGGCGCACATCAGCCCGTCGCCATTCTCGGACGACTTTACAAACGACCACAATAACCCAACCGGGCGCCAAATCTCCCATAAACGGCCCCGTCCCCTCGCCGCTGCATCTCAAGCACTGGCCAGCATCGCCATCAATCAGCATCATCAATCGATATCTCGTTCCACCAGATACCCCACTGCGCACCCCCCTCCCCCATTCCCGCCACTAGGCTCACACCTACTCCCATTCGCCTACACCTGTCTCCGACCAGCCTGCCTCCTAGGCAATCTACGCTTCTCCTTCGCCTCGCGCTCCTCTGCCGTCTACTCCAGTCTGTCTGGTTTGGTTGCGACCCAATCCATTCCCAATCGGACATTGGTTGAGGGGGGTGTCACTGTTCATATCACACACGGCGCGCGCACTACTTGATCCATCTCTCATCCAGCTCTGACACGCTCTCTTTCTTCCTCCATCAACTCTGTTTCCACGCAACTTCTCGCCCAGTTCTGCATTCGTCCCGCTCGAGGAAAGCTTTGCCCATCGCGCATTGCCCTCGCCCGTAACTCTTGTGTTGCGCCTTCTTCAGAAGAACACTTTCTCCTCCTGTGCGCTGTGTGCGTTGACTCTAGTGTGTGTGTGGCTCTGTATGCGCACACGCGCGCAAACCGCCCTTTCGCCAGTCTCTCAGCCGAGACGTTAGTGACAATTTGCATCGCATCGCATCGCGCCAAGTCAAGGCAATCGATCCATATCGCCCAGCTCAATTCGATTCAATTGAATCAATCATATTCATCAATCAACACCCCTCTAGCAGTCAGTCGAATCGGCTGTCGTCCGTGGTTCCCTAAAGCCCTAGATCCCCGTCCGACAGGCAAGAAACCCTGGGCTCGCCTGTCTGCCACATCATCATCCTCGCCCGACCCAAAAGTCGTCAGGTCGCCGTGAAACTGACTGCCTAGACGGCTGGATCGAGAGATCATTGTCCTCAAAAGTCATACGGTGCCCGTCCCACCACGCGGAACCCTGTCCGCCACGCATCAACAGGACCTGCTTGGGTCTCCGACAAGCCCCCGACTGCCCCCGTTTTGAACTAGGGAAGCATCCCAAAGTGTCGCCAGTTGAGCACCATTCGCGCTGTCGTCTGCCCATGGTGCCCATTATTCGCCCATCTCACAATTGCATGCCCCATAGCATCAATTGTACCGCTCTCCGTCATACGGTTGTTGTTGCCCATTGAACGACACTGAGCCCCCCCTCCCTATTCGGACGCCCATACAATTGGCTCACATCACCCCATCCACTTACAGCAATCGTTTACACCCTCTGCTCTTTGCCAGCATACTACTAAAGAGCTGCTTGACCGCGACGCCACTTTGTCCGTATCTCGCACAAATTTGAGTCTCTTGTTCCTCTTTACATACCCCTTCACACTTCCAAGTCAACTTTCGCACATTCACCTGCACCGAGTACCGACAGGCTCTGTAAACCCCACCGCCGCCTGAATTCCGGAGTCCTACGGGCGTCTTACCACCAAAACCCCCCCACCCATACCCCTAAACTCCGCCATCGCCGCCTCCGCCTCAGCCCTGCTGCCTGTTTAAGAGAGAGCGACAGTGCCAAATCGGGAACACAATATACACTTGCATAGGACACGCACGCAAACGCAACAAAGGTCTAGACAAAGAGTCATATTGTTAGACTCACACCGGCAGGCGATTGGCTTGGCTGTGCTACTAATTGCATTGGCCAACCGTTGAACGGGCTTCGCCACCCAACCACGTCACTCGCCCTCTGTTTTGCAGTCGCACTCAGTGACTGACTTGGGCGCCCATTCTTTGGCTGACAAACCACCGTGCGCCATGCCACCTTCCACCACTTTCGACCAGAACAAGTCATCGCCCACCCCTACAACTACAACATTAGCAACCCAATCCTTCTCATCTTCATCATCTTCCCTGTTCTCCTTTCATCATCTCTCCCCAAGCAAGTCAACCTCCACAATGGAACACAATTCCCCCCGCAACACCCTCGCGGTTACTTCAATGGGCCCCCCTGCCGCTCCTGCTGCCTCAATGGCAATGGGCCCCAAGAAATTCGATATCACCAGCCTGATGTCGCCTCCTGACCCAGTCCTCGATAGCTTCAACCAGTCTGATATGGGTCAATCAGCAAACCCCGGCAATGGTCAATCAGCCAAGCACCCAATGCCAATGTCACCGCCTATCTCCCCCTACAGCAAGTCCATCTCGACCACCGAGGTTCCATCTACTCCTCCCTCACAGACTGTCAAGGACCCCGTCCTCTATCCCGCGGAGGAGAATGTTCTCTCCAGCCCAGCACAGCCACCCCTGTTCGCCACTGCTGAGTTGGAGGATCACCGCCGCATCGTTGACGACCATGTCCGCGCTCGATCCCAGGAGTCTTTTGCTGGTGTGCTGCCACCAAAGCGAGAAGACTATGAGCTCGCCCTCACTTTCCGGTCACAGGTTATGAAGCACTTTACGTCGAACCGCAAGGCATGGCTTCGCAAGGAGCGCGCCTTTCTCGAGGCGGATCGACGTGCTGGTGCTCAGCGATATCACACGATTCTACCTGCATCCAAGCCCGTTGTCGCCGTCAAGCCTCCGCGATCTCAACGCGCAGACCGGATCTCAAAGCCACAGTCGGCCCCGCGCCCGATCCGAACCCACCCCGTTGCCAGCACGCCCGGCCCTATGCGACCCGCTCAGGCCAGGCCTCGAGTCAGTGCCACACCTGAGCCCTCACGCCGAGTTGTCGCTCCCAACCGCGAGGACAAGGACTTCAAATCTCTGCCTAACTTCTGTCCTCCCCTCGACTCGCTCCCAGGCCGGCCAAACAGCCTCAAGGTGGACTGGAAGGGTCAGCCAATTGATCTCAGCACCGACCCTCACGCCAACCTTCTCCACCCTGATGAGCTGACTCTGGCGGGTAATTTGAGGCTGGACTGCGCCACTTACCTCACCAGCAAGCGACGCATTTTTGAGCGAAGACTGCAGTGCCTGCGTAATGGAAAGGAATTCCGCAAAACAGATGCCCAGCAGGCTTGCAAGATCGACGTGAACAAGGCCTCGAAGCTCTGGACTGCCTTTGACAAGGTTGGCTGGCTCGACGCTGAGTGGGTGCGCCAGTACCTGTAAAAGGGTAACGCTTGCTTGATCTCACTCTCCAGACCATCAATGGGCGATAAGCACTGGTTCTGCACAACGTCCCAAGATGGCTATTTCACGCAACCCCCCCTCTATTAGTGATACCACAGTCCTTAAGCATAAGGAGATCTCTACTCACGGCTTTTTCTTTTCTTTACGAACATGAGGAGCCACATTGCATTTGGCGATTTGTTATGCGATGTCTCGGTTTGGTTGCTTGTTCCCTCCTTTACTGGGGGAGCGAGTCTGGCGCGAGCAATTTGGTTCTTATCATTTGGGCATTTCCTATGTTATAACCCCTTTTTATGGTCTATGGTCATGTCCAGCGGTCTGCGGACTTGACTACTTTATGTTCTCGGTTCACATCTTTTTTGTTTTCGGTTTCGATTTCCCCTGGTTTAGCATAACATCACGGGCACTACTTGGCATCACGGCACAGTTGAACGATACACCAGAGCATAAGGGATTCTTACCATGATACCCGGAGTGCGATATACACTTGACCCCCTGCGCGATCACGTCACACCACTCCACACTTTTTTCCCCCAACTTTTTTCCCCCTTTTATTTTATTTATACAATTGTCTCCCTAGCCCTTGGAATTCTGTCTTGGACGAGAGTGTTATTATGAACTCCGGGACTAGGGCATTGTCGGTACGGTGCATGCATGTATGGCGTTTTGTTTATTGATATGGCGCCCGCCTCACATAGTGCAGGTTCGTGTGCGACCATTTGGGTTCCCGTTGGGCAATGGATGGATCAAGGGAGCCCCGGGTTGGTCTACAGAAGGTATAAACGGCATTGAGGGGCAGGTCTCTATAAAGGAGGTCGCCCATCCTGAATTGGTCTCATAGGGTTGTTTTTTGGATGACCCAAGATGCACTGGCACATGTCCCGCTCCTAAGAAAAGGATGGAGGCTTGCCAATGAGTTAGTAGTACAGACCGCTAGCCGAGAAAACTAGCCACGCATCAGGAGGTCAATTAGGTAGACGGGTGATGAATGGATGATATTACATTGTCGAGAAATTTGGTCCCATTGAACATTGAGAGTGATTGTGACGGACATGGTATGAGTTGAGCCGTTTGGCCGGGTGAGTTGCCGAGGTTTGCCGAGCCGGTCAAGTCGAGGTGATAGATTGGAATAGGCCAAGCTGAGAAGGCATGCAGAGAGATGAGGCATCGTCAACTGGCCAATTCAGCCCTATGATCGACTTGGCTGCCTCTAGAGGTTAAGCGTGCCCAGAGACCCAAGCTCCAGGATGTTTGACGACGGGCGTAGCCGTTCGCAGGATGCGGGAGGGAGCGGGAGCTGCAGACCAGGGGGGGGGGGGTTATCAATCGTTGTTCCCTAGAGGGGGAAGGATATGCTGGACGGTTAAGCTAATGTAGTGTTCTTCTAGAAGGGTTGGATCCGAGGAGGATGAGGTACCGGGTGGGCTCGGGATGGGCGCCATGGTACATTCAATGGGAAGAGAGGCGGGAGGGGGGGGGGGCGTGAGAAGTTTGTGGAAGAGGTGAAAGAGATGGGACCAGGATTGCGGTGGTTCGGTGAGAGCCTCTCTTCGGTGGGGAAAAAACCGGGGAGAAAATTTAGAGTGAAGGACGAAAAATATGCGGGTTGCATGTGGGACTTGACCTGGACGCACACACAGACAGACATAGGGGGGCTGAGGTCAAGTGGGAATAGGCTTATTTATTCTGACTGCATTGGGGAATAAATGCTGTATGGTGTGTTAGGAGCATGTGGGAGGTACTGGAATTTTTTTTTTAATGTCCAATTTCCAATTGTGGGGGATTGGGGCTTGGACTGTGTGTCAATGTGGCAGCTTTTGACTTGAGGTACCGGGAAAAAGCGAGCAATTGGTCGTTTCTTATTGGAGTATACATGTTGAATGAAATTGCTATAATAATCGGTGTCATTTCGATACTTATTGATTAATACATGTTGGACCGGTCACTCTCAATGAGATTGTTTGTGTGGTGTGGTTGAATTCCTGAGGTTGCCACTCGACATTATAAGCTTCTGACAGAGCTATCTGACTAACGCATGATTGGTCGTTTATAAGAGCAACAAGCAAGATGGGACAGTAGCCGAGCTCACGTACAAGTTGGCCAATTGATTTAAAACAACATTTCATATTCATACACGTTTTGATAATAACAACAATATGGTTGTGTTTTGGTAACTGAGGCCTCGCCTCCCGCTTCGCGCACCACAACTTTACAACCCCGCAGCAAGGGTGTAACCGCCATCTACAGCGACCGTCTGCCCAGACAGGTACTGGTTGCAGACGGCAAAGACGACGGCGGCGGCCATGTCCCCATCCTTACCCGGGCGGGCGGCGGGCACCTTCTGGGCGTACTTGTCCTTGGGGGTGTGGCTCTTTTAGGCCTCGTCGCTACCCTCGGTGGTCATCTCGCTGGGGAAGACGCCCGGGGCGATGCTGTTGACGCGGACACGGATGTCGTTTGCGGCGAGCTCGGAGGCCAGCATGCGGAGGCGTTGTACGAGAAGTGGTGCTGCGACGCCTTGATGAGGCCACTGATGGACGCGATGTTGAGCACCGCGGCCGACCAGCCCGGATGTGTGGCGGTGCTCTTCTCGAGCAGCGGCAGAAACGCCGTAGTGACGAAGAAGGGACTCGCCACGTTGGTGCCGTATGTCTCAGTCCAGTCGGCAAAGTTGCTGCGGCCCTCGTCGAACAGGCTGCGGCGCATGTCGTTGGCGTTGTCGCTCTCGACCGTCAGCGACTCGCTCGAGATGCCGGCGTTGTTGACGAGGATGCAGACGCACTTATCCCGCTTGGAGACCTCGTCGTACAGCCTCTGCACGCCCTCCTTGTTGGCCACGTCGGCGGGGATGGCGATGATTTCGCCCGAGATGTCCTTGCCGTACTTGTCCACGACGCGGTCCAGCTTCTCCTGCGTCCGCCCGCTGATGTACACCTTGGCCCCGTTGACGGCGAGGGCCTGCGTGGCCATGAGACCGATTCCTGGTCATCCCCCTATAATGGTGCCCGTATCCGTTTGCATATATCGCCATCAAAATTTGGGTGGGAGAGGGGGCTATTGACTCCGAGATGGACACTCACCAGTTACCAGTGCCACTTTGCCCGGGAGGTCGAAAAGACTCTGTAGATCAATGTTTGCGTGCTTGCCATCGCTGGCGGACTGTGTGCCCTGAGCCTGCGACATGTTGGATGTGGTGTTGTTGTATCGAGTGTTGCTGATTGTAGAGAAGCAGAGCCGTCTTGACACAGGAGCTCTTGGATGCGATCTGGCAAATCTTGAGTTTGACGCCTCGAACTTGGAAGCAAGAAATACATTCCCTGGTGTTTTATTCAAAGCGTTGCGTTGAAAGAACTGGAGGGATGACTGCGACGTAACCATTGCTGTGGTGCTTTTTTATATTTCCACTACAAGGAGGAGCTGTCAGAATAGACATACGGCTTACCCCTTGGTGATTTGCTTCGCTTACAGCTGATTTATTCAAGCCATAAAAAATGTCGGCTTGATTCGCCGGCAACGGAAGCAAATGCTACCCGAATTGCGAGCCTAAGACGAAAGCGACTCTTGCAATTGCCACCCTTGGCTCGCAGCCAAATTCTAAACTCTACTCATCATGATTCAGCAAACCAACAGCCTGAATAGCGGCTTCAGCAATAGTAGTTGGGTCATCAATTTCAATCATTTGGCGAAAGCCTATGATTCGGGGGAAGCACATCCGCCAATCAGCTCGAGGCCGGGGTTGATGGAGCCCAATTGCATGACGTCGACGCCGTCAAGATGATGATATCTCAGGACCACAACCCCCGCCCCCCACAGTTCCAAACCCCGTCTCTATCTCCCTGTAGCAGATGCACACACTGAATTGAAATCTTCACTTTGTATTAAACATTGCTCATGTAGATTGAGCGCTTATAATAAAAATACACATGGCTGGTTCGGCCAAGGCTATGAAAACTCGAGAAACCCACAATGTGTCTTCATATGTCACATGTGTGTATAAAGCTATCAAGATCCCACCCATTTTGATTTTCTGTCCCAGCCGACGCCAGTCTATCGCATTCAACCCATCTCCGATACTCTGAACATGGCTCTCACACCACCTCCAGAATATCGCCCCTGTTTTACTATAGATATGCTACACTAGGCGCCCGTGTGCTACGTCTGCGCCGATAAACGGCGCGGGAGGTAGAGAGGCCCATCGCGAGCTATCCCAACTGCTTGCGGCAGCCTTATAAACCAAAATTGCATTTACTTCATTACCGCACTTCAATCTGCTGTACGGCTTTTAGCCACTTTTGCTCGTCGCTCCTGTGAATAGCTAGTTAGCATGTGTTGCACATGTTGATAAGAAGGGAACCTACTTGTCAAACCGCAATAGCTTCCCGAGGACTGGTACCAGCTGCGCACGTAACCTACTATCCTTCTGCTCCAGAAACTGTAGCAGAATTGTCTTGAGGTAGAGCGTATCCGCACCTCCTCCGCCGCTCGTCTGGGAGCCATTGGTGCCACTGCGTACCGAGTCAAATGAACTTCGGCTGGAGCTAGCCACCAGCTTGGCTTGTGCCGCTTTGAGGTCCTTGGCCAGCTTCTCATAGCGCTGCCGAGACTCCTCGAGCATTCGTCTTAGCTCCGCTCGCTGCTTCTCTACGTCGCGAACTTGGTTCTCGGAGGCATCCAAGGCTGTCCGTAGCTGCGATACCGTAGTTCGCATCTCAGCCGTTTCTGCTTCCACCTTCTCCTCGACTGACTCCAACTCCTCGCGGCGGCGTCGCCAATCCTTCTCCCGTTGCTCGAGTTCGTCTCGCTCGTGGCCTAGTGTCTTGACCTCCCGCTCCAGGTCTCTCACCTTTTGCTTCAGGTCTTCCGTCTCGCGAGCCTTGCGCCTGGCTACTGTGCTTGACTCATCCTCAATACGGTCACGCTCTTCGATAGCCGCTTCCATTCGTGATCGCATTTCCCGGACCTTGTTGTCTGCACGCTCGTCCACATCGGCCAGCAGCCGGCGCATTGTCTCGCCTTCACGGGTGCGCTCCTGCAGCAGGCGCTGGACCTCAGCCAACTCTTCTTCGAGCGACTCGGCTTGCGATTTGGACTCCTTGAGTTGAACCGACATCTCGGCCGTCTGGTCACGCATACTGCTCAGGAGACCTTGGGCGTTGGTATACTGCTGTGCCTTAAAGCCAACCTCTTCCTGTACCGCAGTCTTCTCACGTTTCAGCTTGTGCACCTGCTCCTCAAGCTCCTTAACACGCGGGCGGAGCTTGGTGAGTTCATCCTGCACCGTCTCAAGCTCTCGTACCGTTTTCTCGGCCTTGGCACTCAGTTCAACCTTCTCTGCTTCAGATCGTCGGAGATCTCGTCCCGACACGCGCTGTGCATCCTCGAGACGGAGTTTGGCGTTTGTCTCGATTGTAAGCTTCTCCTGCAGACTCTTGACCTCGCCTTCACGCTCGGATGTTGTCTGCTGAACGCGACTCAAGTCTCGCTTGAGATCCTTCTCGCGCTTCTCCATGTCCTTGAGCTCCTTGGCCTTGACTGCCAGCTCCTCCTTCGTCATCTTGAGAGTCGCCGACTCCTGGCGCAGGCTCTTGAGCTCTGGCTGTGCCTTCTGCAACACCTCGCGCAGATCGGTCAGATCCTTGTAGCGGTTCTGCGCCAACTGCTGAGCAGCACCAAGATCGGCCTGTAACGTGGCCGTCTTATCCTTCAGGTCTTCGTAGTCACGCTGCAAGGCAGTCATCTCGTTTTGCAACTTCGAGCTTGCTTTTGCATCGGAGGCCGAAGAACTCATCTTGTTTTCAAGATCAGCAATCTGTGCCTTGAGCTTCGTCTTCTCAGCCTCCAGAGCCTTGATCTTCTCCTTGGCTTCGACGTGATCTTGGCCAATGCTGAGCAGATTTTCCTGCAGATTTTCAATCTCCTCTCGTAAGTCTTCCTCTGTCTTTCGCCTCTTATTTAGTCGCTCAATCTGGCCATCCTTTTCGGCAACCTCCTCCTTCAGTTTAATAATCTCCGCCTCGAGCGCTGCGTTTCCAGGCGCTTCGGCCGTGCCCTCGACTGTGGAGTCGGGAGTCTCAGCGCGCTCCTCAGCGGCAGGGGCTGGTGCACCAGAAGCACCTCCCTTGCTCTTCTTCTTCTTGTTCTTTTTCTTTGAGCCGCCAGCGGTCGGGGTCGTGGTGGCGGGGGCAGGCGAAGGAGCAGATGTCGCGGGTGCAGGGCTAGGCTTCGACTCCAGCTTTTTGGTCAACTCATCAATCTTGGTTTGATTCTCAGATTTGCTCTGCTTCAGAGCCTTAATTTGAGTACTGAGGTCATCAATGAGCTTCTTGGATATGTTCTTTGCATTCGAGGCCTTGACGAGTTCAGCATCCAGTTCACTAGCCCGTTTGTCCGACGTTGCAAGAGAAGCCTCCATTTCCTGGAACTTGGATTCCTGTGTCGTATTTTCCTCCTCAAGCTCCCTAAGTTGGGCTCTTGCCTCGTCTAGCCTCTGGTTGAGGGTGGAAATCTCCTTGTTTCGGGCGTCGAGCTGAGTCTGGAGAGAGTCTTTGACAGAAGTGGCATCACGGGTCTCACTGAGCTCGCGTGTGGCGTCTTCGAGGCTCTCAACAAGGCCGGCGCTGTTCTCCTTGACTGTTGACAACTCCTGTTGAAGACTCTCAACTTCCGTCTTGAGCTTGTCAATCTCCTCAGACTTGGCGGTCACCTCGGCCTGAAGCTGAGGGACCTCGTCATCGTATGAAAAGAAGTCACCTGTATCTTCCTTCTTTTCAACGCTCTCGAGGGCTGGTTGAGCCTTTTGTTTGGGCGAGAACATGCCAATGACGGAAGCGACTGGGGACTTGACCTTGTCCGGAATATCATCAGGTTTGTCGTTATCTTTGGGCTTTTCGCCATCGTCAATTTTAGAGTCGCTAGGTTTGCCAGCCTTCCAGGCCTCGAGCTCTTCTTCGAGTTTCTTGACCTTCTCTTCTGACTCATTCTGCTTCTTCTGGATCTCGTCCTTGTCGGCGCTGATTCTCTTGAGCTCTTGCATCACCATGTCGCCTCGCAAATTCAACTGGTTCAAGTACTCGACCAAGGCATCAGGGTCGGCAATGGACGTCAGGGGAGTGTTTTCGCGGAGCGCCTTCTCGAACGGTTCGATGGCGGTGGCACGTCGATGAGCAACTCGGTAGGATCGCAGAAGCTCTAAAAAGCCAATGTTAGCAATTATGTCACGAAGTATACGGCGTGTTTCTGCCCACCTGGATAGGTAGCCTCAAGTTTTTCTAGTTTGCGCAACCGTTGTCTGATCTCCGATGTCAACTCTGGGGCTGCGGGTGCGGGAGCAACAGCTTCGGGCTTTGAGGTCGCGCCAGCATCTCCAGAAGACTCTCCAGCCTTGTCATTAGCAGAGTCGTCCTTTGTGGGCTGTGTGTCTTGGGCGCTATCGTCCGATCCATTCGGCTGGGTGGCAGATTTTTGGTCCTTATCGCCCGGTGTGGGTTTTGGTGTGCCAGCTCGGCTGGGTTCTTCGCTGTCATCGAGGACGAAAGCGGCTTCAAATACAGCAGGATCAGGGTTGCTGGTGCCGTCTGCCGCGTCCGGTGTGTTCTTCTTAGGGCGAGGGCGCTTTGACGGGGAAGCATCGCCTTTTCGAGACGAGGTCGAAGCGGATCGAGAAGGCGTAGAGCTTTCGGGGCCCTTCATACGAGCCTGCTCTTCGGAGATGGTTCGGTCGATGACGCCTCGGAATCGCTGTAAATGGAGACATAAGCCGTGTTAGTTGTACGCCTCTAGTAGATGGCAAGGGAAAAGACTGACCTGCAACATGATGGCGGCTTTCCTCGGACGGAGGAAATGTCCTGAGTTTTATGTCGCAATAAAATGCAGCGTCACGAGGGAATGCTCGGCGTCTTCAAAGGAGTGTCGAGTCCGGGGCGCATCCAGGAGAGCAAGGCGCCCCAAGCTTACAAGTTAAGAAGTGGTGGAAACAGAAAGGTTGCAATGAGAAAATCAAACGCAAAAAGGCACGCGCATAGCGCTCGGGTCACAATGCTTCTTCTTATTCCCCTGTGATAGAGGGTGGAAGGAGGCAACGTCGCTTTTGATCAAGTCGAGAGGATTGGATACGTATACGTAGGTACCAAGTATCGATAATTCCCGAGTAGCCCAGTCCAGCACAGAGTGCCAACGGGGCGTTCCCTGTGGCTGGTGCATCTCCATGTACCTCTGTACCTGTAACTTGTAACGTCTCGCAGGGTCCCGAACTTGAGAAGCTGTGGCTTAACTCCTTTTCTAACCCCAAGCCCACAACAGAGTTGGCGTTGTACGGGTGAAACCCTGCCCAGCAGCAGCAGGCACTTCGCCTTCCCTGTCCAGGCCAGGGTCGGCCAATGGGGAGAAGCTGCAGCCTGCGCATCTGTTCTTTCCTCAATGAGGTCACTAGACACGCAGCTGCGCACCAGAATACCCACTAACCTCCCGCTTCAGTTACACCTTTACTTTTACACACACAACACCAGCACATGGCATCACGCCTTAACTCACCCCCAGCAGCAAAAAAGGTCACATTCTCTTGAGACCTTGCGCCACTCGGTCCTGCTGGGCGCGTGCTTCTTCTTTGTCTTTCTCTTTCTTCACTGTCTCTCATTCACGTGCTTTCCATCGCTCTGTTCTCCCCATCATCCCATTCCATTATGCGACCTGCTCTATTCAGGCACCCCTAAGCCAATTTTTCGATTAAACACGAGTGTCTTTGTTTCGCCATCCTTTAGTTTCCTTGGTCCACTTCTTCTTGTTCTTCTTATTCTTCTTTTATCAATCTTCAACATTCAACATGGTGGCCTTCTGGCCTTGGAGTGCACGTATCCCCTCCCACCCCTCAATCCCGGCAGACGATCAAGCAGCTGACTCAAACTCCAGGGCGATGACTCCTCGCCGGCCTCCTTCGAAAAGACTCTCTCGACTCTTTCAACCAAGATCGCAGAGATTCAATCCCGTCTCGACCGTACCCGTACCAACTCTCGTCGCACCCAGGTCCTTTGGACGCTGTATCTTTCCTTTGCCTATCTTGTCTACACAATCGTCCTAATTTTCGTCGTCGGACAAAAGAACTTTGGCCCATATGAATGGACTGGTTTGGCCGGTGGGCCTATTCTGTACGCTTTACTGTCGCATCCGCTCCTAGATGAATGAATTGGCTGACCATACGCACTTGCGATCCAGCATCTACACTACTCGCACTGCTTTGATCGCTATTTACACTTTTCGCATCGAAACCCTCGCCTCCCGTCTTAAGGAACACCAGGAAGAGCGCGCAAAGACGATCCAGAAGCTCAAGGATGCGACCAAATACGACTCTACTCTAGAGCTGATTGAGAAGTATGGCGGACAGGAGAACAAGTCCAAGACTAAAAAAAAGGATTCCGCCGGCGGCGATGGCGATGGCGATGGCGACAAGGCCAAGAATAAAACCAAGAAGAACAGCATCTCCCAAGGAGCTCCAAACAGAACTCGA
Source organism: Calonectria henricotiae (assembly GCA_020623695.1). Classification (NCBI taxonomy): domain Eukaryota; kingdom Fungi; phylum Ascomycota; class Sordariomycetes; order Hypocreales; family Nectriaceae; genus Calonectria; species Calonectria henricotiae. The sequence continues at coordinate 276,750 of JAHVYB010000035.1, read as the reverse complement.
ATGCCACCCCCGCCAACGGCCAACATCCAGCGACGGGATGGTGCCCCTAAATCCATGGAGCCGAACGCCGAGTTTGCCCCCAACGCTGGTTTTGCGCCATCCGCCTTTCCCGGCCAGGCACCCCCTCCCCCACCCCCAGGTTATCCTCAGTATACGCCTGGCCCCTCGGAGCCGCACTGGTATGATCGTATCTTTGATGTGCTCCTCGGCGAGGATGAAACGGCACCTAAGAACCGTATTGTCCTGATATGTCAGACGTGTCGCCTCGTCAACGGCCAAGCACCCCCCGGAACCAAGTCTCTATCTGATTTAGGACCCTGGAGGTGCATGTCATGCGGTGCTCTCAATGGCGAACTCGATGAAGGTAAACGAATTGTCAATGAAGTTCTGGGCCAGGCGACCGAGGACGTAGGAGCAGTAACGCAGGAGAGTGATGAGGATGCAGGGGAAGTGTCAAGTGATGACGTTGTGGACGTAGCCAAGGAGCAAATCGTTGAGGAGCTATTCAAGGAAGCCGATGACGGACCAGCAGCAGGTGTGAGGAAGCGCCGGGGCAAAGGGAAGAAATAATGTCGAGGGAAACAGGGAATGTAATGAAACGTTCAAACTTTCATCATGTACACCTATCTACCGGCGTTGTAATTTTATTCATTCACTTTTGTGTTTCATTTCAAAGTACCGTTGTACTTGTTATACAGATTTATGAGCTGTAGCCAACCCCCAACCTGCTGTTGGACAGCCATCATCTATGTATTCCCTCGCTTGGTTTTTGCTTGACTAGATGACCGTTTTCAGTCGTATTACAAATCAGTCTATGTGTTGAGGATATTGCACACGTCTGGGTACTTTTCCCCTCTTATTTCCAGGCTTGACAAAGGATCACATGGCATCAAGAAAGATACACGAACAACCAAGTAGTCAATAAAGAATCATGTCCGCATAGTCTATCTATAACATTGCTTCCCCGCCGCCGGCCCGTGCCATCCCAAATCAGTGTCCTTAATTGCCCCCTCCGTATATCCTCGGAGTATGCTTCCTCGGTTCCTCCTCTTTCAACCCTTAATCTTGTACCATTGCAACAAGACCAATAACAAAATTGTGTTCCATCGATATATAGATTTGGGTAAACATGTCTGCCTTGTTTTTCTCTTCTGTATCTGCCCGTACAAATTCAAGAAAGGTACCATGGTAGTCTTGAACAAAATAGGGGGTAAATGAGCAGACAATGAGGAGAAAAAAAAGACCGGCACCCCTTCCCTTTCATACGCTCCCAAAACACGAAACCAGATCAAGTGGCCACTTCCAGAAAAAATAAACAGGATCAGTATGGCCAAGATTCGAACAAGTCGCGCCAATACCTACCAGGACTCTAAAATCAGAGACGCCCGGCTTTCAAGTGCTTCTTGGTACCCTCGGTGCCCTTGGTGTCTAGTTCGTCTCCATCCGCCACTCCCCCAATCATCCTTCCATCAATCGCAGACTTCAGGTTTCCGTCGCTTTATCGCTTCTTAATTTCCGTTGCCCAACCATCGATGCCTTCTCCGCATGCGCCAACTTCCAGGCCCTCAATCTTCAGACCCTTCATGCCCGGCGTATCGTCCAGCCAAATGTGACCTGCCATGCCTCCTGCATTGGCACGTCTCTCGGGTACCAGTTCCAGCATTGGTGTTAGAAAGTCTGAGATGCGTTTGGCCTCTTCCTCCTTGAAGTGGTATTTTTCTCTTAGCACATCAGGCAGTGCCCAATGTCGAAGGCGGTGGATGTTGCGCAGTTCACCTTTTCTATTGAAAATCTCTTGGCTCCATTTACCACTAAGGCACATTGACTTAGGAAACGGCCCAAGGAGTTCGATGATTTGGGCAATGTGGTCATCGTCTTTCCCGTACTTGGTGCCAGACTGTGGGTCAAAGAGGTAGTCGCCCGTAATCAATTCGAATACCTAAAATGAGCGTCAGCAAATCAAGATTGTAAAGAGGATGTAACCATGCAGAATAAATTGAGATAGAGGGGGGCCCAAGAAGATTATCTTAAGAAATTGTCGCCATACCATTGCTGCCATACTCCAAACGTCGGTGCTGGCACCCCACTTGGCTCCAAGAATGACCTCTGGTGATCGGTATTGTCGGGTCTGAATGTCATTTGTGAAGTGATGATTCACCCAGCACGCATTACCCAGATCCGCAATCTTGACGCTGATAATGTCGAAGGCGTGTGGGTCCTCAGCTTTGCGTTTCTCGCCTGTTGCCGTCGATGGGGGGTTTGATGTGTCAAGAGAAATGCCCGAAACTTCTCGTGAGAGGAGATCGCTGCGATCCGTCATGTCAGCTTGGATATTCGTTGATAACATTGCGAGACGAATCGGGGAGGGCTGATGCTTACGCCGATTTCTCTCGCTGTTTTTGGTCGTCGGCTGGAGACGGCTCGTTGGTCTTGTTACCCGCTAGAGGACAAGTTAGCTACCCAGTAACGCTATATACGCAACCAATAGGTGATGATTTTGACACATACCCTCGCTGAGAACACCGGCAAGGCTTGCATGTCCTCCGGTGGAAGGGAAAATGTTGTTATGGTTGAAACTGGAATTGAGGGGGGAAGGAAGAGGCTGGCTGCCGGTAATCAGAGTCCTTCTGCGGCGCCGACCGTTTCGGTTGTTCTCTTTATCGGGGGTCTCGGGCTTGACTACGCGTTTGACAATCTGTTCAACGTCTCCGATCTCGATAAGGACGTTCTCGGGCTTGAGATCCGTGTGGATGATGCCGCATTCGCGGTGAAGGTAGTCGAGGCCGAGGAGGACCTGCTTGGTGATCTGTTTGACGAGGGGCATAGGGATGCCGCGATGGTTCCAGCGCTTGATCAGGCCAAGAAGGTTCTCTCCGAGAACCTCGAAGACCATGCAGACATGTGTGCCATTGGGACCTTTGTGTTCAAAAGAGTCGAGGAGGCTGACAACGTGCTTGCGACCAGGATGGTCAGGTTTAGCTTGTACGATCTTATTGAGGAGCTTGATTTCATCGATGGCGGTTTCAGTGTAGTGGGCGGCAGATCGGACAACCTTTAGGGCAACATGCTTGCTGGTGTTGTTGTCACGAGACAGCCAGACAGTTGAGAAATGGCCCCAGCCGAGCTTGCGCACAACGGTGTATTTGCCATCCTTAAACTTCTCGCCAACCTGGACGGGGTGATAACCGCCCTTGCAGTAATCCTCGGAATCTTCCTCGTCGGCAGTGTTCTCGGCGGCATCTTCGACGGATGATGATGATGGAGAGTGAGTCATTGCTGACAATTGATGCGATCTGTTGGGGAAGGGAAGAAGAGCGCGTTAGCCAAGACTTAGCAACAGAGTATCAGGGATGGCGGAAGCGAAAGCAAAAAGCAAGCGGGGAGAGTGCACTGGCGTTGGGGATAGTAGCAATAAGTAAAAAAGTAAAGCGCTGCAATTGATGGATGAGTTAAAGGCAGAGGGATGGCAAGACAGGACAGCGCAGAGGATCGATTTAATGGGATGAAACCATCGCGAACGTGTGTCTTTAATGGTGTCTTTAAGTGGTGGTGGCGGCTGTAGTGGGGGGGGGGGGGTTGACCGGATTGGGTTGGCTGGTGGGAATGGCGGGGAAGCAGTAGCTTTCCAAGAGTTGTTGATGCTACTTTCTTTTTGGCCGCTGGGCGGCAAGAAAAATGCAGCAAAAAAAGACAGCAACGGCACCAAAAACGGGCGCATGAACAGACTGGTAGACACTTCCTTCAGACTAACAAGCCAAGGCGAGGGCCTCAGCTCCAAATAGAGACATTCCCTCAGCACCAAAGCGCAGATAGAGATAGAGAAGGGCTAGGCTGATGGGTACTGGTACCGACACATGCGCCGCAACGAAGAAAAGGGAGATAAAGAGAGAGAGATGCACCTTGTCTTGAGGAAGCTCATGGCGCCTCTACATGGCGCAGCTTGCGCTGGCGACCGACACTTTTTCGCTTGAGATACGCACTGTCGGCGATGGTGGCCGTGGTGGCGGCGGTGATGAAGAGAAGAACAATGATGATGGATGGGCTGTCAGGTCGGCGGGCCAGCGGGCAGCGAAGGAGAGAGGCAAGAGGCGGGGGGAGTGAGGAGGACAAAGAGTGGGGGGGGAGTAAGAGCCAGAGAGCCCAAATATTGTTTTTTTTTTGGCTTTCTCTTTTCTGATGCTAGCACCAGGGCTTGTAGTGCAGGGGCATCCAAGATGCAACGGCGCAAACAGGGCAAGGAAATATATATATATATATATTACGTGAAAGTGCGTAAGGAGAATGTAGGGGAAAGTGAAAAGGAACACGTAAAGTAGAAGAGGGAAAAGTGGAATGTGAGTTGAGTGTGAGATTCGGGTAAGGAGAAAGCGGGATGGGATGTTAGAGTACCTGGGTGATGAGAGGCACTGAGACGCACCAAGACGCCGCCTGCACGCGCTGCACCGCCAAAAAAGCACGGCGCAGCTGAAGTGAGGGATCGATACCACACGAACTCGACACTCGACGAGGTGAGCCAGCGAATCGGCGTCCTTGACTGCTTGCGATCCGTCACAATCGCTAGCTACTGCTTGCAGCTGGCCACAAGCCAGCGAAGTGTCGAAAACCCCCGTTTCGTCAACGCCCAAAGCGACCAGGACAAGCAACCGGACAAAGGCACTGACTTTCCAGGCACGGAGCGTCCCGTCCCAATGACGATCTTTTGCTGCTATCCACTTTCATCTGGTCTCGACTGCTTGCTTGCGCCGTCTCCAAATTTGCTCCAGTCTCCAGATACCGGGTGCACGATATCAGATGTCAAAAAAGCAAACCGCCCGCCGGAAAAAGAAACAAGAAATTGATATAATCAGGGAACAAAGATTCAAGCAAGCGGGCCCATCTCATGCTCCGTGACTGACGGTGGCGGGGCTGGGAATTAACCATCACCACTCAGTCAGGTGGTGGCAGCATGTGCGCACAGGGACAGGGACACCAGACACACACTCAGACTCACAACACCCACCACTTCACCAGCCGCCGCCGAGGGCAAGTATCTCCTCCTCAGGGCGCCGTGTATCGCATGTTTTGCTGTGCCCTCCTCCAACTGGTACTGCGATCAGTGGATCGCACCAGCCGGCCCAGGCCTTGGTTGTACCGCTGTCAAGTCAAGGTGCCTGCAACAGAAGCGAAGATACAGTAGCCACACTTGTTCCCACTCACGCCCACACTCCTAAACTTGCTTGCGCTGTGACGTGATGCCCAGTGACCCATGCCATGTGCTTGCTACCCGCTGCTCTTGTGCTGCCGCTGAGTTCTCTTATTAGGCTCGTGTTTCGGCCTGAGCTTGGGTTTTACTCAGGTACCATACCCCGGCCCAAGCTCAAGCCAGTGGCAGGCGGGACGGCGGTAAGTAATAAGGCGAATCTTGTAACCAATTTTATCTCCTGGCGGAAATCGGTGCCGGCCTCTCCATTTACCCCAAGTCTCTGCAAGTGGCACATTTCCGCGGCCTTGCCACATGCCAGCCCGATTAAAGACAGGTGGGCGAGAAACGCTCGATAAGATGGGGTGAATCCCCCTCCTTCTTGGGTAGCCAAGACCACAAATAGCATGAGTGCCGAAAAAAAAGATAACAATGAGGTTTGGGTGTCCGAGTTCAATAGTTGGACTTCCAACCAAGGAGGGGAGAATAAAAGAACACAAAAAGGAATATGCAGTGTATTGAGGGAAAGAGGGGAGCAAAAGACCCCGTCGTCATGAAATAAGGCAATTGATAAGTGAAGGAGGAAAGTATCAATATTTGCATACGTACCCGGGTGATTGAGGACCCGCTCCCTCCATGGTTATGATGGGCTTGAGGGTGTCCTTCTTCCGCTTCTTGGCTGCGAGGTTGTTGTTGGTGTTATTGTTGTTGTTGTTGTTGTTGTTGTTGTTGTTGTTGCTGTTGTTGTTGTTGTTTTTGTTGTGCCCATTGGTGTTGGCAGTGGGTGGCTTCTGCGCCTCGGGGGGTTGGCTACTGTTCATGGCTGTGGTATGGTTGTCACGCCGAGGCGCGCCGAGGTGTTGTAATTCCTAGATAAAAATCAAGAAGCAGTATCGCTTTCCGTGCCGCGTCGTCCTATCGTGGCACAGCGAACGAGATCTGGGAAAGCTGGCAGATCCTAGGTGGGGTGTTTGGAAACGGACGCAGCACAGACTGCTTGTAAGTAGTCGATTCGTCGACTCCGTCGATGGGCTTGGCTCACAGTATGCGATAGCGCAATATGAAGATCCAATCCAAGATGTCTTGCCCGAAGGCGAAGAGGAAGGACTGTGCGGGTCGTCTTCGTCGTCGTCGGGAAGCCGCGGTGGCGTGTGAGGGCGGTCGCGTCGCAAAAGTCGAAACAGTTGCGATGCAGCGGTGCAAACGCTCCGGGATCAATCAGATGGCGAATTGGTCAATCGAGAGTGTTTTTTTTTTTGCTGGTGTCTTGCGATGACACTTCAAGCGGACCTCGATGGCTATGGCAAAGGGAACTTGCAATGATGAGATGGACAGAGAGAAGCAGGTGGGAATGGTGGGAAGGAGGTGAGTAGCCCCGTCGGGTTCGTCAGACGGATTGTTAAGTTGAGTTATTGCACCGCACCATAAGAAGGCGTTGTAAACGGGTGCTAGTAGCTTGCTTTAGGTAGGGTGGTCTAGCGGAGATCCCTTGTCACAAATTGTCAGCTCCAATAGCGATGAGGTAGTGCGAGTCAATATGAGATTTGCGACGCGCAAAGACAAGAAAGCAATCAGAGCCAGTATGACGCGGCCGAGAGTGAAGATTGTGTCTTAAGCGGGCAACCAGAAAATAAGAGAAATTGAACCCTGGCAAGAATGCCGGACAGAAGCAGAGGGAAAAGAGAGGACGACAAGATGCAAGGCCCTCAACACCGGCGGCTAGAGGGGAATCGCGTTATAGCTGTGTGGGGATGGCGATGGCGACTCCGGGGCGGCTTGGGCATAACCAAAGTCCAACTTCTATCACAAGGAGGCGCAAAGGTGTACATACCATGTACAGATAAATGAGCAGCCAGGTGCATCCAACCGGGAGCTAGACAAATAAGCAATTGACCAAGTAAGATCGAGACCATGACAGAACGAATGCGACGCTGGACGTTCCATCGCCAGGCTGTGTACTTTTTTTTTTCCTTTCGAGAGGGGTTTGGGATCCATCGATGCCCACCCAGGCTGAGACAAGGTCCCAGCCAAACCGCCATCCGCATGCAAAATCCGGCGCGCGCACAGGGAAGTGATGCGCTAGGTATTTGGGGAAGCGGACAGGGGCTTGGGGCGGTTGGGGCGTTTGTGAAGGCGTGCGCCACAAAGGGGAGACACACAGAGTGATTGTATTTGGGAGTTACACGGCAAGTGTATGTAGGTGGGATGAAAGAATAGGCAGAAGCTGGATGGTGTACCTACCAAAAGTTAAGTTGTAGGAAATTCTGGTACAATGGCCCAGAAAAAAAGTCCACAAATGCTCGTCAATAGGCGCTTCTCAAACGAAACAGTACAAGGAGTCAAAAAACGGGACGGGTAGTTGAGTGATGTCGTTTGAGATTTGACGAGAGGGAGGAAGAAGGCATTTGGAGCACGGTACAGAGCAGGAAGTATTTCGGTGGGCAAGCACAAGCATCGCGCTTCCATCCATCCATCCATCCCTCCATCCCTCCACCCTTCCTTCTTTCTTCCCCTCCACCAACCACCAACCAGCCACATGTGTGACTCGGTGTGAATGCAAGGAAACCGCCGGGAATCGCCTGCAATTTGCAGCTTAGAATGTTCCATTGCAGCCAACATACATGGAGGTACCCGTACACGGTGTAGGTAGGTACCTAGGTAGTGCAGGAGAAGCCATCCGCATGGTGGGGATTAGGTACTAGTCGGTCCCTTGGAGCTACGGTGCAGCTCTGGTGTCACCGCAACAAGCCCCAGAACACATGCCCTGCCCGTTGGCGCTTCACCACGGTAGCCAGTAGTTAGCTGCCGATCTCAACATGACCCAACTTGGGCAGAGGTACCTTGCCTCGTCTTCGTCGATACCTGACTGCGCCAGCCAGCCCCCCCCTCCCTCCACCGCTTTGGCCTTCTCGAGGTTGCGAGGGTTTGAAATGCGCTGTTTCGCACATATTTGCTATTGTCGTTTGTCCAAATGCAACGCCCTTTTATCAAACACGATGGGGACATAGTGTTTTTGGTTTGATTACCACCAACAAGCCTAGACTCGGAGATCGGCCAATCTCCAAACAACATCCCCCTGCTGAGTCCTATCCTACTAGTACTCTTTCTTAGCTTGGTTTAGCAGCATATTACGTAGGCCAGCAAATTGTTTAACTACATTGCGAGAGATTAATCCCAATGATGGTGGAAGCACAACCATGGCAAAACCTTGGCCATGGTGCATGTAATGGGCAACGCATGCTCATCATAGACTCATAAGGCGCACACACGTTCCACGTTGATCCCCCTCGTCCCTGAAATCCGCCCCACGCCGACATCGCCGGGGCACGTTTCCATAATTCCATCTGTATGGAACATGGCTTTTTTCTGACCTGACGTCACCGCCAACGAGGAATCTTGATCACCACTACCCACCACCAACCAACCAGGCCCATTTGCCCTTGTCTAGCCCCAGGTAGGACAAATAGAATTTTGTCTAATGTACGTCGCCTATCCCAGCATCATCTGCTCCGATTCTACTCGTGTCCCTTGCCAGTGCCTATCGCGGGACTCTAAGGCTGTCCGCGAATGGTGGGCATTCGTCTCAAGGCCCGGCTGTACAGTAGGTCTGGCCACAGAGCCCATATTCGTGGTTGAAACCGCCTTTTTGTTGATCTTCAATGCACTTGCATCTGCACTTGATGCATTCGCTTCACATCTTCTCCAATCAACAGCCTTACTCTACTGAGCTGGCCTCACTTACAATTGCACCCACCCATCACAAAATGCTCCAGTGACAAACTCCCAAACCGCTCACCCATTGACATATCTCCCCTTCTCCCCCCCAGCCGCGCACGCATACCAATAACTTCATTTCAACCACATCTCATAGTGTCGCTGTTGTGAGACGCAAAACTACAAAACAGGAATCAAGGCTTTCCTAGCCCCTCGTCCAAAAGTCACATGGTCCCTCCTTCAGCGCACTAGCCAAACACACATCCCCAAATCTACCGCCTGCCAGACTTCTTCACGTGAAGACTATGCAGTACTGGCATTTAAACCAAGCCATGACGAGATAGATTTTGTAAACCTGATTAGCATGTATAGCTTGCCTTAATCAACACAGATACGGCCAAACAATTTGCCATTATCACAGATCCCTAACAGGAAATAAGCCGGTTCAGATCCAGATCCAGATCCATTTGCAAATGCCAAACACCCACGTCTCAGATCGACATTCACATTTTTGTCGTAATCCAGAAATACACAACCGTTTGTATTCTTCTCTCCCCCATTGTACTACTATGTATGTGTTTATTTGATTTCCCCGAACACCTTGAACGCCCATAACCAGGCCCCTGCTAATACCAAGTCTCTGATCCACTCGTCCCCAGCCAATAGATACACATGTCTTCTTTGAAGATCATTCTCATCGGACCACTCGCGAATCCGTACTGATTCATCTCTTACTCCTTCTTCTTCCGCTTCTGAGTCATCTTGCGGAAAGCCTCCATACCGCCAGCACCCAGAGGGCGATGATCCATACTACCGCGGTTACCATCGAATGTACTCTTCGGGGCAATTGTGTAGCTGGATGGCAGGTTGACCATGCGTGCCTGGTTGTTGCCTCGAGCAGGAGCCAAAATACGCTCCCTCTCTGCATCGCGAGCCGACTGTGCGGGGCGTTGAGTGAGGCTGAACTGCGAGTTCGTTTTTTGGCGCTGTGCCAGCTTGGCTGCCCTGTGACATTATGTTAGCGACCCAATCCGACGCAACGTAAAACATCAACACGTACTGGTAATCAAACTCGCGTGTCTCAATCTGTCGCTTCTTGTAGTCGTCGGTGCGTTTCAGGATAGGTCGGCTCCATTCACCCAACAACCTTTGAGCCATTCTCTTGATGCTCGGCTCAGGCTTCTTGCTCCTGGTATAGAAGAAGACTACTTTGCCAATACCGCTGCTCAAAAGAGTCTCCTTCTCAATATTCAGTTTAGTAAGTGCCATGAAGATGTCACGTTGAATGTTGTACGCTGGGAGAGACCCGTCGTTGAGAGGCTCCAGAAAAAACTTGACGTGTTGCAAGAAGTTTGTATCGGGATCCAGCACCGCGTGCTGAACGTTGTTGCGGTTGAGAATGCCAGTAACATCGGGCAGGAGCTTGAGCTTGTGGAGCGCCGGCTGCCCAGCCTCGCGAGCCTCGTTGTCAGCCTGACAGGCGCGTTCCATTTGGACTTTGAGGTCCGCAAGCTGCTCATCAATCTCATCCTCAAGATCCTAAACAGAAATTCGTATTAGTAGCAGTTCAATGTGGCAAATGGGAGCAGTAAACCCACAATTTCGTCCTTCTTCCTGCGCTTAGGACCACTGGGTTTCTTAATCGCTGCATCCAACGCACGATCAATGGCGCGTTTCCTTCTCTCCTCTGGGTTGAGATGCTCATCATTCTCTGGTTCAGGCGTATCGGGCTTGGAACGAGGACGGCGCTCTCCTCCCTCGCCAGCAGTGCGCCTGGATCTTCGCGACTTCTTTTCTCCATCCTCGGCATCATCCGCAGCCCCATCATCATCTCGGTCTCGGCGCTTCTTCTCTCGGCGACCTTCTCTCGGCTTCCTCACAGCGTCGCCATCTACGCGCTTTCGCTTCGTCGCCTTTAAAGTACGGGCAATATCTTCATCGATGTCGACGGGACGATCTTCGATGTTGGCAGTCTCGGGGTCGTAGTCTTCGAGTTGGTCTTCGTCAATTTCAGAGAGCAAGTCCGAATCCTTGTCGGAGTCTGCGCCAGCAGCATCGTCATCAAATTCTCTTTCGTTAACGGGATCTTCGTTAGCTGGCGATCCAGCTCGGGACTCGTTGTCAGACATGGTGTCGGGCGTCGGGTTTAATGCCAAGCACACGGGTTCCAGATGCTGGCAATGTTGCGCTCGATGAAGCCGCCTCAAACCGACGCGAGGGGAAGTGTTGGTGGATGAGAAGAGCAAGGACTTCTTGCGCCTGGCTGAACTGTCACGAAGCTCCTAACTTTCTTTGGCTGACCGGGATTTGTTTACGCCGCGACAGAGGTTCGGCGCACCCTCCCTTGCAGCTGACATAAGCATAAGCACAAGCACATACAACCTAAGGCAACAAATAGTTTGTTTACTTTGGCACTGGTTGCCACTGACGATTGAGGACACCAAATAAGCCAAAGAGCTGCATTGCGGATCTCTGTACGATAATTCTCAACGACAACATTCGGCATCCCAGACAAGTGCGCAGTGGCCACCATAGCCCAGCAACTATATCGTCATCATGAATCGCCGAACCTATGAAGGTCATATGGACTGGGAATATCAAGGCAGCGGTGCTCTTGATCCCACGAGCCCTTTTACACAAGCTGCCCAGAGTGGCTCGCACAATGGTTGGTTATTCCATCGCTTGCCACCAGCTGCATCCATCCGTCTTAACGGCTGGCGCAGCGTGTCAACGGTCAGCTAACAATCACCCTTCAGTCTTTGCTTCGCCCTCGAAACCGCTCCCACGACCGAATCCGTTTGCCAACTTGAACACCCCATCCAAATCACAACCACCCCCTCAGCTTTCATCCTTTACACCGCAATTACCTTCAAGGGCCTCTGCCCCTGTTTTTCGAAATCCCGCTTTCACCACCCCGCGCAAGCCTTTTGATGAGCTGGCGCTTTCTGAAGCCTCGGGTGCCGAAGATAGCCCCGCGCTCACGGAGACGTCAGACTTTCCTAATGATACCCCCGAGACGGACCGTATGGGAGACGTCATTATGGGTGGAACCCCCAGCCCTTCCAAGATCAACAAGTCATTTCGATATGGAAAGTCGTCACTCTTGTCAAAGAAACATGCCTCGGGACGAGGAGAAATTCGAGGCTCCCGCGATCTCGCAGCAACCGATCTATTAAGGAAAAGAAAGAGACACAACCTCGACAGGGATGTCGCGACTCGGTATCGAAGCCAAGGATGGGAGGGTTCAGAGGCCGATTCAGATGATAGCATGGCCCCTCGGGCGCGAAACCGATCGCAAAAGAAGAATAAGGCAGTTGCCTCCAAGGGCATCTTGGGATCTCTATTCCACACAATGGATGAGCACCCAAATGCCCCTGACAACCTGTTCCGATGGATTCAGCTTGTCGTCAACTTCTTCCTTGTCTTCATCTTTGTCTACATTGGCTGGGCAATTGTAGATACCGTTCGATCAGATATTCGCAATGCCAATGAGGCAGCTCGCATGGAGCTGATGAGCAAAATGACCGAGTGTCAGAATCAGTACACGCTAAACGAGTGCGCCAGGAAGGACCGCCCCGCACTCAAGGTGATGTGCGGCGAGTGGTACGACTGCATGATGCAGAACCCGGAGTCCATCATGAGAGTCAAGGTGACAGCGAAACAAATCGCCGAAATTATCAATGAATTTTCTGAGGCCATGAACCTCAAGGCCTGGGTATGTGGCAAACAGACAACTCAATTAATGATTTTAAAGCTAACATGTGGCCAGGGCTTCTTCTTTGCGATTCTCATCCTCTGTGCCTTTGCGAATAACCTCACACTTGGCCGATACAGCACGGCCAAGGCTACTCCTGCTGCCCCCGCTCACTCAGCCTCAGTTCACGATCCAACAATTCCCCCTGAGAATGGCCCAGGATTCATGTGGGTTCCTGTTCAAACACCACGTGTTGGGCGACACGCACTGCTAGAGGAGGGAACGGACACGGATACTTCGCCTCCGAAGATGAAGCCTTTACTCGCGGCACCTTACACTCCTTCAGGACGCCGAAGCCCAAGCAAGAGGGATCGCTCTATGAGCCCTGTTAAATATAACCGCAGCCCCAGCAAAGGAAGCTACGGCAGTAACTAGTCCAAAAGATAGGGAAAGAGTCGGGCGAGTTTTGTACAACAGGAAATAAAACATAATGTATGGATATAGGGTGTATACGAGGCGCGGTGGCACAGGCACATGTTTATTGTATGGAAAATAGAGTATCTTTTGGGTATTTACACGATAAATAATGCTTCCCACCACTAGGCTGTTTTGGCGGTGAAGGGTTCAAATTTCCAACAAAGCAAGGATTTTTCAGAGGGTCTTGGAGGAGCCTACCCCATGACGCGGGAACGGTTTCGAACTGGAGTAATGCATTCCCTTGGCATAAACAGAGTTTTGATGTACTCTGGTTGATTAAGGTTCATTTCTTCTTATGGTTGGTTGTTTTTGCTGCAGCGAGCCTGTCAATGATGCCCAATCAAAAGTTTTTTGCATGCCACTGCCTATGACTGGTCAAATGGCTCATCAATATTAGAAACCAATGAGCAGCAAAAGGCAAGGAAGTCAACGTCATAATCTCTACTATTAGCCATGGATTTGTCAATCGAGTTGATGACGTATAGTGGGGCATGGCGGAGGGGCGCGAAGCAGAGCATTAGGCTCGGTTGGCGTCTGATTCTAATCGTGGGATGGAGATGGGAGACGGGCGACGAGAGACGGCGACGGACGTAGATGGCGTGCATCCAACGGCGCCAGGGTCTGGACACGGCCCATTATGCACAGTAGTCGCCTGCCACGGCGACAATTCGAAACAGGAAGCAAGACCCGCGTCGATCATCCCAGCAAAGCTGTGCGGGTGTCCGTCGCCTCTGACATCATTTTACATGGGCAGCATCGGCAGCCCAGCTGGGGCGCTTGGGCTGTGTGCCGCCGATGCCAGCCTCCATCATAACGATGACCCTACCAACCCTCAATTGGATCATTGCTAGCCGATGCACAATGGGGGTGGCAGATGATGCAGATTGCAGAGGCAGACGAGGCGCGAGGGAGAAGGGAAGCGGGCGCTCGGCTGCGGGCAGCAACCTCAAAGCTCCAGAACGGGTAGCCAGCCAATTGATGGTGGAGGCACAGAGCAGGATTCTTTATTTGGCAGATGGATGGGCGAGCCATGCCCAATAACAAGGACTCGGCAGTCGTATGAATGCCGGATAATTAACTAGAAACTAGATGATATATTTATATCCGCAGCATTGGGAAATCATGATGTGTGGGTGACGAGTCGGCCAATTCCATTGACACATGCAACCCGGCCCCGCCACAGTGACCAAACATCATCGCCTTCAAACCCGTTCATGACAAACACTGCGCAAACGGCATTTACCAGCAAGGTACGAGAAATGATGCGCCACCCGCTAGGCGCCCTTTTCAGTCACTTTTTCCTTTCTCGGGTGAGTAAGGGTCAGGGGCGCATGAAAGTCCTCTGGCCAAGGACTTACCACTACAACCACCAACCTCACCCAATCGTTGTTTTCCTTCGGTCTATCTCACCTTTTTTCTGCATCCAGCGCCGTCCTGTATTGTGGCCATCAGACACGCCAATTCTTTGTATCTCTTTTTTTTTCTGAATCACCCTTGCTTGTGATCTTTAGTAGCCGATATTACTAGGCACTTGAGGAAAAAACAAAGCCGATGCCTTTGCCTCTTACAACCAGCCTAACATACTCCTCCCCAATCGCGGAATCGGCCTTTTCCTCCTTTACCCTCCAGACACAAAGTGCAACTGCCAAACAATATTGTCAGCTAGACTAACATCTCGCGAGTTGTCCTCGTCAACTCTCAACTCAGCCCAAATCTCGATTGAACTCCTCCAGTTCCTAACGACGCGCTCTCCGACCTCAATTCCACTCTCCCCCCCCCCCCGCCGCCTCATACAGCGAAACCTACCCCCTCCCCCGCAACACCAGCTATAGCCGCTACACACGCCTGCTCAATGCTCTAGCTCCAGTCACAATCACAGCTATAGCTACAGCTCTCCCAACGCCGCATCCCCTCCTGCAGCCCCTTCGCAGCATGTCAGGTTGCGTCGGCCCCGTCGCAATCATCATCGCCCCCCACGAGACCTCGAACTCGCCCTTCCCGAGCTCCTCCAAACTAAAGAAACCGTGAACCGATCCCTCCGTCCCTCGGTGCCCAAGCCTCGTGTCATGTCGACCGGGCTGGACGCGATGGACGACGATAACGGCATCGTCAAGTCCGTCGACACTCCCGTCGCCGCGCCCAACCAGCAGCCCAGCGCGGCAAACACTCCACAGGGAGGTCTGGGGGTTCAAGCTGGAAGTTCGGGAGCTCAGTCGCAGGGCAATCCTACCCCAAACTCAGCGTCGGCCCAATCCTCCAACACGCCCTCGACAGCCTCCGGGTCCGCCGCGAACCCGCAGCACTCGAAGCGCCGTCGCGGGCTCGGTGTAGTGACGCCTAATGCCTGCACTGAATGCCGGAAGAAGCGCGCAAAGGTATGTTGTTTGTCGTAACATTACATTGCCCCCCTCGCCCCGGAAAGTGGGCGCCAACCATCAAGACTGCGGTTCGCTGACAAACTATTGAACAGTGCGACGGTCAAAAACCCTGCGGCCGCTGCAAATCCCAAACGGACGTCGATTGTGTCTACGAGATCCCTGTGCGCCAGTCAAAAGAAAATCTCCGAACCGAGATCGAGAATCTTCGCCACCGGCAACGCTCCAGCGACCAGGTCTTTGCCGCCCTCGTCCGCTCTGAGCTCTGGGAAGACGTCCTGACACGCATCCGGAACGGCCAGACGATCGAGAGCATCTCAGAATGGCTCAGCAGCTCCTTGTCCACCGGCGGGGCCACCATTCCCTCCTATGCGGCCCGGCCAGACCCTGCAGGCTTGACTCCCATCGTTGGATACCCGGGCGGCAGTCTGTCATCGCTGGCCGCCATGAGCATCGGTGTGAACCCGCAACAACCCGCCTTGAGGGCTGAGATGGGACAAAACAGCCCGTGGCATTTCTCGTCCCACAGCCAGGCCGGCTCGACACGGAGCAACTCCCATCCAGACGCCATGAGCTGGACTACAGACATCCGAGGTCCGCCTCAGTCCCAAGTAGGATCGTGGGCAGATAACATGCACCCCGATCAGCTGTCGGACAGCCTGTCGAGATATCGGGGGATTGAGCAAGTCTTGTCTCCCTTGAATGAGCCCGAAATGCGGTCTCCCTTCTCCAGCTGGACAAGCATTACCAACGACAACACTTTGGTCAAGCATCTACTCGCTCTCTACTTTTGCTGGGAATATCCTACCTTTGCATCGTTGAGCAAGGAACACTTTCTACGGGATTTTCAAGATGGCCGTCATCGATACTGCTCGCCAATATTAGTTAACGCCCTTCTCGCCCTCGGTTGCCGTTTCTCAACGCAGCCAATGACACGGGCAAACCCAAACGACCCGTATTCTTCTGGAGATCATTTCTTTAAGGAATCCCAACGGCTCTTTTGTGAGGAAACGGACCATCATACCTTGACCACTATCCAGGCGCTCGGCATCATGTCCATCCGAGAAGCCAGCTGTGGTCGTGACTCGGAAAGCTGGTATTATGCGGGTCAGAGCATCCGCTTGGCTGTCGAAATGGGACTGCACCGTGTTCAAGATGAGGGTGATGAGGATGAGCTTGCCGTTCAAGCGGCAACATTTTGGGGCGCCTTTGCTCTTGATCAGTAAGTTTCAGCCCCTTGAGATTGCAGATTGCTCCCCCTTTAACCCTCACCACAGTGCGTGGTCCCTTGCCACAGGATCGTTACCACAGTGCTCCTGCTTCCCTCATCTTCCCCCGAAGCCTGCAATAATCGATGATATTGAGGCTTCCTTGTGGGTGCCTTACACCGACGATGGTAAGTTTCAAGCTGGTCCCGGTCGGATTGAGTTGCCAACCATCCTTAGGCGCCCCGTTACAACGCTCGTGCGAACAGCCGTCCAATGTACGCTCAGTGTACAAGTGCTTTTGCGAACTTAGCGAACTTGTTCATCAGTCTCTATACATCCTCCATTCTCCTGGGAGGCCTCTGACAGCAAGGGACCTCCTTGCTATCTATACGCAATACCTTAACTGGTATGATCGAATACCAGAGGTGTTACGGCTGGGACACAACTTTACTCCAGCCGTTTTGTTTGCACAGTAAGTTTCCTGGGTGCTGTTTTCAAACATTTGCAATGGCTAACGCATCAAAGTATGTACTATCATTTCGCCATTTTACTTCTCTTTAGACCTCTAATTAAGTTACGAATCATTGGCTCAAAAGTGTCTCCACGCGATGTCTGCTCGCAAGCTGCAGACGCCATCCAAGGCTTGCTAAGATCTTACTCGCAACTCTACACGTTGCGCAGAACCCCTTCCTTTGTTCCCTACTTTGTCTTGACATCGGCCATTATGCACTTGGCTATTGGGGCCACCGCCATCCCACTCTCACCAGATACATCTGCAGTTGACACAATGGAAGTGGCAGCTAAGATTGATCCTCATGCCAAGGATGCCATCAAACAAGGCATAGCAGATCTCACCGAGATGGCGCCCTGTCATCATTTTGCCGAGCAAGCACTCAACATACTCCGCTATCTCGCATCGAAATGGAACATTGATGTCGATCTAAGCGGTGAAAACCTCACCCCAGAGGAATACGACAGGCTTGTGGGTCCAAACTCTGGTAGCCTCAACTTCTTCGCTCCAAATCTGCGGGAAGGGGATATTTTATGTAACTGGGGAACAGGCCGGGTCATGGCTGGCGGCGAGAAAGAGCCCACAATACCAAAGACGGCCGACAGCATGGAGAATCCTCTATTCTGGCCTTTTCCTATGCAAGGCCGACCAATTCTCCCGAGTGGAAAGCAGTTGGAACAGGCCGGGTTTACGGTTCTGGAATAAAATATATACGAGTTCCTTGCTGTGTTGCTTTCTCTTTTTTTTCTTTTTTTTTCGGTGAGCGTCAAGACTCGTCCTATTTCCATAGCAGTGGGCGGCACATGCCTGTACTATGAAGTGCAGTAAGAGGATACCCGAAACGACTTGGGCCTCTATAGACGCAGGATCTGGTTTCGGGGCAGACGGTTAGAATATCTCTGTCTCGGTTATAGCGTGACGAGTTATTTCTTCTCTGGCAACCATTCGGCGTTTACCTACGATACCCGGGTTTATGGGGAGGGCTGGAGGAGAGCATGGAGAGGAGTCTTTGAAAATGTGTTTCTGTCGTGCTAGCTAAGCCTGCTGTTGGGGAGCATGAGCAGGTAGTTTGTGTGGAAAGCCAGTATTAGCCCAGGCTTCGGTGTCATAGTTACAGTATACGAAGTAATGTGATCACGGCATTTAGATAGATAGTCAACAAGTTGGTTAATATGGGCTAAGCCTCTATTTTGGTAGTCAATATCAAGATGCATACGATTTTGGTTTATTAACCATTTCTATGTGTTGACCGCTCTCAGTTTGCGTGAGCTGGTGTAATGGGTTTGCCGGCGGCCATCAAACAGGCGAAGGAATCTATGGCGTGTGACTTATTTTCTCTATATATCGTACGACAGGGGACATATGAATTTAATTAGCGGGTAAGCTAGATGCTTTTTTTGTTATTATAGTGTCAAATATTGTATTTGTTTGGTTTATTGGTTGTCGTCCTATTCACTGGTTTCTCTGCCAAGTTATACTCTGGTGTACCATGTTTCCCTACTGCCCACGTGGTCGCCAACGATAGGAACGTGAGTGGTAGGCTGCAGGACCCTATGTACACCTTAGCCTTGGTGGAATTGGGCAAGTCCATCTTCTGGTGACCCTTTAGGGTTGAGTCTACTGTGGCTTGCTACCTGGTGTATGAATGTCTATAACATTGACTTTGTAAGCAGAATGTTGAAAGACGGTGGAGTTTAGAATGTGAGATAAATGGCAAAAGACGGACAAAATGAATAGTTAACTAAAATTTACTCCATCGAAATCCATTAATTTACCATGCCATGACAACAAAAACCAACAATAACAACGAGGATAGTTGCTGCATTAATAATACAGGGTAGGTGTGCCGGGGCAGATTACGGGAAATTGGATATGCCTAAGGCACGCGCTCCGCTCCGCTGAACGTGACGTGCCTCGGCAGAGTGCGGGCTTGAATAAGACCCTCGGAAGCAGAGACGTAACCTTCAAAACGACATCATCACCACCGTCATCGCCATCGTACTACTCACCTGAGCTCCGCGTCATGCTGTTGCTTGAGAATCGTCTTTCGAAGCGGCTTTTAGACGACTAAGACAAGAAGCGCGCCTTCCCACACCCGCCACAGCCACGGGGGCGCTCCTTGACAAGATGGCTTCATCATCGACCCGACCGGCGGCAGCCTCGGCTTCCAAGCCGCAACCGAAACCGAAATCGTCGCTGGGCAGCATACTTTCGATGCCTCCGCAATGGCTCTCAATGTACGATGAATTCATCACCAAAAACGCTGGGCAAGTGTCGCAAATCGAGAGTGCTCTTCGTAGCCTGACGTACATCATCCCAGGTATGTTGGATACACACGCCGAGAAACTCGGGGGACCCGGGAGCTTAGGCCCCTTCAGTCGGGCCATCTCTCTTTATCCCTTGGAATATTTGCTACGAAAGAAGGGCCGCATCTGACGAGATACTGTATACAGGCCGCTTCCGAGACGCTGAGATCGCGTCAGAATCGATCCATTCGGGTGTCCAACTTTTATCGTTATATCATGACTCGCTACTTCAGAAAGCCCTATCGCGGCTGCCCATGGCATCCATACCCTCAGCACATGCGAGATACACCCGTTACTGGACCCAGAAAAGCAGTGCCTACAGACGGATAGCTATGCTGCTGCAGATGGTCATCTATACTGAGATGCTGTGGGAGATGGCGGCCAAGCGCCGGGGTGGCGAGAAGTCACGGTGGAAAGTGGTGGTGATCCTCGAGGCTATCAAGGCATTCTGCAGATTGCTGTTAATGCGTATTACGCGCTCGCGGCCCCTCGTCTCACCGGTGCTGCCGGAGCGGGAACCTATACCCGAAGATAAGCAGTCGACAGAGGATGAAAACGCACTTGCGTTCCCTAGTGAAAGTGATGGGTTGGATGCCTCCTCAGCAGACGGTTCTACCTTGGGATCAGCCAGTGGTCTAAACTACGGGATGGAGTCATCGCTGAAACCGCCGCATGAACGCGAGTGGAACATGCCCCGTACTGGCATGAGCCTGCCATCTCTCCCAGTGGCTGGCGACATCAGCTCTTATCTGTTGGGCCGAGTGCTGACTGCCGATGACATTAAGCCGGCGACAAAGCTACTCAACCAGCTGAAGGGCAGCAGCCAGGGCGCCGAGATTCTACACATCCTGTCGCCTCTGGTGTATGCGATCGCCATGTCGCGCACGAAGAACAAGAAGTCGTGGACACCATGGCTGATTGGTCTCGCAGTGGAGTACGCGGCCCGACAGCTACGGGACCGCGGGCTACGCACCACAACGCTGGAGCGCGAGGAGTGGAACAAGCGCGGATGGGCGATGGGATGGTGGGCGATGCGGGGAGCGTGCTACGAAAACATCACCAAGGGCGTGGTTGGTGGCGTCAGCAAGCGAATGCCCGGGTTCATTGCGGGGATACTCGAGGACTATGAGTATCTGTGGGAAAACTACTACTTCAGCACGAGCGCATAATAAGGAGAAGGTTAAGTTAAAAGGCAATGGGTAATGGTGTTTCGGAGACTGTAATTGGACTTTGGACATAATGATGTTTGGCGATGGCGGGTCCTGGGCGAAGGGCGATCGGGAAGCGGCCTGCTTGTAAGTTTAGCTGGTTCCGCCAGGTCGGGTTGACGAACTATTTTTGGGCTACATGGCCGTGCGAACGATATTGTCATCGGCCGTGGCAAGGAGTTCGAGGGCATCACTTTACAATTTTTCTATGTACCAACTACTATGTCATAACTATTTATGTATGGAGACGGATGGCACGGACGTGTGTGTGGTGTGCATGTATGTGTATGTATGTTGTGTGTGTGTGTGTGTGTGTGTGCGGGATCATGGGCCAGGAACGGGACCGGCTGGTGGTCAGGGCCAAGAGACCCAGGTATAAGGTACTGGTGTACTACAATGTACTAGGCGCAGGCACAAGCGCCAGACACAAGGGACAACAAGGTTACCAAAATGGCAAATGGCAAGTTCAAACAAACAGAATGACTGGGGCATCGTGTGTGGCAGTGCTCGGCCGAGAAGTGAGAATGAATGAATGAATGAAGGGGACCCAGGCACGGTTACAGCACACCCCTCCCCTTGGACTTTGGGATGGCCCAGGGCCAAGGACCTTGTTTATGGTTCACGGAATAGTTCGTCATGGTCATGGCAGCTAAAACGGCCATGGGCCGAAAGGAGGGATGACGATGCTAAAAGAGGGAACAGGACGGATCGCAGACACTGACAGGTTCATGGACACACAGGGCCCCTTTGGTGGCGTCCTCCTCCTCCCCCCCCTCCTCCCTCCCCCCCCGCCCCCGCCCCGTCTCGCCGACCCGCGCGACGGGGGCGCCCGGCGAGAAGGGGCGGGCGGGCACGACAGAGACAGCACTCCGCGGAAGAAACGTCCGCACGCCAGGCCCGGACCGACAGGCAGGCAGGCGGGCGGAGGTGCGGCGCGGCGGGGGGAGGAGGGGCGGGGGGGGGGGGGGGCGGGTGAGAGGGGGCGGGACGGAGAGG
>JAHVYB010000035.1:212982-255072 GCA_020623695.1 Calonectria henricotiae | reverse complement strand
CGCAGAGAAGGGGGAGAGGCAGGGGGGAGAGAAAGTAGGGTGAGGGGGAAGGAAAAGTGGAGAGAGGAGAAAGGAGAAAAAAAGGCGAAGGGGGGAAAAGAGGAGAGAAGAAGGAAAAAAAGGGGAAAGAAGGAGGCAGAGGCAACGAAAAGGAAAAAGGAAAAAAGGGGACCGTTGGGGGGGGGCAACAACACGCCCCCCCCCCCCCCTGCTGTGAAGCAGAGCGAGGCTGGACTGGACCGCGCCAAAATAAAATCAGCCGGGCGTTTGACGTTCAGCCCCAGACGCAGAGCACAGCACATGCTCGGGCCCGGGGGACGGAAGCTAGACAGAGTTGAGCAACTCGAGGGAAGTTGGAGGATCGGTCGGTGGGCTGTTGTTTGTTTGGAAACCGCATGGCCCCCTTCCCTTTCTCAGCAAGAGCCAGACATATAGACTGAGAAGGAGTGTGACGTGCAGCGCAGCGCCGCCCCCTTCGCTCCATCGCCCATCTCCCTCACCTCTGTAAGTCGGGGCGAACGCGTGTAGAGGTTGGGTTGCCCAGACGCATATCCCATACTCGCGCATACGATGTACATACACACTCCCCCCCGCCACATTTCCCAATGGTTTGAAAAGAAATGCCCCGAAACGGATTCTGTCCCGAACTATGCACTTACTCATAGTAGGGTAGACATACCGTTGATGAGGCGCAAAGCAGAACACCATTACGATGGTACATACACGCCCAATGGAGAGCGAGAGAGATGTCTCACTGGGGACGAATGGGAGAGGCTACATAATCAACAATAGGGAATTACGCCCGGAAACACACAAAGTCGGGTTAAAGATTGTTTCCAGACCAATTCCCCTGCCCTTCCTTCTTGTCTCTTTTTTTCTTCTTCTTTTTCCTTCACTTCCTTTCGGCTCTATGTTTAAACGGCCCGGACAAGGGAACAGGGCCGAGAAAAAAGCATCGCCGGTTGCTGTTTCTGGTAAAAAAGAGGATCCCGTCCCTCGGGTCAGCTGGTTCGTCGCTCAAACACAATCTAATTGATAGGATGGTCCTAATGTCTCATGATGGTGGCATTGCAGCGATCGTCCTCTGGGGAGGGGGGCGTTTGCAGAGTGGTGCCGAACTTGTCCCAAAATGGGAGGGGTTTCGTGCTGTCTGAAGTTTGTCTCTTCACATGGCGTTTACTTTATTTTATTTTGGGGCGGAGATAGCCTCCGGAGATGGGCAACGGCACAACCAAAGTTTCATTTGGGCCATGCGGCTGGGGTAGCACAATCTAGTTGGAGAGCTATTTTGATTTTTGAGGTCATGAAACGGGTCAATCGAGCTCAGTTACCACCACCTGCTCAGAAGAGAGAAGGGGTGAAGCTGTCCTGTTCATTCATTCGCTGGGCGCCAGAGACGATGGCGCCGCTCGGACGAGCATCCTGGCTTGTCTACTGCAACTACAGACGAGGAGCGACGTCTTATTCGGTTAGTGTACGGTGCTGATTAAGAGGAAAAAATAGAGAGGCGGGGTGTGGTAACGGCAATCATTTTAAAAAATCAAATAAAAGCGAAAAATGGGCGGCGTGTGGGACGATATCAGAGACACGGCACGCGACCGAGAGACAACGTGCCTGCATCATCTGAGGAGGGTAAAAAGAAAGACGGCAAGCAAACCGCTGGGGCAGAGACAAAAAAAGAAAAAAGGAAAAAGGGCACAGAAGAAAAAGAAAGAAAATGAGTAACAGGCTACTGGAGAAACATGAACCATTGACGAAACCGTAATGACGAACCTCCGACAGACCAATCACCGGCGATGCTTTCTTTTTCAAGTTTGTCTTTTAATAATATACATTGATTACGTTGCGACTGCCTCACCTGTCTCGATTATATGATACCTTTTCCCTTTTACTTTCCCTTCCACACACGAACCGGTTTCTTTTCTTTTTTGCTCGTTTAGTGCTGCATACAGCTCAATTGAACAAAGACAACGGCACAAGGTCGACAAATGAAAGACGCTATACACAAAACAGATGGCACAGAATTAATTAATTTACGCTGGCACACGCTGCCGTACTTAATTGAGTGAATAAAAATGATCTCATTTCTTATTGACCTCGCGCTAGCTAGCCTGGCAGTGAGTGACGTTGTCTTTTTTTATTTTTATTATTTGTTTATAATTTTTTTTTGGTCCGTTTCCTGTCGGACTCTGGTATTGTCCGGCGACCATTCCAAAAGCAGCAATGGCCTTGCCACTGCACGATGACCGACAGGCAGGGTCCATTGCTCATCGCTGGGTCGCCCCCTGGGATCCCAAGTCCGTGTAGTTCGGAGCTCGGCTTGTGGGCTCGCTGAGTGACTAAACGTGCGCCGGCCGAGAATTTTTTTTTATGGGGAGAGAGAGGGAAGGGGAGATAGATAGATAGATGGATAGATGGAGTCCACACGGATGGAGAGAGGTAGGGGAGAGAGAGGGAGAGAGAGAGAGCCAGATGGAGGCAAAGAAAAAATTAACCACCCAAAAAAGAGGCTCTCTTATCAACATGGGTGCGTTAGCCGCAAGCTACCAACCAACAAACCCTCGTCTCCCCCGGTCCATCCCCCTCACTGGGGCGGACGCAGCCTAGAGGGGATGTCATTGCGAGAAATGAAATGCAACCCGCGTGGAGCGCGGGCCGGGCATGCTACGTGACTGCATTGCAGAAAAAAAAAGGGTGGCGCCGAGGAGGGAGAGTCATTGTGTCGGTCAAGTGAACCATCCTTCATCGCGGGATTGATTGAATGCGGGCGAGCCATCGTCCAACGAGATCCCTCGAATCCGCACTCGTGGGCTTCCTACCCCCCCATCCAACAGAATTTGATACACCTGATCTGCGTCATCGTCCTTTCCTTTCGGTTCTTGATGTGAACGCGAGGGGTCCGGGAGAAGGGGCAATCCCGTCCAATTTTGGGACGAGACCAATATATCCATCACTCAAGAGGCCTCATGTTGGCCTTGTTTTTTTTTCCTTCCAATTTCCGGATACACGCCCCCTTTCCGTCATTGTGCGAGGTGAGCATCGTCATTCCCGGTGATGCAATTTTTAATTTATGACAAAGATAATAATCAATTCGTGCAATGATTGTTTATTTATCTATTTTCTTTTTTCCGTGGCTCGATTGCCGCCGGGTTGCACCGTGGGTGGTTTACTGTTTTACTTCTCCCCCCTCCTCCACTCTCGTGATCGACTGCAACGATGCCGATCACCGTTGCGTATGCACTCTTTACGCGCGTCTGTATATGTATTCGAGGGGATTGCAAAACTACAATAACAAAACTGCAAACGTTCGGAGTTGTAATGGCTTCGTCAAGCTTCTTTGCTAGCAAGGGGGGCGTGGGACTATGTTTCCTAGCTGGGTAAACGAAACGATATGGGCGGGGTTTGGGAAGGGTTCCTTTCTTTGCCTGGCCTTCTCGAACATCGATCGGGCGATGAGGGCCTTGTTCAACCTAATAGGCGGAGAAAGATGCCAGGACATAAAAAATAAAAAACCCAGTGAGGCTTGTGCACTACTTGCAGTCGGGACAGGCTGTGGATTAATTAGGCAAAGGCATCCTCGAGAAAGAAAGACAACACGAAATGCCAATTTCATAAAGGGGACCTGGCGCCCGGGCACTTCTGGGGCCAATGGAGCGGCGGGATGTGCGCAGGGATTACAGCGTCGAGGGGACCCCAATGGTCCCCGATGGCTCAAAAATGGCTTCCTGCACAAGACATGGGATGGGATGGCATGGCATTAAGCAATGGCGCTGAGTGGTTGGCTTAGCTCTTAGAGCCATAGGGACCTACACTGGCATCGTCTCTTGGGTCGCTCTCGTAGGTATTGGCTTTTGGGTTTCGGGTTATCTGCGGTTGGGGGGTTAGCTGGATGGGCCGCAGGGTCTAGATCTTACAAAAGCCGCATCAGAACGAGGGAATTGACATGGGGTGGGAAATCATTACAAGGACTTGTGCGTGCGCGTGTTGCGTGGAAAAGCTGTCAGACAGAAGTCGCCCGTTTTGGGCAACAGTCGGGATGATGAGAGGGGTACAGGAGTGATATCATCACACTCTTTCTTGGCTACGGGGGATTATATGATGCTTGCTGCTGCGTGTGAGAGAAAATCAGAGGGCAAACCCCCCCCCCAAAAAAAAAGGCAAAAGGCGGGTTGCTTGGCCCCTCCCCCCCCATCCTCCTTCTTCCGATGAACGCCGTTGTATCTGCCGGGGGCTGAAAAAAAAAACGTGGGAGGCAGCTGAATATAGGTGCTGTTGGGCAACAGATTATGGCGATGATGGCATCAGTCGGCTTGCGGATCCCCCCGGGAGCGGTTCCTGTTGCTGGGAAGTCTTGGTGCCGCTAGGATCGTGCGCCTAAGGACAACCGAGTCCCAGAGTCGGCCCAGGGCTAAACTGACTTGGGCAACGGGGACCCCAGAGACGGCTTGGCTTGGGTGCTACAGTAGATGGCAGTCTATACTAGATTGTAGCTTGTGGCCCGAGGGCAAGGCAAGGCTAATGCTAGCATCGGAGCCATAATTTTGATCATGACGATGGTGTCGCTGCTTTAATGACCAGAACACGCAAAAGGTCATATCATGTTCTGTCTGGTAGAAATGGCTAGCCAGGCGGTGGGTTTTGACAGCCGGCCAAGAAGGATAGGAAGGTGACACAGCCCAATAAAAAGCAAAGATGACTGAGGGGAGGGCGGCGGCGGAAGGGAGAACATGACAGGACAGAAGAGGAGGGGGTGATGGTGAGGAATGCAAATGCAGTGGCCACATAAAGAACAAGAGGCGAATCGAGGCAAACTGACTATGCGATGCGGGCGCGTACATGCACCTGTCGACAACGCAGCAACACGCATCAAAAAAAAAGATGAGACGCAACACTACGCAGCGCAGCGCAACGCAACGCAACGCACCCGTAACACGTAGTAGGGTGAGGATGACTCTGGATGGATGGATGAATGGATGAAAGGCGGCTAGAGGACAGCCGGTTGGCTCATCCGGAACCTTTCTTGGACCTGCTGGAGGGGTCAAAGGGCAGGCCCGGCCACCATCTGGGTCGCTGCTAGTCTGCTAGCCAGGGGTAACAAGTAAGACAGACAGGGAACACAACGCGAGGCCACCCGGCAGATCTCCAGCTTTTCCCAGCGGGATGTGTGTGATGTGTGCGAGTGTGTGTGGATATCGCATCGCCCAAGGAGCAAATAACGGCTGCCACTGGACCCAGAAGTCAACAGCCTCCCGCTTAACAGGCCAACGAGATGCGAGCCCTGGTCTTGAGCCCACGGTCCTTTGGGCGAAGAAGGCAGGGGAGGGGAAGGGGAGTGGGAGGGGGGGTTCCATCAAAAGTCAAAGAGAAATCATAAGATGACGGAAAGATTTAGTGTCAACATCCCCGGTCGAGATGAACCGCCGTGATTGGCGGGAACTCAATGCCGCCATTTGTCCCCCGTTTCGAAACGCTCGGCGCGGGCGCCCGGACAGCAAGCAGGCGGGTTTCCCTTTGCTTTAGGGACGTGTTTGCGAGCGAGAGCGAAAAGGGTGGTGGGGTTATTCCGTTTTCTGATGTGTGCCATCTTTTCTTTTATTTTCGGGGTCGAGGGTTCAATCGAAGGTGATCCATGTTGAAGTTGTTTCAGGTGCACCTGTTCCTGTTGCAACGGAGGTGAAGAGGGTAGAGTTTGGGAGTATGGGGGGCCATGCAACAGGGCCTAAAAAAAGAACTTTGGAGGTGGTCTTTGCCCTGCCTGTGTGTCTCGTCTGCATCTATCCTCGACAATGACAGGATGACCATGATGATGGATGGCAAAGGGAGGAAAAACAGCGCACAAGCATTGGAGGTCATGATCGGCTGTCGGTGTGAGATGAGAATCGCAATAGCACCAATGGCTAGGGTCAGGGGATAGTGAGAGTCAGAGAAAGAGAGATTCCGTGAAGACTGTTGGTCGATGCTCGTCTTGATGTACACACGCCCCCCGGACCCCCTCCCTTCGATTTGTATACTCTGACCATGTTGAAGCGATTGACTTCTTGTCGAGTGTTTCGATTTTTTAATGATTTTTTATTTTTTTGACTTGGTCTCCCGGCTAAGCTAACACATCTGACTGGGTACCTGGCCAGCTACCGATGCATACCTAGGTAGGTACGCACACGTCAACCTGTACCGACATGTCGCTTCGGAAGTCAGGAGAAACGAAGACGCAATAGCAGCTCGGCGATATAAGTCGAAACAAACAAAATGGGCTCCTCATCTGGCCCCTTTGGGAGAAACTTGCTCTGGACACACGGCAGCTACGGCATGCGGCAGAGGCTTGATGCAGCAAAGGTGACGTGACTGGGCGGGCCCAAGAAAAGACACTGTAGACTTGTCTATATTGAACGGGACGGAAATCAAAACGAGCCGAGAGCGACAAGACTCGCGCAGCAGCAGCTTGAAGAGGCAAAAAAGCCCACTCTGTTCCCACACTCTCCCTCTCACGGATCAGGCCGATGGGCTAGAGAGCGCGCTACTCACGCCTCGCAAACGCCACGGGGTTCGGATGCGCCAGATACTGCACAAGGGACCTGACCGAGTGACCAGTTGCTTCTCCAGCAGGACAGGGATGTTTTTTGCAAGTGATCTGAGGTAGAGAGGAGGAGGCTTATGAAGTGTCTCTGATCTTGGACCGCTCTCGAGTGCGCCGCCAATGGGGATCGATTGGGCGTAGTCCAAGAGGCAGCCACATCTCTTCACTCATTGTGTCCTTGTTTCTTCATCGATTTTTGGGATCGGGATACTTTTCTTCCTTCTTTCTTGCGAAAACGAATTTGCCCTATGACGTTTGTCTGCCCGTCCTCCCGTCCTCCCGGAGCATCTCCGCCAGCTTCTAAATTTTCCCCTTTAAACCATTTCTCTCCTTTCTTTTCTTCTTCTTTGCCCGTTGACTTCCGGTTCCTAAACCCAGACCCATAATGATGCCAGCCTAGGCTGGCCCACTGACTGGAGGGAGGACCCACAGCGTCACACCCATGCTCGGCGTGGGATCCCTGTGGTCTGTGAGCTCATTGTCCACCCAAGAGCTCTCGCGGAAGGCCTAGCAGGTCGAGGGATGCATGTGTGTGCGAGGTTAGACAGGCCCAGAGAAAGGGGATCCACCCCTTGGCGATCCATCCACAATCAAAAGCAATCCATAATTTTTCCCTCTCTTTTTCGGGGGCGGGATGTCCCCATCACAGACAGGCACCACCTCTCCTCCACACAGACACTGACACGGACACGGACACGGACGCTCTACACACACAGACAAAGACACCGACGCTCGAGGTCGGAGAACCGAGTCAAGCCAAGTCACAAACAGGGCACAGGGCCAGCACGAGGCACTAGGCGCACAAGGATGACAAATACCGGGCTGACAGATTGATGATTGATTGGCCTGGATCAAGGAATGAATTGATTGCCGCCAGGGGTGGGCAGGCTGCTATTGAACAATCCCGTACGTAGTATGCACATTCGTATCCATTTCCATGTCGGCTGTGAAAGCTGAATTGGGCATCTTCATGATCTATCACACACCTACACCTGGCCGCGGTACGCCCAATCCGCTTTTCGCCACTCGACGAGTAGTCTTGATAGCTCTATCGAACAATCAAAATGCCCCGGGCCGTTGAAAGACACTCTTCTTACACATAGACGCGGCACCACCCGTCCTCTTAGTGTCTCACTTGCAAGCTGCTACGACAACAACTATGACGCGGATGCCGACGCCGCTGCTGTTGCCCCAATTCTCTTCGAGCAGCCGACAACCTGTCTGTTCCCTCAATCCTGCGCTGTGGTTGTGTAATCGTAGATCGGGGCTTCATGGCTGGTTTTGGCCCGCTACTTCCATCTTGCTTAGAGAGACACAGACAGGACTCGTGGGTTCCACAATTTCATAGTCCAGCCGCGCGCAATAATTCATGGCATAGCCTCATTCAATTAATATGTGTATGTGCGTATAGTGCCAGCCTGTGTTCCTGTTCCCCGTGTCCATTTTTGGATACATGGGCATAGGGCACAGCGCGCGCACTCGAGGTCGTCGTCTTAAGTGATTGATGACGGAGCATGTCGTACAGTACCTGATCGACTAGGTCCATCCCGGCGAGGGACCGTGCAGGCCAAACGATGTGCGCTGGGCTCTGGGCTCTGCACTGCGTACACTTGTTGCGCGTATTGCATGTGCGTCAGTGGTCAGTGGTTTGTGGCTGATTTGTGGGTGGTGGGCAGCGCGTGGGTTTGCGTCGCCAGGGGATCCCAATGCGAGGGACAAGACCCCCAGGTCGGGTCTGGGGCCACCTAGAGAACCCATGAGAATCCCACAGCCGAGCGAGCAGCACCAGCAGAGCCGAGCAGCGACAGCACCACAAGCAGCGGGCCCTTTTGGAGGAGAGCGAGAATCAAGATCAAGAGTGAGCCTGAGCCCCGACAGGCCCCCAAGGACAGACAGTGAGCCACTGCCACACACATACACGGCATTTTGGCTCTATTCCCCTTTTGCAGCGGCCACACCCCTCGCGCAGGACACTCCCGTCCTGACACACACGCCCCTCCTCTCGCTGAGAGACACGATCTAATAATCATCGGAGTATTTTCTTCTGCTCTTCAACAGGATGATGCGATGCGGCGGGACAAACGTAAGGGAGCACCCCTCCCAGAAACCACAGGTACCGAGACAAGCAAGAGACAAACGGCAGAGTAGGTGTAGAAAACCGTAAAATGTCAATCAACCATGACGCTCCTCTCCGAATGGCACAGGGTCCCTCCTTTGGCGAGCCTCGTACTGTGGTCTGACTACTGTAAAGTCCCTTGCCCTGACCTGTCCCTGGCCCAACTGTCCATGGTGCGCTGCGTACCTTCTTTTCCCCTACCGAGAGTTTACCTGGGCATCCTATCCTTGTCTGTGACTTCCTTCCCACCCCCCATCGCTCTCCAATCTCACTCCTTTCTGCCCACACTCCCGCTCCTACGCTAACCCAGGTACCTAGCGCGGTACTCGCACTCAATCGCCCCTTCCTCCTCTTTGTGCCCGCCATTGCTACCCTGCTTCTTGTCGTCGCCTGTTCGGTTGTTCTTCTTTACTCGTACCTCCCCTCTGCTCCGTCTTCCTTCCACTTTCCTTCACCCACTTCCTTCTGCTTTTGCCTCCACTGCTCCCACTCCCTCTCTATTACGTCGTGCACGCCCTCTCATCCCCAAGCGCCCTTTGCTCTTCTCTAATCTAACCCCAACATCTCCCACCCACACAACCTTCGCCTCTCTCCTACCCTTCTCTGCCTCCCACACGCTCATACAATTACTTGACCCTCCCGGCCTCCACGCACATCTCCGTGTGTGTTGCCTCCATTCTTCTCTTTCGTCGTCGTCGGCTCGTCCATACCACACTCGCTTGAAATAATCCTTTTTGCCTGGACGCAAGCTCGCACGCACGTACGCACCCACTGTTAATTTCCAAACAATTAACAACAATACGGACGGCAACCTGTAGCAACACGACACTCTTTCTCTGTCCTGCGTTCTATCGCTCGCTCATTACATCTTCTCTTCGTCGGCGCTGCTTGAAACCCCAGATGTGGTGAGAAGTGGGTTATGGATCAGAGTCAGAGTCCACATCAACAGTATCAGGAACAGCAGCAGTACTTTCATCAACAGCAGGGCCACCACTCGACCATGTCTCAACAACCGAGCCCGTCGCCGCCTCAGCAGCATGACAATTCTGCTGCTCAGGATGTCCTCGCCGAGGCCAGAAAGAACCTCCAGGTCCTAATTGATTCGGGACTCTCCAAGGATCTCCTCCACCAATGGGTCGATGAGAGCCAGTCCCTACAACTCTCTCTCGCAGCCGCCGCTCAGCAGCAGCAGCAGCAGCAGCAACAACAACAACAACAACAACAACAACAACAGCAGCAGCAACAGCAGCAGCCACAGCATCACCAGCCGCAGCAGCAGCACCAAACGCTTGTCCATCCTCAGCAACAACAGCCCAACCTCGCACCACCACCTCCGCCGCTCCGATGCCCGCCGCCGCCTCCTGTTACTGGTGTTGCGATGCCCACCGTTACAAACGTTACCAATGTGACCAACGTCTCTTCGCCATCCAGCAACAGCAACTCGACGACCACGACGCCGCCAGCTGATATCAAAGTCGAAGCCCTCCCTGAGGACGTCTCATGTACGTCTGCTTGTCATTTATTTCCCTTTTGTCTTTGTTTTGTTCTTACCGCGCCTTGTGCACTATCGAGCCGTGTCCGTTAGCTGACATGATCTGACTGTATGTAGCTATCTTCATGCCTCCCGCGGCTCCCTTCAGCCACCGACCCCGAATTTCCGTCTCGTCAACTTCCTCCGGATCTTCCGGTCATGCGTCCATCTGGTCCACGAACTCTGCTCAGTCTTCCATGTCGTGGCAGTCGAATTCCACCTGCCGAACACAAGCGCCTCTCCCCCTCCCACCCACTCCCACTGTTAGTGGTCCCCTGGGCCCTCCTGTCGGCACTACCGGCAAAACCAACATCTACTGGTGCACCTCGTGTGAGACTAGTTTCAAGCGCAAGTACGACTGGAAGCGCCACGAAGATGAGTTTCACGAGCGTTGGCGCAAGTACCCTTGCCCCGAGCCTGGTTGCAACCGCAGCTTCTGGGGCTCCAACTCATTCAACCAGCATCATAAGCAGTGCCATGGTTGCAAGACTTGTCCCCATGCCGAGAAAGTGGTCAAGTTTCTTCGCAAGCGTAAGTACTGGGCTTGCGGTTTCTGCTCTGCTCTTCACCCTGCGCGCGAACGTCACGTTGAGCATGTTGCTCGTCACTTCGAGTCCGGCATGACCAAGGGTGACTGGATGCATTCGCGGGTCGTTTATGGCCTGCTGCACCAGCCTCTGATCCACGAGGCTTGGGACGCACTGGTGGTCAGCAAGCAGCCCGAATACAACGGCCGCCGACCTCAGTTCAGTTGGCACCCAAGCAAAACTGGCCGCGCCCAGGGTTTCCTCGAGAATGAGAGTCCTGGTCAGCTCCAGGATCTTCTCGAGTTTTTTTCAGGTGATGAGGGCGAGGCGCAATGGATTGTCAGTGTTGCATATGATTTGGCTGACATTGTTCTCACCTCTGCCCCCATCCCCTCTCCTCAGTATTCGCACGCGAACCTGGCTCCTCAGGGATTCGATCCTCGTATGTCGTTTATGACTCTGCCAACGCAAGCTCCTCACCCGCAGATGATGCCCTCACCGGACCCGTCGCAGCAGAACCCCTTCTCGACGCCTTTCCGCAACACCATGCTCGTTCCCTCACAGCCATTCCCCACGGCACCGCGACCATCTCCCGACTCGGCTTCACATTCCCCATTGGGACCTTCGACATCACCCTTGATACCGTCGCCGCATGACAAGCGCGAACTGCCTGCGCCCCCGTCACATGCCCCGGAGGCCGGTGAAGGCATGATGGACTTTGAATACTCTCCCGCACCCGTAGTGTTCGATGACTGGGAGAGCCTTGGTGCCGTTATGGGAGAGCAGGCTACACCTACACCACATCATCAACAGCCCACAGGTGCCCCTTCGGCGGACTGGGGTATGATGCAATATTTCAACGACCCCCGAGTTGTTTCATGATGGTAGCTCGCCATTACCGAGCAAATATTTCTTTCACTCTTTGTGGACATTGCCGAGACAGTTCAAGTTTTTTTTTTCCTTGTTGCATCCCTTATCTCGCACACATACACACACACACACACACCGGAAAATCTGCTCGTCTGCGGTTGTCTTCATTTGCATCGACTCGAACACGAATCACCGACTGGAGCGACTCGATTTCATCTATGCAAGCACACATTTCCTTATTCTTTTCTCGTTTCCCTATTAGATAATGATAATACCCCTCGAGATGTTAGGCGAGGGCGTCTGTCTTTAGTTTTGGCCCCTTTTTTCTTTGTTCGTGGCAGGTGCAGGGATTGGGTACTTGTTGGGGGCTTCTTATGTCCTGGTAAAAAAACCGGAGTTGGAGGTATTCTGTCGTGTATCACACAGTATCGTTTCCTAAGTCTTTTTTGCTTTTGGAATGTCGATTTGGACGGATGGTTGGATGAGCTTTGGCAGTGAACAGAGGAGGAGATTCAAGCGACAGGTGGAGGAGCGTGTCTATTATGACGACTGGGCCTTTCTTGACATTTGACGCATGTACTGGGCGCCCCGGCGCTCTCTGGTGTCAAGGGGCGTGAATTCCCAAGTGTAAGAGTAGGATATCTGGATAGGAATGGAATTCAAAAAGACGTAAAATAGTGATCATTTCAAGGCGTGTCCAATTTGTATGTGTTGATGTATGTGTGCAGTTTGCCAGTTGTGGATTTATTTAGTGAAGCAGACGTTTGCTAGCGTCATGGAAGCAAGGGAGACTGAAGGGATGAGTTGGGCATGTCGGTACTGGACAGGGCTTGACTAGTCTTTGATGTCTTGGGTGGTTTGCAGGATGTCTCAGTTTTTGGCCATGCCATCGTGGCTCCATTGGATGTAAAGGACTAGACTCTCTTTCAGCTAGGGATCTTTGCACTGATGAGATTTTGAAGCCAACCATTGGTAGAAACAAGGTGTCAATGTATTTCTTGAACATATTTTCGCACTTGTTCCCTGATCCTGGTCACATAAACAAACCACTGCTATTTGAGTTGGGTCATGGAATGAGTTTTGGAAACAAAATGAAACAAATCCGTTTAGTTTTGTATGTATGTTCTTGGAAAGCCTTTCTATTTTTTTTCTTTTCTTCATTCAATTTTGCTTCTTCACAACCGACTTGTTTCAAGCTTAAATTCTCCAAATAGTATTGAATGTTCACTGTGCAGACTGTACAGTGATTCCAGGTTGAATGGACGTATGTGTTGAAAGAAACCCGCGAGCCTGTTCTTGATGCTGTTTTCTGTTCGTAACGACTTTATATTCGCCTGATATTCCTCTCCTCTGATGTAGTTTATTGCTCTCTATTCATATACATTGCACCAACGATAGCAGCGGAATTAAAGAAGAAAAAAATTAAATTTGGAATATCATTAATCTATTCGGCATATAGAATATGTCTTCCAGATATCACAGGAGTGGTTCAGGCCCTACAATTGGCTTTTTGGATGCGATGGCTATCGCGACGACCCCGAGGGAGCATAGAGCGGCTGTTGCTGCCAAGATTACAGGTAGCAAGTCTAGGAAGAGTCAAGGTGACAGCGGTTACGACGGCAGCGGCGGCCACAGTAGCCCCAGAAGCACTCGAAGAGGTGGCAGTTCCAGCAGTTCCAGCAGCTCCAGCAGTTCCAGCAAAAGCAGCAAGTCTACCAAGTCCACTAGCAGGAGCAGTCACTCGTCAGGCAGAAGCAGCAGTAGTAAGGCCCATTGGGACAAGATTCATCGAGACAGTGGTTACGGCGATGGCCACGGATATGGCGAAACAATCCTAGAGGACCAGGGGGTGACGCTGCCGCATCCACCGCCCGAGCATCGACGAGGCTCGTCAGAGGATGATTATGGAATCGAGGCCTGCGACAGGGAGGATGATGGTGACCCGGACCCGGGGAGGCGGCGTCAGGGCAACGGCGAGTATCGTGCTTGGTCGTGTAAGCCTGCACCAGAACCAGCTGACACGGCAGCGAAACAGCCACAGGCCCGCCACGGCGCCAACATGAAACGGCAACTTCCAATGCCGCTCGACCAGTCACCCTACTTTGACACGTTCACGCTGGTAAACGCAGGGAACAGGGACGATAAGGCGCCGCCCCGGGAGTCGCTGCTGTCCAAGCTTATTGCGCGCCTGACCTCGACCTCGACCTCGACCTCGCCCTCGCCCTCGCACAGTTATAATCACCACCACCACCACCACAGCAACCGCCACCGCCACCGCAACCACCAGCGCAGGGACACTAAATCCGGCACACGCTCCCCGGAACAGTGGCGGCCAGACGCAGCAGCATGCCATGACGAGATGACTTCGCCATCGCCGGTAAGTGGCGGCGCTGCCAACCAGACGCGGAGCGAGTTCTCGTATGCGCCCGAGCGGGATCCCATGTACCGCGGGATACCCCGCGAGCCGGGGCGGCGCTTTGAAGGCGAGATTGTGGTGCACCGACGCGGCGGCGGCCATGATGGTTTCCCCCGGCACCATCAACACGGGTACGAGCACCAGCACCAGCACCAGCACCGCGATAGCCGCCGCCCGCCGCACTCGCCAAGCGGCAGACACGGCGCCGTCCCGCCCCGGGACTTGGCGTCGTCCCCGGACCGGACCGAGCCCCGGCGGCGAATCTGGGACGTCAGGGATCCGTCACTGCCGTCGAGCCTTGGGCGGAGGGACAATGTCGGCGCGGGCGCTTCCGCCGCCGATGGCGACGGCGACGACCAGGGCACGGTGATGACCGAGTGGTTCTCGCGCAGCGCCCTGGGGCTGGCTCCTGAGAAGTTTGATGAGAGGGGCATCAAGCTCGGCACGCTGCGGCCCGAGGACAGCCTGAGCATGGTCGGCTACAAGCAGATGCGCGAGGAGGACCGGAGGAGGCAGCTGATGAAGATTTTGAAGGACAAGGAGAACCAGAACAGGAGCAAAAGCAAGAAGTGAAAGGACGGGACAAGACAAGGAGCTAGTCGTCTCCTCTCTCTCACAGACTATCCAGTCGTTTATATTTCCTTTGTCTAGCCCCCGCCCCAAAAAATTGTACCCCTGAGTCCAGTGGCTATTTCCTTTGTTCAACTCAGTCTTTAATATAATAGAAATTGCAAACATGACTTGACTTGCATCATAAACGCTTGGAAAACAATCTTGTCTTGCACAGAAGAGACTGGACATTATTATATACCATTCGTACACGAGCCATCCTTCTCCATCCACTCACCAAACAAGAAAACGCCCTTCTCACCATTTCCCCAAGCACCTAAAGCAACAGCATCGTGAGTGCATACATAACATACGTATGCACCAACTATCCAAACACCTCCATCTCTTCCCAAGCCCCCCCTCTCCCCTCGGTTTCCCTCTCAAATTTGCTTCCCTATCAATGATTGTGTCAAAGTTTTTGTCTAGACGCCCAACACCTCGGCCACTTCTATGGCAAGAAAAAAAAAAGAAGAAAAAAGCTGACCGTGTTTCAAGGATATCCCAAATTCTTGTGGTGATACATGCGTACGCTCGTCTCCCTTCTGATTACTCTCTCCTTCTTCATCCGGAGGACACGTTAATCTCGTAACCGATGAGCACCTCGGTGCTCGTTCCCTCCCAGCCTCGTGTGCCGGCCGCGCTGAGCATGTAGCGGCTGGTGGGGTCAATGTACAGGCTTGAGATGACACCCGCCCTGGGGGGTCCTGGAATAATCAGGAACGGTACCGTTGAATGCTTGAATGTGCGGGTTTCGCGCAGGTCGTAGAGTCGGAGGATATCATATGAGGCACTAGAGGGAATGTTAGTTTTAAAACTCGGTCCAATTGGATGGACGTATAAATAGCTTCTGTCAAAAGCCAACTTACCAAACCAAGTGTCTCCCGTTGATCATGGGCCGCACCGCGCTCACCGCACCGCTGCCGGCCGGTAGCTTCAAGACGCGCTTGGGTTCCCATCCGCGCTTTGCCTTGCGGATGTCAAACTCCTCGACGGTTCCGTTTCTTCGGCCGGCGTAGACCATGTTGCCGTCGGGGCTCCAGCACGCGCCCATGCACCACGGAGGCACGCCGGGCCGGTTGCCGATGCGTGCCACGGGCTTCTGCACTCGGCGGTCCCAGATGCGTAGAGTTCCGTCAATGGCCGACGATAGGAACGTAGTCGATGACGTCTGGGTTGGGTCGTGCTGCCGTGGTGGCAGGTCTGAGACGAAGACGGCTGATGGCGACTGTGATGTCTTGAGCGCAGCAACGTCACCCTCCGCATCTTGCGACGGCTGGTCTTGCTGTCCCTCAGCAGGAGCTTGCGACGACTGCGTAGGCTGAGTGTCAGTAGGCTCGATATGAGCCGGAATAGCAGGCTCCGACTCTCCTAGTAGTTGCGTTGACGGGGCATCCAGCTCCATCGAGTCTCCGGGGGCTTGTACGGCCGGCGCGGGCTCCGTCTCTGGGTCCTTGAGGCTCGCCATGGCCATGTCTGCAGAGTGATCCATCCCGCTGTCATGCTCATGACCGGGCATCATGCTCATGGCCCCTGTGCCGTACTCGTCTTCGTCGTGCCCAAATGGTTGATCTCCTGCTGTTTCGCCGAAGAGACTGCCCGCATCACTGCCGCCAAACAGGCTCTCGTGCGCTGGTGAGGCTTGTGCGTCCATATCCCCGGTCGAGTTCTGAGTAAAATCACCAGCGGCGGGCTCGCTGATGCCGTTGCCGAGTGTTCCATTCACTGGTGGTGCTCCGTTATTTGTCGCAATGGTTGTTGACGGAAGAGGCTCGTCAGCTTCTTCTGGAACAGGAGCGCCATTTGCTGGACGAAGCTCAATTGCTGAAATCTGCCCTCCGCTGCCGTCAAAGCTCCGGATAACGCTTCCGGTATTCAGATCCCAATCGAAAATGTTCTTGTCCCAGCTTCCACTCAACACGCTCTTCTCATCCTG
This sequence comes from Calonectria henricotiae, assembly GCA_020623695.1. Taxonomy (NCBI): domain Eukaryota; kingdom Fungi; phylum Ascomycota; class Sordariomycetes; order Hypocreales; family Nectriaceae; genus Calonectria; species Calonectria henricotiae. Next base: position 238,496 of record JAHVYB010000035.1, on the reverse strand, counting down.
CGCCAGCGTCAACACGCTCACGGCATTGGTGTGCTGCTGCAGATAGGTGATTCGCTTGCCCTCGTCATGCCGCACGCTCTGCAGGTTGATGGCGCCAGACTCGAGGCCCGAGAGGAGCCAGAGCGCTCCAGAGTGCACCGCCAGAGAGTAGACGGGAGATAGGATGTGCTCCTGGTCGCCGCGGCCTGGAGGAGCTGGCTCTTCGTTTTCCCAGTACGACATCAAGATGCCGGCCTTTGTGACGCTATCCACAAAGGGGTGCTTCTGGGCCACCGTCAGGGCCGACTTGCCGTTGATGGTGTTGGGGCCGTCGTACTTGCGGATGTAGCCATCTGAGCCTCCGGTGAGCCAGTACCGCAAGTCGGGCGTAATGGCCATGGCGTTGATGCTCGTCGACTGCGGCGCCGCCATGGTGGGCACGATGTCGTAAAGATGCGCATTCAGCACCTCTGGGCTGGGCTGCGGCCATTGTGGGCGTGTTGCGAGGGGAGTGGGCGTGGCCGACTTGGCTCTCTTGGACGCGTCGTCCTTGGCGTGGCCGTTGATCTGGCCATTGGTGGCCATGTCCGCGTCCGTCTCCATCTTGATCTTCTGCTCGCCGTTTACTTCTGGAGCCGCAGGCTGACTTTCGCCCTCGCCATCTTCGTTTCCGTCGTCGGCGTCCCCATCAGCGTCGGCATCCCCATCCCCATCGGCGTCGGCGTCAGCGTCGGCATCATCGTCGTCGTCGTCATTGTTCTCGTCATCGTCGTCACCGTCACCATCGGCATCATTGTCGCCACCGATGTCTTCGGCGTCCTCCATGATCTCGTCGGCATCGTTCTCGTGCTCGTTGCTGTTCTCGTGGTCCGACTCACCGGAGCTCGCTGAGAGCCGATCGTCATCCATCATTGTCGCAAATGGCAGGTCTCGCCCAAGCGTGGGTGGAATTGGTTATATTTTTGATAGCAAAATGGCAAAGCGGGCGTCTTCAATTTGCCATGCTTTGGCACCAAGATGAGGGGCAGCAAGCGTCGTGTTGCCCGTTGCGCGCGCGGTGCGTCTGCGTGGGAGCTTCGAGTAGCGAGGGGGTCGACAGATGCGTGCTTCACAGCCGTTGACAAAGCACAAGCACGGGGGAAAGGGGGGTAGCAGCTTATTTATGGGTGAAATAGGCACCAGAGGGTATTCTGGATCCAGATGTTTGCACCTTTCGCGCCCGAAATCTTGGCTGAAGTTGCAAAGGTCCTCGTCGCGTGTCTCGAGTCCAAAGTAGAGTGCCTCCGACCAGCCCACGCGCTGCGGATTGACTTCGGAAATTCCCCACCAAATGAGCATCAACGCTACAAGTGCACCGCAATACATCATTTGCCTTCGACTTACATATATGCTGTACCACCCAAATTTCTTCAACACATTTTTAAAATAAAAATAAAATAATAAAAAAAGCAATCCTGCACCAAATTAATGGATCCATATCCTCGAGACTAGAAACAACTTTTTCTTCAAATCTTTCTAAGCTTCTGAAGCAGTCATGCTTGTGACCCATCACCAGGTAGACATTCACCTCATACCCCTTCCCTTTACCGTGATACACCTGTCGTCACTAATACCACCATGCTCTATTCTCCTCTATCACCCCAGATACCCCCTCGAAAAATATTCTTTCCCCGCCACTGCTACTTCCGTAGTTCCTCAATCAAAGCTGATGAGATCTTCGTCATCTTCAACCTTGCTGTCTGCCCCTGTCAATTCCCCCAAGTTTCGGGCTTCAGATGTCGCCTGTGCAACATCTGAAACACCGTCAGAGAATTGAAAACCACTAGCTGAATCTTGGGCTCTTTGCTTTCGACTTCTTTCATCACCACTCGCTTCGTCGCCAGCCCCTGGAGATGTTTCCTGCAGTCGCGTAGCCGGAAACGTGTGCTCGATAATCACTGGCTGTTGGCGAACATTGTTCTCAGTCAGCATTGTCGACCGAAAGGTTTCTCGAATCTTTGTTGAGCGCAGTGTTGGGCTGCATTGCCTCCGCCTCGCTAATTGCAATGCTCTATCCCCTTCGCGAACCTTCTGTGGACTCTATCGATCAGATAAGGATTCTGAAGAGTGTGACGCAGTGTCAACTGGCTCCAGCGATATCAAATCTGGGCTCGTATCAAGTGATTCTGTGGTTCTGGATATCTCTCTAGGCATGGAACTATCCAACTGCCGAGCCTCTGTATTGTAGCCACGCTGCATCAACTCCTCGCTCGTTGGCTCCCATTCGTGTTGTTGTTGAATCGACATGGCATCTTGAGAGACAGATTCATCTTGGCTAACTTGAGAGCTCGTACTGAATGAACCATAGGCAAAGCCCTGTTGATTGCCGGCTGGATTTACAGATCGATTGGGACGGCCGGTACCTCTGCCGCGACCGCCTCTACCACCTCCACCACCTCCACCACCTCGGGACTTGCCTCTGCCTCGAGCACTTCCACGTGATGTTTCATTCTTGTTGGAGGACTGGTAGCTTGACTGGCTTATTCGGTCTGGAGTTGAACCTTGGCGGGCTGGTCTGATCTCAAGAGGAAGACTTGCTTTGGCGAAGGCAGGTTGATCGCAACCATTGGGGCACCGGCAGGCATCCCCACATTGCAAATTACACTTGTGTCCGCATGGGAACACTGCTTCGCAAGGATTTGTACACTTGAACATTGATTGGTCAAGAGAATGACATGGTTGCTTGCACGGATGACCTCTTGGACATGTTTCATCACAGGGCTGCTCATATCCGCCCCAGAGAATCTTCTCCCAGTCCTCCGGCTGGCAGACATTGGTAACTCGGCCGTGGTTTTTGCACACAACCGGAATCTTGTATCCAATGCATTTCTCCTCAACAAACACGTTGTAGACTTTTTGCCAAGTCTGGGCGCTTTCGTCACCGCCGTTGAGGATGTTGTTGCTGTTGCCAAAGAGGTACATGCCACGACGGGCACGGCTCGTGGCCACCACAGCTCGGTTTTCATTCTTGACAAACCCGACGTTGGAGGGGCCATGTGGACTTGAGGGGCTTCGAACTAGTGATAAGATTATCACATCATTCTCCTCTCCTTGGAAGCCATCAACAGTTCTGACCGCCCAGACTTGAGAAGGGTAACCGATAAGAACGGGATCTCGTTTGAGCTTGCTTAGAATCACACTGACCTGTCCCTTGTAGTAAGTCAGTATTGTGATTTGCGAAGGTTCAACTCGGTTAAGAACCAAGTATCTGACGAAACCGACAATCATTGCTGCCTCATTTTCATTGTAGCATGAAAAGTTGGCGTTTCGACTCTCGCCCCATTGATGCTGAAACCACCAAAGATTCTGACCTCCCATTCCGGGGACCGGTGGCCGCTTACGAGGATCCTTGACAGTATCGTGGTCCTCCAGCAAGGGATAGAAGGTATGAACCACAGATCTGAGAAGAGGTATCATTCGGCGCTGAACCTTGAGCATGGAATAGGGGATGTCACCTTCAACGAGTCGCTCAAAGAGAGATTTGTTGAGACTGTATGGAGAAATTTCCAGCTCACGAACACTGACGCTGGGAACAAGCTGCTGATGATCACCCACTAGCACTAGCTGTTCAAGAGATGGGTAGAGTGCCGATGTGATGTTGGCCTCTTGGGTCTCCGCAGCTTCCTCAATCATGAGAATACGAGGCTGCAGGGCTGCAAGAAGGCCCCGATACTTGTTAAGGCCAGTAGTAGTGCATCCAACTACTTCCACGCCCTCCGTTTGAAGAATCTTGAGCTCTCGGTTCCAGCGGTTGGCCTTGATTTCCCGGCATGCAATCTCGTATTGCTTAAGAAACTCGGGAAGCCGGTTGGCAATCTTTTCTATCATTCGATGACGAAGATAACGATAGACCATACCACGTTGAGGAGGTTTGATGCCGTAAAGATCCGAGTGTCGTGACAAGAGCTTGCGGGCCTTTGAATACCAGGAAGCGTGGGAGGTAGCCTCTGGGACTGAACCAGTCCAGTAAAATTCGGTGGACACGAATTCACCTTTGAGGACTTCCATGTCATCGTCTTCTGGTGACTTTTCTTGACCAAGAGCACATTCTTCTGGCTCTTTTTGCCCTTGTGGAGGGTAGTAGACGTAAGTTCTGTCCTGTTCAATATTATCCGCAAGCCAGGTGGCCATCGTGTTTTTACCCTCGTCATCGTCATCGCCATCTTGGTAAACTGACTCTGCGGTCTCCCACTCGTCGTTGTTCAGGGAGTCAAACTGCTGCTGCGTGATAAGGTCTTCTTGTAGTAGGTGGTGTGGTAAGATAACGCCGGTTGGGAAACCCATTGACAGAGCATTATTGAGCTTCGCCAGTGTTGTTTTACGGGCGATCTCCCCCTTTGTTGCACCCCTCTTGACTTTAGACCACTTTGCTAAGTTAAACATGCTGCATTCATTTATCATGGCAATCTTTGAACGGCCGCCAAAGCGAACAATATTCGCATTAGCTTGGATGCACTTTTCAAGAAGCTGGTCAAGGGCATGGTTAGTCTGAGCAGCTACAATTATGGGCGGCTCATCGGACTCTTTGTCACTCATCAGAGTTTGTATGTAGCTCCGAACCGCCATAATTGAGGTGAACGTTTTGCCAGTACCAGGAGGCCCCTGAACTATGGCAAGCTCAGCTGAAGTCATTCTGTTGAACGACTCCCTTTGGGAGTGGTCGAACATAGACGCGTCATCAGGCACCATGGTTGGCCATCGATTTGCATACTCGGCCATATTAAATTGATCGTAGCCATCGATGATGTACTTGTCAAACTTCGACCTAAAATAAAAACCTATATTAACCCCCCGTTCAAGCAACAGGCGCTTCCTGTAGTGGTACTCACTCGTAAAAGGCCGAATGCTGAAGGCCAACCAAGGTGTGCCTGACCGATTCAAAAAAGCCGCCCTTGGCCTCGACCATGATCAACTCCATTGAGGGGTCCAGAATTGCGTCTATGTGATCGGCCCAGAAAATGTCAATTCTAGGAGGAGTGTTCTCGTTTTCGCCCTTTGAGGGATCCGGCTCAACGCCACCGCATAAGAACCTGGCAGCAACTACCGCAACAAAGCATCGGGACTCGAAGTTGTCGTTGGAAGGTGACAGAGCAACTAGAGTGCCAGCCTTGAGGCGCTCGGAGTGGCCCCAGATCACCCTGTAAGGTGATCTCTCGGTTGAAAACGAAATCTTGCACGCAGCACCGCTTTTGGCAAACGTATACCCTTGGACATGGACCTGGAGCTAGTTAGATGTGCATAGGAGGACAAGTAGAAAGAAGGCTTGGCGAACCTGGGAGTATATGCAGCATTCCTTGTCTTCCATCATGTTTGGGTCAGATCGAACCTTGCCCACGGCTCGGCGCAGCAGTTCTGTCCCTTCATAGCGGTTCAAGGTGTACTGAAACCCAAGGTACTCCTTCTTTGATGGAGTCTCTTCCCAGGATATCTGGGGAAGAGGTGGAGGATCCACTGCCAGTAGTTCGTATGATGTCGGGATTTCTGACATCATCTGCCAGGCCTCCAGCCTGGGAGAGCCTGATTCTGGATCATGCTGCAGATATTGCTTGAAAACGTGGTAACTGATAGGGTCCTGCTCCTGAGGATCCAAAGAAGTTAGGACTATGCGGGAAAGAAACAAAGAAAGAAAGGAGAGGAAAGGATGTATAACAGTAGAATAGCAACGTACCATAAATGCAGCCATATTGAGCAGCGCCGAGAGAGTACCAGTGCCCCTGGTCTGGAGTTCGTTAGCTTCATCGTTGGTTTAAGTGAGATAGATAAGATCAATGATAGTACTAAGCGGGGCGGAGAGGATGTTGTAGATAGAAGACGGAGACCACCGTGAAAAGACAGTGAATCACACAGGCAAGATACCACAACGGGAGCATGCGAAGAGTGGCAGAGGAGGAGATTGTGTTTATCGTCATACCTTGCCGCGTATGGTCTGGGCTCTGAACAGAACCCGAAAATGAGGAAGATAAACAGGGCGGCGGCGGCGACAAGATGGACCCAGGGTGGGATATCCGTGACCTCAGAAACAATAAAGGTCTCGGAGAAGGGAAGGTTGACGAAAGAAAGGAACAAGGGTGCCGTTGCAGTGGTAAAGCTACCCTGAACTTGTGATTTTTTACAACTGCAAGGCAGGTGGCAGTAGCTGACTTAGTTGCTCGGGACTGCTTAACAATGCATACAGCACAGTGTATGAGCAGCTAAAGCTAGTGGAGTAGATAAAAAAAGAGGAATGAAGTGAATGTTTGCCTTTAGGAGGAGTCGAGGTAGTTCAAGTTTCTCGTCCCTGGCGGATTGGCGCGATGCACGAAGCTGTCTGAGAAGCTGTTCCTTGCCACCCAATCTTCGTCCCATCAAGATTGAACAACAGATTCGGGTGGGTTGGCAAGTCACAGTTGACAATCTTGGGGGAAAGGGGGAGGTGAGAGTGTTGGGGGAACTGCCACGAGAAGAAGGAATATTTATAACCGTCATCGGGCCTTGAGAAAACAAACTCTTCAAAGTGAAGGCCGACGGCAGCGTGCAGCGTTGGGCTCCCTTTGTTTGCACGTACCCTTACAGATCCCGATACTCCACCCCTACGCTATCCGTTGCTGCCTTCTATAGCAGTCTATCCAATGTACCATTCTCATCAGTGACCCAGGAACCCGGCTTCATCTTCCATTCCATCTTTGCGAAGCATTAATTATTCGTGTGAGTCTCGCCATGAACACTGCTCGAACCACATCCATACCAAGGAAAAAGAGTTCTCTTTTTATAGAAAAAAAATGAGTATAAAAACGGCGTCGGTTCGTGTAACGTGGACAATGTTTGTTCCCTCATGCGCAAACCTAAATTAGTACGACACCAACTACATTCTAGTCTCTTCCATTGTCGCCCAAAATCCCCCCAACCGTATCACAGACCGTGCCAGGCGGTTTAGGACAGGAACGATGAGAACTCTCAATCCCAACACATTCTAAAAACCCCCAAGGACACTGTGAAACCTTCATATCCAACACAATCAGGCTAGGCCATAGAAATAAGACATAACAAAAGGACATTGCAATTACTGATCCCAATCAACATTTGCACACAATTCTCGATATCAACCTTTTGTTTTAATTGTGCTATTGATACACCATTCCCGTCCTTATTTCCAATCACTTCGAGTCTTTTAACCCTGGTATCTCAAAACTCAAAACGTCTTTTTAGTAGACCCTCCCAGTCCCAAGCCTAATAGCCAGAAATAACAAAGGTCGAGCGCCTCACAAAGCCTAGTTCCAGTGCTGCCTTCTCTCTCCGAGCTGGCATCATATCCCGACGCACATTTTTAATCCCATAGCGAGCAACACTATTGGTCCGCTTTAGCACACCCCCGACAAAATCGAAGCAGACGCGGAAATGGGCTGTCGGTGCCAATCAAGCTGTCCATCGGGTCCCACCGCGAAAGCTGCCATCTCCTCTACTAGTTCCCATTGCCCCGTGCTCCAGTTCTTCTGCGCTGAGCGGAAGATGATATTCGACCCCAGATCTTCAAAGACCAGCTCTCTTCTCCGTAGCAGCAACCACTGGTTGTCCTTGTTGCTCTCTTCCATCATAGTCGTCATCTCAACCTCGCGGTTCTTGAGGGAAATCGCCTTGAACACGCGGCTGTCTCGGAGGGCATTTCGAATGGGATACTGCTCGAGGATCCGAATCGCGTCGTCTCGGATCAAGGGGTCGCGACATCCAAAGGAAGCTACAAAAACGGGCCATGTCCACCCAGAGTCCATCGCAAATCCGCAGCTGGGTCGATGCGAAATCAGAGTCTCGGCGATGACGTTGATTTCGCGGTAATAAGGGGTTAGTGATTCGGCTACCTCGATGGGGGAAAATCGAGGCAGCGAGGTGTAAACGAAGAGAATCAAGTATTCAATCCGGAAATTAATGGCCTGTAGATATGGGTCCATGTGCTTGTGGCGATTATTTGTGCACATCTGTAGCAAAGGGTCAAATGCCTGAGACCATCTTTGGAGCCAAAATCGCGAGTCTTCAACAAACTTTTTGATCGCAGGAACGTTCCTAACGCCGGCAAGTTTCATGCTCAGTTCGGCGAGGTCGGTAATCTTGTTCAGACCAAGTTGCGCAGTCGTCATCGTCAGCGCAGGGATGTACTGAACCATTTGCCTCTGCAATAAAGCCCAGTATCCATGTGTTTCAGGTAAGGAGGTAAAGGTTTGAGGCATCTCCTCAAGCTTGGTGATGGTCGTTAGCCTAGGCCGAAAATATGGAGAATGTTTGGTGAATGGTGCAATGCCTGGAGGTCGCTGCGGAGGGCCTCTAGGCGGCCTTGGGGTCGTTTGCTGCTCGGGTAGACTTTGAGGGCTGTCTTGACTTTGTGGACTGGGAAGACTGGCACCAGGCACCTGTTGGCTGGGTGGTTGCACCCCTCTCCATGGTGATCCTGGCTGGCTCTGGGGGCTCGACCCTGGGTGGCCGGTAGGACTCGAGACTGGGGCCTGTGAGGGGCCGTGTGATGATGGCGGCGGCTGCGGCTTTGGAGGGAAGAAGAATTTCTTATATGAACCTATAAAAGACCGAGACTGGAGCTCCAATGGTCTATAGCAATCTAGAATCTCCTGTACCAAGGAAGGCGGTGCGGGTGCCATGCTGACCAGACCGGGTGCCTTTTCAGTGCATGCAGCAAGCTCATTAAGCATGCTGAAGCCATGAGTTACATGCTTGAGAGCGGCTGGCAGGTTGCCTCGCTGAGCCTCAAAGCAGACAAAGAGCAAGGACGATAGCATGGCTGTCCGTAGACCTTCCTTGTTTGGTTTTGCTTTCGACTGCATCCGCAGCGCCTCGCAATAATACACTATGGCGTTGAGGTAGTGCTTGTTATCAATCGTGGGGTCAGCCCCTGGCGAGCTGGCCCCGGAATCAACTTGGCAAGCTATGCGCAGGGCACCCACCGCCATGGCTCCATACCTCAGCGTCGGTTCCTGCAGCGTGACCTGGGGCATGGTAGAGGTCCATAGTCGCGAATTGCCCAGCCCACCGCTGAGGAAATTCATGGACAGTTTCGACCATGCGTCAAAGTAGGAGCGTTGCTCGGCATTGGCGAAGCAGATGGTGTTTACGGCGGGTTCCTCAATGAGAAGAGACGCCTTCTTGGTGTGGATGAGTTTGGCGCTTGAATTAGCCTTGTTTGCCGCGGTTGGCTTGGATGGCGTGTCGGGGCGGGAGGGGATGGGATCAGCGTAGCCATCACAGTAGCCTCGCCATTTCATGCAGTTGAGGCACGACGGCTTGGTTTCGTCACATTTGACATGTCGTTTCCTGGGAGATCAGAGTATTAGCGGCGATCCACGCTATTCAAGGTTTGATTCTTGTCGGCCAACAACAAGCCAGCAAACCGGCAAGACGCATAAAATGGCATCGGAGACGGTTCTTTATTGATCGTCACTTACTTGCCTACAGGTTTAGTTAGCAACCAAGGTCACACATGAACACCATGCAACTTACAAGTGCTGCAGCCCGTGCGCGCTCGTGAAGAACTGCGTCGTGTATGTCTTGTCCTTGTCTCAAGAGCAAAGCGATGGGTGCCGCCTCTAGCAGTAGCAGCGCTGGCGGATCGTGCTGACGACGCTGGAGGGCTGCCGGCGACAAGAACGTTTCAAGTCAGCTTGCGTCTCATATCACATAGCACAGAGAACTGCCCCGGAACGTTGCAAATATGGGACTCGGACTCACTTGGCGCTGCTCCCGCTGTTACCACCATTATTTCTCCCCCGGTTGGTGCTGATCGGGATGGAGAACTGGATCTCCATGACGTCTGACGGTCCCTGCTGGCGTCCTGCACGCCCCATTCAACTGCCGTCCAACCTGGCAGTGAGATTTAAACGGAATCTGCGCTACAATGCACGCAATGCGAATAAGCCCGGCGCGGGGACGCTGCTTCAGATGCAGCCTTCTTTCAACCGGAAAATGGTGCCCCCAACTCAACCGACGACGGATTTTGAAGTGTTGGAGAAACAAAGTATAACGTGCGTTGGAGTACGTAACACACCAACCTCGGACGCACGGTATATCAAGAAAGTGGTGCAAGTTTTATGCCTAACCGTTTAATATATCGAGGCGGATGTAGACAGAGAGACCAATGGTCAAAATAAGAAATACATGGAAAAAATATTGTATGGAAGAACGGAGGGAATGTTGGCGGGGAGTGAATATGAGGAATGAATGAACCAGAGTGACGCAGTGACTGAGTGTGTAGTTCGCTGCTTGGCGGCCTAGTGTCGGCGTCTTTATTGCGGTGGGCAAATCAGCTCTACGCAGATTTTGGTCAGCCCCTCTATGGGCCCTTAACGGTGGGTAAGCGGGTACGGGAAGCTTGGGTGGTGGTGATAGGGCAGAGCTGGATCGCTCTCCTATTGTGTCTCGTTTGGTGATAGCTGACTGGAAACAGGGCGAAAAGCGAGGGCGTGAGTGTGGAGGAGTGGATAACAATCTCTGGAGAAAGGGGAGTAACGTTGCCGTTAGTGAAAAAGAGGAAGAACCAACAATGTAGGACCGAAGCCGGGTGGGAATGAGAGACAGAAGGTAACTCGCGGATTTGGGCGACTCGACGTCCGAGCTGTATTTGGGTTACGCCGTGGCTTACAGGTGTCTGGCTGGATTGGCGAGAACAAGACCAGGGACTTGGTCACGAGGATTCGAGATAGGCGCGGCAGATGTGGGATGGAGATGAGAAATAGGCTGGACAAGGGGGGTGAGAGAAAGACACGGCGAATGGGGAGAGAGCCTTTATGCCGATTTATAAATGTGAATGTGCGACAAGGAAGCGAGACAACACGGAGCCGAAGCAGGAGCAGAGGCATCAAGTTCAAGGAGCGAGTACATAGCAAGATATGAGAGGTGTGGATCAAGGGAGCAAGCATCAGGCGTGTCTATTCTTTTTTGGTGGTGTGCATGTGTGGGTGGACAGTCGATTCGAGTCAAGGGTGCGGCGCGGCCCCAAGGAGCCAGGAGCCGTCATCACAGCATGATAGCACGTCGAGGCAGGGAGCAACGGGAATATTGGGCATGGGTATGACGATGTCTGAAGTAGGGATGGCATGGCATGGCACAGCATGGCATGGGGGGGACAGCGTGGGAGAGCGACAGGGTTGGGCGAGTGGAGATGTGAGCGAGTGAGCGAGCAAGACAGCACAGCAAACGACAAGCAGCGTGAATGGAGTGGCAACCTAGCTCGCGCATCTTGGCAAGGACCAAATGCAAACCGGCAAAAAAGGCAGACAAGTTTTGGGATTGGGGATGGGGATGGGGACGGAGGCGGAGATGGAGACGGGATTCGGCTTACATGTGGTAGCTGGTTGGCTGTGTTTCTTAGACATCAGCATCACCATGATCCATATACTTCGGGTGCTGTCCTCAACGGGGAAAGCAATCCTCCGCGCCTGTGCACGCAAGGACAAACCGGGTCATGAATGACCGAAATTCAGGTACGAAAAAATTCGGTTAGTAGCTATATAGGGCCCGGTATTTAATTGGCACCCATTTGACTAAAACCGGCAGAGAAGAAAAAACAAGGGTTCAATACAACGTGCTTCCCCCCCTCCTCATTCCTATCCCCTTGATTCACGGCCATGGCCCCATGACAATGGTAATAATAAGAGGAAGAATAACAGTAAGGCCTGGCCCACGGGTACTACGTCGCTTGTACGTGCATGCCTTTCGGTACCCTATGATACGGCGGCAGGACGTCGCTACAGAGATCCCATTTGCCCTCGCTACTCCACACGCGATGCAGCATCAGTCCATTACGCCAGGGTGTGGCCTCGTAGATTGTTTAGTTAGCTCTCTTGCTAGGCCCGGTCGGCTCCATATCGGACCGCAGACATGTCTGCATACGGCCCATCTGTCATGATAAAGTCAAATGTAAAAAAAGGAACATGGCATCTTCCGTCGGCCAACCCCCCTCACCACGGCTAGCCCCCAAGATCCAAGAGCCACCAACATCAAGTCAGACCCATCATCGAGCCATACAGATGGGCTGGAGCGTACGGGGAACGGGTCCCGGAGCGACAATGGAGAAGCATGACGACATTGGCATCATTTAGTCTAATCTGCCAAGTCCGGCTTGCAGCCTTCAACCGCTGGGAAATGCCGAGCCTCCCGCTCCCATGGCCCTGTTCGAGCGACTAATTCGCAGTGTCAGCTTAGCTCAACTGGCGCCCGCTGTCTTGCCGACTCCCCCCCCCCGGCATTCGCTAGTGGCTGTCCTGTATTATCTGAGACCTTTTGTTTAATTCATTGGCTTAAAAAAAAAATCCCTTTTCTTCTTCTTCTTCTTCCTCCCGGGCCTTGTTCGCTCACCGCGACCGGCTTCTCGTCCGGTGGGCGCGCCAACTCCATCCACCGGAAACGTGGACCACGATCTTGGCTCCCCCGTCGTCGCACATACACAGTCGATTGAACGTGCAGAGGAGAGCTGGGAGCATGGGTGTGGTCCAATTGGGACGCCCATCTTGGTTCCGCTGCGGTGGAGAGGCAGCCCCGGGACGAGGATACGAGCAGAGCACAGCGAACAAGCGCTGCTCAACCATCCCCTACTCGTCCACCTGGTTCTTTAGCGAACGAGCCCGAGCCTTACTTAATCGGAAAACGCATCTGGAGGCGAATACAGCAGTGGAGCTCCCCGTTCCTGAGTGGTTCCCCCTCCCGGTGCGACACGTGTGAGTTTGGGCTGGGCATCTCGTGGTCCTAGATTGCAACCCTTTCTCATTTCTAGCCTGCCGACGATGGCATCAAACAACGGCAGCCAGTAAGCAGCGCGTCGCATGCCGAGCCGAATGTCACGATGTCAGTGACGGTAGGGTTCATGCCCGCAAAACTCAAACGCCAGATAGGGCGCCGGGCAGCAAACTAGCTGTGAACGACCCAATTGATACCGAAGCTACGGGAAATAATCTAATTCAACCCACAGGATCGGGCTGCAACTCCATCCACATCACCTCATCATGCACCCGGATCTGCATGCAGCTTCTTCTGTCGCTTGGCAATGACAGACTCGACCGTCTCCAGCGAACCAGCTCAGGGACGTGCCGCCATGGATGGAAACCTGCCCCAACCTGCCCCAACCTGCCCCGGCCTGCCCCAACCTGTCCCAACCCAAACCAGCGCCCGCCCCCAAATCGATCAGTCAGCATGCTCAGCTAGACACTACAACTCGTTGTCCCACAAATGACCTCGGTTTTAAGCTCCTTCTGCTCTAAAAATCTAAAAACCACGCCCTTGAGGGGGTCCGCCTTCGACAAGGCTGATCAATCCTCGGGAGATTCCCCTGTCCTGCCTCCCCTTGTCTGCCCCTCTCGCACATGGCAGGGTGACAGGGCCTCGCTTGAGGTCGTCACACAGCGCCGCAGTCCTTGTAGGAGCTATGGTCACAGGGCACCACGCGCCCTGGGCCTAGGACCCCTGGACCCGGTCCCAAATGAGACTGCGTGCGTACGTGCTGTGAATGCGAGGGCTAATTAGCTGTGCTGTGCGCGCGTGTGCGATGGAGTGAGGACTGTGAGACCTGGGATCCGCAGCTGGCGCGTAAAAGTTCAAGCACAGCACCAGGTCTTGGTCGTCTCACTGCGGGAGCGTGGCATTCACCGCACCGAACCCCGGAAATGTGCTCATCATATTAGGCCTGGCATCTAGCCGTCTCCATCCTCTTACCGGGCCCTCCATGAACCAATGCTACCAAGCAACCAATATCGGACTCAGCAGTACGATCGTTTTTCCCTCTCAGGAATTCTATATGTGGGACACACTCTACTGACCTGCCTATTCTGTCAAGAGGAGACCCAATTGATCAACGACCTTGTTGGGTTTGTTTCAAAGCTTGGGTGCTTGGGTTTCCGATACTTTACCGCCGATACGAGGCAGGTTTCTTGAAATACCTCGCCAGTGACCTCATCCGCCACCCACGGAACTGTCGACAGGATCTCGCCTGTTATGTGAGCCGCAAACTTGGCACTTGCAGCGGCAGTGCCTCGTCCTTCCAATCCTGAAACACGGAGCCTGGCTTGGTCCCGTTAATAAGAAATGCCGGGACTTGCGATTGAGTTCGTGCCGGTAATGCAATCCAGGTTACGTTTCAATCGGTGTGTCAAGTAGATTAGCCGTTCATCTATGTCCCAGGTTGTAACTAGTTTCAAGAACTAAAGAGCAGGGCGCGTCGACTAGCTTATCCACTCAAAACTGAGATTCAACGCCCAATGTCACCGTAGCAGAATAAGCACAGCCCTTGAGTCCTGCCCATATAGTAATAAAATAAGGAATTTCAGAAATTAATAGCATGATCCAATTCCAATGCTATGCTTTTCCTCAGTAGAACAAGCGTCAAAAATATTTTTTGTATTCTATTGGGACCGTTGCCAATGTTAGTTGCAGCGCAAGTCACACATGTCATCTGATAAACTAACTAAATCAACTGAAACACCAGTAGAGAATAAGGATATGCTTATGTTTACTCAATTTATATATTCCATGACACATTTGGGGAGCACCGCTGTAGGAGAAGAAACCAGTGCTGGGTTATACATCAAACCTCAGGAGACAGCTCAAGGTCAGTCCCAAGATTTACTTGAACACAACTTCAGAAAAACTCCATCCCAATAGGCTGCATATAACTCTACAAATTATCAGCTCAAATCTATATGAAGGACTTCTCGTCTCGAAAGTGTATTCTAAAAAAACATTCTCACACATAACGGCTCGCCAACTCTCATAGCATTCCCCAGAGCCAACAGCTCCATTACGATGGATTTAGATAAGGAACAGCTAGTCGATCCCATTCATGCAATCAAGTTATATGCAAGGCTGGATGCCATGGAACAAACTTGCGGGTCGCCAATGAGAATTCCGCGTCATTAACTAGGTATCTACGCATTAGTCTTTTCCAGTCATTCACGACCGGTTTAAGACGGATTTCATGCTTCTACGTGCCTTATTACTGATACATACTGCCTGGGCTTTGTGAAATCGGATAGGTGATACAGTGGTGCGTCAGAAATGAGCAAGCGTGCGGCCAATTATGGGCTCTTCGGCATAGCAAAGCTATATTAAGGCACAAAAGATAGGGGGGGTTGAGATAGAAATAAGCCCAGAATTATGACCTTCTCGTTAGCAAAGCCCGTGGAGGGAAGATGATTGAACGCGAGCAAACTAGATAACATAGTCGTGAAGAGCAAGACATCGTATACATAATAGGAGCCCTCTACAAACCAGAGACGGTCTCCATACTAAATCCTGCCTTGATATAGAGGAAGGTGAGCCTTTGTCGGACCACAGTAACATCTGAGTTATGGGGCAGCTGAGCTTAAATGAGATCCAACAGTGGCAGGAACGGCGATATCGGAACCCCAAAGTATAGTTACCTCTCAACTCCGGATTTAAGAAGGAAATGCTCGACCATGATGCCTGCCCCGATAAACCCCTAGAGATATACCCAACATGTACATAAAAGCCCGGATCACTTTGGTCGAGGATAAATACTTCTCTCTCCATAACCAATCCTCAGTTTTAAGAACGGATGTCAAACCATGAGAATCACCACCAATATCTGCGGTGCGGATTAATGGCCACACTAAGCTCTTAAATTATATTAATGTCATTCCATTCAGTCCAGCTAGTTATCTATCTAGGCGTGGTCGATGTCATCACAATTTCCCTCTACTAGGGTGCTAAAGTACATAAGCCTTAGTAAACTTCAGCATTTCAACAAACTCGGCGGAAAACCTCTAGCCACGATCCAGGCATTCGGTGGCAAACCTCCGGAGGGCTGGGGCTTATACACATATTGCTATTTCCTCTATTTCCTTATACTTTTTCCTTCACACAGTTTTTCCTCACAGCTTCCTCTCAATGACCGGTTTTGTTTGGTTGGTTGGTTAGTTTTTTCTTAGCTCCAGTGGGTCCCCAGTCCATTGGAGCTCTTAAATTATATCATAGGGCAGTTATCACTTCGATCCATATCTCCACAATAGATCATCGGAACAACCTGGGGGCCCGAAAAAAGATGAAAATAACAAGCTTATAACGACGTCATGATTGTCTTCAAAAATTGAGGGAGAGTTGTTCAACAACCAGAGAGAGAAGCACTTGACGGAGTTTTTTTTTCAGTTTATTTTTTCAGGAAAGTTAGGGGGAAGAATCCCGCCTTGATGTGGATCACTGATAATGCCATAACTAATCAGCTTATACAAAAGAAAGCAGGCAATCCTAATACTACAATTGATTCACTTGGGATATTCACTACTGTTGATGGAGATCTTTTAGATATTTCGGGAATTCAATTATCCAACATTGGGCACGGTAGGTGGTCAAATATTGGATTATTAACGAAGTGGCTCTCAAATGCAATTTCGCCATCCGCGAAACTAATGGCCCATACAATTTGTTCTATAAGATTGGTTCCACACAGTGACATGGCTTGACTCCTTGTTCAACGGGCTAGCTATAGATTAACAGCTAACCAGCCAGCCAGAAACAGACGGCGGAAAGCCGAAGTTCAGATTTCAGATCTAACAAGTTCAAAGATACACAAGTCACTTCCAATTCAGCTCCCCTCTTTTCAACCTCTTTGGTAAACAGTGAAGTTTATTTTCCAGAAATGGCCATACAAAGGTTCTCTGAGAAGCATGTCGGGCTCCCAGTCGCCAAAGCGATCTCATAGTGGAATTGAGTCCGCTACTCAGGCCAGTTAAGCCACTTGAGTCGAAGATGTTCTTACTACAAAAAGATTGTTCCGTGGCAGACAAGACCCAGCTCAGGTGGTGATGCTCGTGAACAGACCAAGTGGTGCAAAGCACCGACCAAAAATATGTGGAGGCATAAAAAACAACCAACAGCGAGGATTCCCCGGTCATCACCGACCCAAGTACTAATTCACCGCTTCTCAGCTTGACTATGGGAGAGCGGACGGGATCCCGTATTTTCTAAGAGCTATGGTTGTATGTGGTAGTTCGTGGGGGTTAGTTGACCCATAACCACCACTTGTGATTAGTCCCAGCGATGAAAAGAAGAGGTCTAGTTATGCGGTTAGATCTAGCGAGCAAAGTACACGGGACCCTGAAGAAAATTAAATGTACCTAATTAAATGGGTCCATACGGAGTCATATTAGTCATAGATTTGGGGTTGTTTGGGCATAGTTTAATTTGGTTCACTTCACGCTAGATTTAAGAGAAACTGGTGTCTTGTAATGCTCTTTTCACCTACAAGATTATCTAGATACTATCGATACAACACAGAAAACAGTGGTTTTTTATTTCAGACCTCCTTCCCGCTCAGCCGCAACCTCCGCAGCACTGGCTGGAATCCGTTCCTCCGCAGTCGGCCAGTTTTCGACGTTGCCTGCCTTGCCTCTGTGGCCGACCTCGTGGTCCCTGTCAAACCCTCGCTCGTGGATGGGGTCCGAAGCGTTTGCACCAACGCCCTCAAGGCCGGCACCGACGTGCTTTTGCTTACCTCCGTGCATCTCTTGGCTTGTCATACCAGCACCTGGATGACCGTAGCCTTGGTGCACGTCTGCTGAAGTAGCTCCGGGGATGGTATCCGAAGCCTCTGTGTGGTTCTTCATCTCAGAGTTCATGGCCTGCCCTGGGATTTCTTGTCGAGGCTGAGGTTGAAACGTACAGTCTCGAGGAGCAGTGCCGGGGGGGTAGATTTCTGTGTGGAATTCGGGCTTGGCGTCGTTGCCAACTTTGACTCCGGGAGCATGCTGGGTTATTTTAGGTATGTTCGAGCCCAAAGTTTGGGTTTTGAGGACTTACACCCTTTGTAGTCAGAGGCTCTGAGGGTGCAACTTTGCTCCTGAACTCGCCGATGGCGGGAGTTGCCATTTCGGGGTTTCGGTTAACTGACATGGTGGGCGATATCAATTTCTTTCTTGGTCGTTGAGACGATATTTTGGATGAGCAGTAATCGAATTTCTTTAGGTCCGAACATACTGGCCCTTAATATAGGCAGTCTCCTGTGTAGATATCAATGATGTCAAACCCTGGCCACATCCACGTGACATCACATCCATGATCGGCCAGATATCAGCACCTATCTCACTTTCAGGGTCAAGAATACTGCATATCTTTTGTGGGTTGGTGATGCGGTCATTAAATCTCGTGGGATAATCTGGATTTTTGATTTATTCGGATCCTTCCTGCCCCCAAAACTGCCGCGCAAGATTTGTGGAGGGTCCTGTCAGGGTTGTTGTTGATCCCGCGTTTTGCTTGGTCTGAACAGCGACAACGCGTCAAGTCTAGGACGTCAGATGTTCCCCGTGTCACATCTTTATGGCTGTATGATACACACTACAAGAAAGAGATTGACAGGGGGGATTGAAATTTGGATGCGAGATGATGTCGACGAAAAACGAACAAACGCCGAGTTTTGCTTACCCTACACACTCAACCCGGTAAAACACGTTCAGTCCACAACCAAATACTTCTTCGATTTAGTCGCGTTTTTTCTAGTGTAATTTTATTGGATTCATGCACCTGCTGTAGTGTGTTGATATAGGGCGGTAATGTGAGCGATATGTGCTAATGAATTATCAATCACGACTAGATATTCTTCATTGGCTGATTCATAGCTCAAGTGCCCAATGCAAATTTGACCACTGATATACGAACATTTGATATGCGTAATCACGCCGCCTACCCTCTCATTACCTGTTCTAGGGCTCGTCTCAAAATTTGCAGCAATTTCAAATGGGTCCGCAAAGACTTGCCAAAGGCTCCATACCGAGGAATTTTACGAATAACTCAGCCGCAACAGGTCATCTATCAAATGTGAATTCTTATTTAATTGCGACCGATTGCGGGACGAGCTTGATGATGTCACCAAAGTATTGTCGCAGAGACTGCTATGCTACAGCCACAAACAATTTTGCATGGAACATGGGATTAGCAAGCGAGAAATGCAGCCAATGGAATGAAGGCAGTGGGTTGAACATCAGCTTATGTGGCTGCTGACGAGGCTGTCGGTTGCATCGTTCAATATGACGATGTGCACCTCGTGTTTGCAACAGGCTGCACGCCGTGTTTCACTGCATGTGGCAGACCAACAAAACACGACACACGCACTAATGCGTAATAGAGCTACGGGTTGTCCCCTTTGCGTAGATGATCAGGCATGCCGATTCCTTATAGGATAGATAGTTAAGGGAAGATGGGTAAGTGATTGCGAGAACAATTGTCCAATTGGTGTGATTTGGTGGCACCAAATATCAAGCACAGAAGTTAAACTGCTGACGGCGGATGAACAGAGCTCCAGTTCACCGCCCGGTGATTGCGGAGGTTGCCGCTTGAAGCAATGTAATGTAAGCCCGCCCCTAGACAAGGAGTGATTTTGTGTACATTTTTGGGCCGTAAAGGTACCTAGCCAAGACACTGAATATCAGGATGAGCAGAGGTACAAGAGTATAAAAAGTTTTAAGGAATATCTAAATATATGTTATTTTAGGAAATTTTTTAAAATATCTTATCATGTTATTTTATAGAGAAAAAACAATGATACAATGTAAAATTGATGCAGCCTATTGACAGTGACTGATTCAACCCTCCCGTTTGTGCAGGTAGAACCAAGAATACTTCAAGCATCAACCTCTGTATAGTCAGAAGGATTCCTAGGCCACCCAGAAAAACCAGCTGGGCAATTCTCTTGACGGGTGGAAAGCCACTAAATTCCAGACCCTGGTCTGAGTGAACAAGCTAATGTCCAAAACCCATGTTGGTGTCTAGTTCGCCTGTGGCGGTAGGTGTGGCACTCAGCTGCGCTGCCTAGCCTACGATCCGGTCACTGTAAACCTGGGGAGTCCCCTAAAACTAGCCCCAACATGGAAGAATCGGAATGAATCGAGACGCAAAAGGCAAATATTCATCCGCCTATGGCGCCGCCCCCAAGCATGTCTGATTTGATCCAATTTGTGCCTGGCACCAAAGGGGAGCAGGGAGCGATCAATGCCGGAAAAAACAAGGGAGATGCATCAATTCATTGTCAGCAATTCACGGATATTGGCCGCGTCATGAATAGCATTGTGCGGCTGGGGCTGCCTCGACACGAGGATAGATGCAGTAGTGGACGAATTACTCCGGATGAAGACGAAGAGATGCCAGCAGTTGCAACGGGTGGCTCAGAAAACTGACTAAGAATAAATAAATGAAGATTTGTTAGGGCGTCTTAGGAACTATCAACTGGTAGTGGCGGCGATGGAGCTAAAATGGCACGCAGCGAACGGCGCACCTAGCATCTCCTCGCAGGAAGACAGCACCCCACTGCATCTTTCATCTTGAGGCGGGCATCGCGAAACCCTCAGAAGAAGTGCAATGCGCATAGGTGCGACACCAGAGGCTAGGAGGGATGGAGCTTGTTCGGCGACATGTGAGGTGGCCTTCAGCTAGCCGGGTCTGTTGGCGATCAATTGTTTATGCGGCGGAGACGGCTGCTCTAATTATAAAGCAGGTTGGTGGATGACTCTGCAACTCTGCTGGGATAGGCTACTGGACACGGTTAGAATGTGTCGCACCAGCATCACAGAGAAACAAACAGCCGATTATCCGTCCGCGATGGATTATATTAGCCGGTTTCCCCTTTCTCCTTTTCGTTTCTCGCATTTTATCACGCCAGAGTGACTGAGTAAAATGCCATTTCCCCGGCCTGCCCATAGTCTGTACGGAGTAATTGTGTGCCCAATGACTCGATTGGCAATTAATAGCCGTGCCGCTGTCGCATTGCGGCTTGATGACCTGCTTTCCGAAAGCACGGTTTCCCCTCAGGCTGGCACTCTCCCACGGTGCTTCCCCTTGTGGCCATCGTGGGATACGCTGGAGCCAGTGCTCTGGAAGTCACGGCTAGCCGGCTGTTTCTTAGGCTCCATGCCACCTTCCAGCCCAGGGCCCAGAACGCACCTACCACACTTAAGCTCCAACATCGTAAACTTACCTGCCCATCCCGGCATGGATCAACCTTTCCAAAATGCCCCAGTTCGGAACATGCTCCCTTGCCATTCTGGGGGAAGCAACCGTTTATTCCTTGCCCTGGTGGGCCGAATGACCTCAGTCCTGGAGGTTAGTGACACATGAAGAAAACTGTCGCCCGAAAGTGTGATTGTCCGGTAAACGCTGGCAGGAGGCACCAGGAACAAGCGCCAGTACATTTCGATTTATTATTATTATTATTACATTGGTAGGTACCCATCTGCCGCTCTAGTCAGTTGGCCGCCTCACTCCCTCCAGCACATCATCCCCTTAGCCCATGAAGACCAACGACGTACTCGATTTGGTTTCCTGGTCCAGCCCTGCTTACCCCTGCCAATCCTCCGACACACGAACAGACGCCCCGGTCTCATCCCTGCACCACTCACTGGCTTTCGTCGTCTATCGTCAACAGGCCGTCGCCCCGTTTGCACTCATGGTCAGTCGCGCTTTAGTCTGACGGCTGCTGGACACAACCGCTGTCAAGCATAAGGAGGCGTTGGCTTTGATCTGGCCCAAGCACCGAGTCTGCTCCCGGCGCGACATCCAATCCCGCTTGGCCAGAGTCGCAAGGTTCGGCCAACCAGACAGAGGCTGCGAGACACTACTGCCGCGACCTGCGTTCTGGATCACATACGAGACACTGCAATACGAGCCCAGGCCTTCTGGTGCCCGTTGCCGTGCGAGACAAGTCGCTGCTCACGCTGCATTCGTTGCGTCAGCACACCATTTCGACGTCGCCAACACCGACCTTCTCGTGTCGCTCGTCTTGGCTTGCCTCCAGCAGGAAGGCTGTGTTTTTAAGCTCTTCGTTTACGCGCCACTCGTGCACACAAACTCAGTCCTTCGGCGACCAGCAACCAGCGCAACCCACAAAATCCAATCCGTCCTGAGCCAACCGTCTGGCGCCAGACCGTTCCAGCGCCGCCCCCCAGTCGCTCAGTGTCAAGCACTCTCCACGGGCCTCTTCAAGGCCCTGCCCGTTCCCAGTTGAGTCCCCCCCCGCCTCGTGCTGGGGTCGGTCAGTTTAGTGCTTGGTTGCCAGGCGGAGCTTGCGCTAAACTTGACTCTCTCTGCGTAGGTATCCTCCATCGGTCCGCATCCGGTGTGGCTCTCTGGGCCTTATTAGACCCGCTATTCGCTCCATCAGGCACTTACCCCTGCCCAAGAGCCAAGCATTGACCCCGTTGCTCGCCAACGACCTCATCAACAACCCACTCCCGCGTCTGAGTGCTGATCACTGTGCCCCGTTTTGTCTGTATCTGGTACCTTTCCTACCGTTACTCCACTACGTTCGCTCGCTCATGAATTATTCTTTTGCCTTGTTTTGAGTTTCGAAATTCCCTCTTCTTTGTCCGTGTTCTTTGTTGTGTCTACAGACTCATTGGACTCTACATCCCACCATTCCGAGACAGACTCACTCCCAGTTGCTGATCTTCGGCTTTTTCTAACACGGGGCGGCTTGCCGCTGAGACCATTTCTCGGGGCTACACACAGCCTCCTCAAATTGGGTTGTCATCTGATTAGTGTGCCGTATCGCATAACTACCCACCACCCACCACCATGCAGCGATACCACCAGGACCCATATGAGAGGGAGCCTCTCGACTCTGCCCAAAATCGATACGACTCTCCTTCACATTATCCTGCTGCCCAGAACCAGAATTATTCGAGCTCGCAAGCCTACTCCGACGCTCCCCCTGCGGCATCGGTGCCCCGTTCACACCACCCGGGTTCGCATCCCGACTCAGCCTGGAACCGCCAGCAAGGCCAAGGCCACGACAACTACAGCCATCACTCTGGCTCGCAGCGCTCAGGTTCCGCCGGTCGCGACGGTTCCTATAACGGAGACAACGGATACTACAGCCACAACCACAACCACAGAGAAGTAGCAGGCGGCGGCGGCGACTATCCAGGGTATGCTTCTCTCCCCATGCCCACCATAACACCTGGCGCAGACAACTTTGGAGAGATTGCGTCTGGTGGAATGGCAGGCATTGCTTATAACGTCGCTGACCGTAATCCTCGAAATAGTGGCATGGACGCAATGCACAGCGGAGGCCAAGTGCCCCCACCCCCGTCCAGATCTCAATATCAGAACGCTCCCCCCAATGCTTATTCGCCTCAGAATGGATATGGTTACGATGATGGATACAACCACAGTTCCCATGCTGGGCAGTCCAACTCCAGCCTCACCGGCCTTGGTGCTGCTGCTGTCCCTCCCGGATCCAACTCGCCACCCACTCGTGGCAATGTTGCCTATCCGAACAATTACCAGGGATATAGCACGGCCCACAGCGGGGATCACCTCGGCATCGTGAATCCTAATGATATTGCGGATGACGGGGACGATGGACTCGAATATGGAAGCCACAGAACCTCCATGTTAAGCTTGCCTCATTCTGACCGAGGAAAGAAGGCGGCGGCAGCAGCAGCAGCAGCAGGCGCAGGTGCTGGAGCAGCTGGTGGCGCTCTTCTATCTCAAGGTATGTTTATATAGGGATTGGCCTGCAATGAACGTTGTACTGATCAGAACCTAGGCGACGCTGAAGCGTCACGAGAAAAGCCATCAGAATGGCTCGAAAAGAACCAGAAGAAGAGCAAGAGAGGAAAGTGGGCCATCATCATTCTTGTAGTTCTTGTCATCATTGGCGCCATTGTTGGCGGTGTCTTAGGCAGCGTGCTCAAGAACAAGGGCAATGGCGGAGGAAGCTCAAGTGGTAGCTCATCTGGCGACTCCGCCAAGGAGGACGAGGACAAGAATGGCGACCTGGGCATTAACAGCGCAGAGATCAAGAAGCTCATGAACAACAAAGATCTTCACAGAGTGTTCCCCGGAATGGACTACACTCCTCTCAACACACAGTACCCTGCTTGCATTCACAATCCTCCCTCGCAGAACAATGTCACTCGCGATGTCGCTGTGCTCAGCCAGCTCACCAACAAGATTCGACTTTATGGTACCGACTGCAACCAGACCCAAATGCTTCTTCACGCCATCGAACGACTGGAGCTCAAGGACACCAAGGTTTGGTTGGGTGTGTGGCAGGATGGCAACAAGACGACCAATGCGCGCCAGTTGGAGCAGATGTGGGACATCTTGGACCAGTATGGCCAGGGTCCTTTCGAGGGAATCATTGTCGCCAACGAGATTCTCTTCCGTAAGGAAATGACCGAGACGGTGCTTGGTTCCCTTCTGGCCGATGTCCGATCCAACCTGACCGCGAAGAAGATTAACCTCCCTGTTGCCACCTCTGACCTTGGCGACGACTGGACCTCTGACCTTGCCAAGGACAGCGACTACATCATGGCCAACATTCACCCCTTCTTTGCTGGTGTCACTGCCGAGAAGGCCGCCAGTTGGACGTATTCATTCTGGGAGAACAAGAACAAGCAGTTTTGGAAGTCAGACAAGCAGAAGAATATTATTTCCGAGACTGGCTGGCCGTCTGCAGGCGGAAAGCACTGTGGCAGTGCGACGAGCTGCACGGAGGGTTCCGTTGCTGGCATCAAACAGCTCAACACGTTCATGGAAGGCTGGGTCTGCCAGGCTCTCTCGAACGGCACCAACTATTTCTGGTTCGAAGCATTCGATGAGCCCTGGAAGATCAGATTCAATGAGAAGGGCAAGGAATGGGAAGACAAGTGGGGTCTAATGACGGTTGACCGCGTGCTCAAGGATGGTGTCAAGATTCCCGATTGTGGCGGTAAGACTATCAACTAAGGACACAGTGATATTTCCAAATATAATGTGGAAGATTGGAATTCGCTTAATGAGGGGGCTATTTACGCTGTTTTTGGCATCGCTCTAGAGGCAATGGCCACGAGGACTATGTTTTTTTTTCTTCGGTTGTCTCAATTGGGGTTCGGAGCATTTGCCATTTTGCTCGGGGGTCTCTCCTTAAGAGCCACTGCTTGTTGTTTTTGGTCCAGTGTTTTCGCGAGGTTGGTATCTTTGGATACAACCGAGGGCTATTCAGGGTGCCCGTTATTGCTACGGGAGTTTGGAGTGAAAGGAAACGGACATGGTCCTCGTACGGCTTTTATAATCTTGGCCAGACGTGGCCAGACAAGGGGTATGTTTTCAATGAGATGCCCCCCAAAAAAAGGGCGAGGGTTTTATCAGTAAAATTCCTTCTATATATGGTATATAGTCTTGAGGCTTGCAGGCAAGAAATGGGAATGCAATATGGTCAGCATAACCCGTTTGGTTCTCGAGTTGAGTGAATTATTATTGTGTCATGACATTACTGGCGTAGGATTCCCCTTTTGACTAAATGATTGCTGTGTTCTGAAATACGCTGCCCGCAACTTGGAGGTAACAGTCTCGATCTTCGCCGCATCCTGAACAAAAAAAAAAAAAAAAAAAAAAAAAAAGAAGAAGAAAAGGGCCTGATCATCAACATGCCGTGTACCCCCAGAGGAAAGGGGGGGGGGGGGGGGGGGGGGAGTGGGGGGTGGGGGGGGCGGTCGGCTAGAGAGATGAAAACAAAGAAACAAAGAATCAGGACTGATACCAGC
>JAHVYB010000035.1:166697-212972 GCA_020623695.1 Calonectria henricotiae | reverse complement strand
GGTGAGATGCGTTGTGTGAAGGGTGAGGGTGGAGGATGTTGGGGGGGAGAAGGGGGAAGAAAGTGATTGAAGGAGAACTGTGTGGGTTGTGAAGGTGGAGGATGAGTTAGAGTGTAAGAGAATTGTGTGAGTGAGAGTCGCATTTGAAGTAAAAGATGGTGGGGTGTGGAAATACGCTAGCGGGAATGTGGAGAAAAAAATAAATCATTTCAAATAATATTAAAAAAAAAAAAAAAAAAAAAAAAAAACCCATGATAATAGGACGCTCGCTTTTTAGAGATCGGCCTGAGACATGTTGGCCAGATGCTCATCGCCTGCGCTTGCGGCATTGGACACGGGGGGCATTAACAAGCCCGGATTGAGCTGGAGGAGGAGTCTAGAAACCATATGACCCAATTCGACAACCCGCCTTTCTAGCTCGTTGATACGTTGAAGCGTTGAGCCCTCGTCCCGGAAAGCAGCCGACTCGTCAAAGATGGCATTGGGATTTGCCTCGAGATCAGGCATGCTGGGATAACTGGCTGGGCTCAGGGGATAGGGGGCGATGGTCTGCATATTTCGCGGGTGCGGATCCATGTCGAGCTTGACTGGCATCGGCCCATGGAGCGGAGGCACCTCATGATGGGCTCGAGCGGGCGAGCTGTAGAGGAGCTCGGGGGGCGGATTGATGATGGTGTGGGCGCCGTTCCCGGCGGCAATTGGGGCGGCCAGCATGGCTGGGTGGTAAGGGGAGCTGGGCGGCTGCGGGCCTGGCTCCTGTAACTCTCGCGTGAGGTGTCGCTCAATGGTGAGCTCGATGTTGGTGCCGCAGAGTCTCTTTCCCTGTTGGCGTCTGTTTTGTATGCGAGGCACGTCTTAGTTGGCGATTCAGGTTCCCATGCACTGCCAATTGCGGCAGTGGAAAGGGATTCGAAAGGGACGTACCGTTTCTCCAAGAGGTTTGTCAGGGCCTCGCGCAGCATGATGCGTCGCATGGCGATGCTGCCTTCCATGTAGCCGTCTTTGTGGGTGGTGCGGTAGCAGGCCTGCCACATGGCTTGATACTCGGCTTCGCGGGAGCGGATCTCATGAATCCTGGAGGCGTCAAGACGGCGAGGCATGGCTTTTGCTGTTGTTGAAGGTCGGAGGGGGGTGGGGGGTTGTAAGCTTGGGGGACTCAATTGGCGGAGAGTAGTTTGAGGGAGGTGATGAGAGTGTGTGAAGTCGGAGAGATTTGTTATTAGTCTAGCAGAGGCGTGCTCTTTGAAGACCTAGCAAGAGTTCTAGCAGGGACTCAGAATGAAGCTAAATATGCAGAATTCTCTAGGATGCAAAGAACCCTTACAAGGAAAAAAAAAGGGAAAGATGAATGCTATAGATGATAAGAAACAATAGAATCAGAGGGCAGAATGGTGGACGAGTGAAGCTATGTTGCAGTGCCTGGTTGGCGAGTGGAGTCGCATAGGGAGATGAGAGACTTGGAGCTGTTGTTTCGTGCGGGTGAAAGAGCTGTGATTCAAGGCAGGCCAAAAGGGGCAAGACTTGCAAAGGGGAGAGAAGCCGGCTGGAGGACATGATGAATCGAACGATGAAACGAATAAATGATGGAGAGAGTGCTTTCTAAGGGTATCATGAAATGGTTGTTGATTCTAATTTGCTAGATAGTTTGTCTTCAACCGCTGTGTCATTTTTGATATCTTGGGTTGATGATTTGAGTGCAGCTTTAGTTTTGGCTTGGGATTCATCTTGAGCTTCGGCGGCGGGTCTCCAGTATATTGACGTGACGGCAAAGGCAGCGCCCTGAGAGTCTTGCGGGAACGCGCTCCTTTTGTATGTCTTGTCCATCTCTCCCATAGTCTCCAGTCCTTCAGTGTTGGAAAGGCTGCGAGGTGATTGGTTAGCGATGCGATGCGGCGGTGCGATGTGATGTGCACACCGCGGGATTGTTTCCCGTAGATTTTCTCTCTTTTCTTCCTTCTTTCTTTTTTGTCAAGGGGGAAAACAACTCACTCGTCCCAGACGTCCCAGCCAGTGCCGATGAATATGGCAGGGAGGCTCTTTTCCAGAGCCATGGCGTAGACGGCCCTGTAGAGGTGGACACCGTAGAGCAGCGTGTTGGAGTCAATCATGTGGCACGCGGCAGGGGTCTCGACGACCTCGTGGCCGAGGCTGGTGAGGAATTCCTTGTCGGAATGGGAAAAGATGGGATCTTGGAAGATGCAAGGAATCTTTTCCCCAGTGATTTTTTCTAGGAGGGAGAGGGTGTGTGTGTAAGTCGAAGTGAGTGAGAAGCATTTGGGGGCGGGAGAAGACCAGCAAAAACATGGAAGGGGGTATTTCTCGTCCAGGTTAAACTCACCCAGTTCCTCAACCATGATGAGAAAGGCAATGAGCTGGACAAAGGCGGAACGCTTGGCCTCCCAGGCGCCGTCGGCCGGGTCAAAGGTGCCGACGCCGAGGTTCACAGCCCTGGAGATGGAGGTGACGGCGGCGGCATTTGCGGCGACCAGGCCGCGCAGGTGGAGGCAGCAAGGCTCGTCCTCCCAGCGGGCCCGGAGGCGGCGATAGTCGGCGGCGAGGTCCTCGGCGGGGCGGAGGTCGTGTGTTCGGGGTGCCACGGGGAGCTGGCTGCTGGCGTGTGGCGGTAGTAGGCTGGGGCTTCCCCTTCTATTGTTGCGGCGGCCGCGGTGGCGGGACTTTGATGTGACGTGAGTCCATTCTGACTCTTGGGGCTGGGGGCGGTCGTCATGGTCATGGGTGGCTTGCGGAGACATGATGGTGACGATGATGATGACGATAGGGATGATGGTGGTGAAGGTGATGGAGGGGTATGACGAGGGACATGCCTCTCTCTCCGTTATTGCTCACCCCGGGCAGTGTACTGCGTACAAATTTTAATTCCGGGAGCGAATGGAGAATGGTGATGGAGTTATATTATTTCACAGCATGTACATGGTCATATTCCTGGCAGAGGAAAGGATATCCAAATCATAATGGGGGGTTTTTTACTTAGTATTTTTTTTTTTAGTGAGGATTATTTGTGCCTATCTTTCTTGGGCTCCACCGAGTCAGTCGGTCAAGCCTCGGTGAAGGTTGATTTAAGCTCGGTGAGGGTTGTGCCATGAGCAAGGTATCCCAGTAGAGCAGAGCAAGAGCTGGAGCAGAGCTGGAGCTGGAGCAGCAGCACAGCCCAAAAAGAACGAAAAAAGAAAGGTCCTGATGACCATGGCAATTTGTTATTCACCTGAGGCATAAAAACGCTCAGCCCTTTTTGTTTTGTTTTCTTTTTCCTCTCTTCTCTGTGTCATGTACAATACTATTTTAACACATAGACATAGACACACAGGCATACCTACACACACTTGGTTGTTTGGGGGAAGCATATGCAATGTGTTGTGTTGTAATCATGCTTTCCTGTTTCGCCACTACGTCCCCCGTCATCAAGGCAGGTTTTCGTTGATCATTCCGTATTTCACAGGCAAACAAACCCCCCCCCCCCAAAAAAAAAAAAAAAACCAGGAAAGAACAGGCGGGAACATAGATTGGTGATCGGGAATTGCGGCACTGTCATGACGCTGGGTGTCGGGCTTGTGTGGTACAGTGCACCCGCTGGCGCAAGTTTTCGGTGTGCTGACGCTGACCCCAGAAAAAAAAGGCCGACTACTTGCGGCACTTGGTTCCACAACGGGTGTTGCTGACCACGTGTGCGCCGTCAGGACGGAAGAAAGGAAAGGAAAGGATAAACCTTCTTCTTTCTTTAGAAACAAGATGTGAGTGACACGCTTTCGCAATCACACATATGATGTTTATTCCTTGTGACTGCGTCTACTTAGGCGCCCGGCGGTTGCGGGACGAGTCCAGTGAGATGCCTGTCCGGGCGTGTCGAGGGCCCGGCTCATCCGATTTCCTCTCAGGTTCGAACGGGAGTGAGTCGATTTCGTCGTCTGGGCTGCAAGGGCCATGGCCAACATGTTGTTCGGGTGCGGTGGGTGTCGTTTTGGAGAACGGGGGCCACCCAAACCTCGCCGATGTCGTGCGTTGTCCCTTCTGTAACTTCTGTGGCGAGGAACCATTGTGTGTGTGTATGTGTGTGTGTGTGTGTCTGTGTGTGTGCTACGGTCTAACTACCGAGTCCGTCCGTTCCCCTCCCCGAGTCCCCCTCCCCAAGTGTTCCCTCCTCCACTGGACCTAGCGTGATTGGCGACGAGCATTCTCTCCCCCCACAAGATTGCACCAGCACACTCCCCAGAGCCCCCAGGGCCACCCTCTTAAGGCATGGTGCCGGCGCTTAACGCCCTCTGTCGATGGGCCAACCAGAGGGCGGAATTGGTCGTCGACAAGGCCCCAAACCAGGCCCATCACCAGTCCCGCGCTGCCCATTGGCTGGGCCCGTGGCATCTATGACAGGGGCGTGGTCCTCCCGCCTGCATCCTGGCTCATCCCGGCTGCAGCTCAGCGGCCTCTGACTGGGCCGCTCCGCTGCGACTTGCGAATCACACCGGGGCCTCACTCCAATCCAAGTGCTCGCATGCAGACTGGGCGGCTGGATATGGCCCCCAGCGCCTTAAGACTTGCCCACATCCCATGCGGCCATGCTGCCCGCCTCGTCCTGTCTCCTCTGGAATCGCAATCCAACTCTTCCTTTTCCGTTTGAAAGCTCCCCCCTCTTGCCTGCTGCTTGCTACTTGCTACTTGCTACTTGCTTGCTTGCTTGCTGCTACTGCAAAGAAGAAAAGAAGCTCCAACCAACTCCAACAATTCCAACCAACAGACATTGTTGTGCCTTTGAGCCGTCTCTCTCGATCCTCCCACAACACCGCCCAAGCTCCCTCTCTCTGTGTATATCACCCACACACACACGCCCAGCCACCACCACGCCCCCCACGCCCAATCGCATTCGCAGGCTTCTCACCTGCTCACTCACTCACCTCTGCCTCCCTCTCATCAGCACCTTTTTCTTCTTGCTCGCTCAGCAGGATTAAAAATTGGTCGAGGCCGTCTCTGGTAGACGTAGCTTTCGCCACCCCAGCTTATCCTTCCTTCTTCTCCCTCTCCTCATCCTCCGCTCCGCAGCAAACCCGGACCACTGTTCAAGTCCCTTCTTGAACTTGACTCGCCTCCCCGTCTTCGCTGTACACCAGCTCAAGCAAACAAAGAGACTTTCATCAAAACTTACAAACCACCAGTCGACCAAAAAAAAAAAAACCACCAAAATGCGATCATCGGCTCTTCTCACTCTGGTCCTCGCGGCCGTGGCCTACGCTCACACCGTCATCGTCTATCCCGGATGGCGTGGAAACAACCTCATAACCAACGCAACCTTTCCCTATGGCATGCAATGGATGTATCCTTGTGCGTGGTATTTCTTGTTCATTTCCCCTCTCTCCTCCCCTTTCTTCTTCATCACGTTCAATTTAGTAAACAATAGCTTCAAGTACTAACGTATGCGCGTCTTTCTCCTGCAGGTGGTGGACACAACGTGACCACTAACCGTACCTACTGGCCCACGACCGGAGGTGCCATCTCGTTTCAGCCCGGTTGGTTCAAGGGCCACTCGACAGCCACCGTCCACATCAACATCGGCTTTGGCGATGACGGTCCTGACGGCGGTCCCGCAAACATGACCAACATCATGGTCAAGGGTTTTGAGATCATCGGGCCCAGCAACAACCCCTTCCCCGGCACTGTCTGCTTGCCCCAGGTTGCCCTCCCCGCAAACACCACAGTAAAAGCCGGCGACACAGCCACCATCCAGATTGTCGAGCTTGCCCAGCACGGCGCTTCCCTGTTCTCGGTACGTTGCCATCTCTCTCTGGGATATTTGTAAACTAACACGCACGCCCCCCAATCAGTGCGTCGACATCATCTTCGCCGAACCCGGCGACAAGAAGCTCAACGAGGTCAACGAGACCAACTGCTTCAACTCAACAGACATTGGCTTCGCCGAAATCTACACCATCACCACCAAACGGTCCGGCACCGACAAGTACGTCGATAAAGAATCGAGCGCCTTCTCTATCCGCCAAATCAGCTGGGTTGGCTGGTTACCTCTAGTCGCCACCGTCTTCTCCGTCTTCCTTTTCGCATAAAAGACGACAAGAACCAACTGTGCCCCATATCACGATTCCAAAAAATACATGTATATTCGGCATCACTAACGGCGTTTTTTCTAACTTATGGGTGGTTCGATCTGTCATGAGATCCTGGGCGTGACCTTGGCTGTTTCTATTTCTGTTGCTTTTTCTTTTTTTTAATTATTCCCACATCGTCTCACAGATTTAGAGAGTCCCGTGTTGTTTTGGTGTTGGTGGAAATCTTGCTTCTTTTTATCTTCTTCTCGTCTCTACTTTTTTATCCTCTTCTTTTTATCTCTTTCCGCTTGTATAAAGTGGAAATCTTACTCCTTTTTTCTTCTTTGTTCTTGTGTCAAACTTGGGATATCCAGGAGAGCAGAACAACACCAACTGAAGTCGATATTCTTTTTTTCTTCTATATTTGACTTATTGAGCACGCGACGCTTCTCGAGGAGGACAAACTAACTAGCTCGTGAGAGGTAGAGGGAGAGGGAGAGGGGGAGAGAGCACTGTTGGTTTATGAACCGTTTTTTTACGATTTCTACTCCGCTTCTTTTTCTATAGCTGCGGGAATTTGACACGCGCGAAATCGATCAATGAAATGAATATATCACGATGTTATAAAAAAAAATATATTATGAAAAAAGAACCAAGTCGCTACATCGGCCCTCATCATGGTGACATTAAAGTTTTCGGAACCATCACTTGTGAAACTACTAGATTGAGCTATAGCAGCTGTCATATTGAATCACTTCTGCTTCAAATAACCGCCATCAAGCACCGCAATCACAACCACGGTTTCAAAACAAAACAAAAAAAAAGATTCCACGTTAAATAAATAAATGATCATTCATCATTCATACTCTTTTGTCTTTGGTTGGCATTTCCATCTATTTGTCCACTTGAATATTGTCTTCTCCACTCCGAGCTCCTCTCTCTCTCTCTCTTCCCTCTCGATCCCGCCAGGCTCGGTAACCCCAGCCCCCGTATGCAAGCAACAAAAAAAAAAAGGGAAACAATGTATTGGGCGACGTTGGAATGAACCCATATTACCGGCACTCATAGCTAGGTTCAAGTGGGTCGGACCCGGCAGCTCCAGTTCCGGGTGTAGAGGCCAAACACTCGGCCCACCCCTGCAGTTAGTTCGTTGTAAGCGCCGCGATGGAGATCATCACAATCAGGAAACGTCACACCAGAGTAGGATGATCCCGGTATTGAGGACCAAGGAAATGGGTTGGATCTGTTTCATCAACGTGCGAGTTTGCTGCACTCGGCCGCAACGGCCTTGACCCGATCTTCCGAGGACCGGCCGGCTGCGGCCTGGATCCATGTGGAAACACCCAGGTTGGCGGCCTCAGCGGAAGAGGCTGACAGGAGCGTGCCGAGAGCCACGAGGGCGCGGTAGAGCACCTCGGAGTCGGTCTGGTCCTTGTTTAGGACGGACCCGAGCACCGTCAGGATGCGCCGGCGCAACTCAGTGGTCAGGAGCCGCTCGCGGTGGGCGAGGACAGAGAGATTAATGGCGACGGTTGTGGATGCAACGAGGACGTTGCGGTTGAATGGGCCAATGGCATCACCTTTAGCAAGGCCTGCCACGCGTTCCAGGAAGGCGACGGCCTTGTCGGCATGGGCAGAAACGACGCTACGACCGTTTGCAGATGAGAAAAGGTTAGCAATAGTACGAAGACCCATCATTACTGCGTTCTCGTTCGGGGTTGAACCATCGCTTGGCACAGATGAGCTAACTGCAAGATCTAACAAGGAACCGTGTTCGGGATCCGTAAAGTCAGCAGCCAAAGGGTACTTGGCGATGCAGCGGAGGAGGTCAAGGCCAGGGAGTCGGTCTCCGTAGGGCCATTGTGTGACAAGGCGGACAACCAGACCAAGACCTGCGGGAGGGAGAGATTTTGACGATTCAAGAGACTCGTGGAGGGCTCGCAGGACAGTCTCTTCTTGGGGGTTGAAGGCGGCGTCTTTACGGCCGGAGGAGACCATGGTTTTGTTGATGGAGAGGATCTTGTTGAACATGGCTGGGGTAAAAAAGTCAGCTATTGGGTCACAAGGCATAAAAAGCAAGAAAAGCCATTGGCATCACTTACCTTCATACTTGGCGGCGGTGATATTGAGGTACTCTTTCTGAGGAAGAACCTTGGGCTGCTGAGGCTGGCTGTCTTGACCTGGGCGATATCTTGACTCAGTGCCATAGGGATCAGGTCCACCTGAGGGTGCAGACTCGCCCAAGGTGGCTCCTTTTGTGTTTTCAGTGATAAAGTTGGCGACATTGTCGAGGTATGATAGAGGAAGCTCGTTGTCACCAAGGAACTTGGTAGCTCGCTCGTATGGGTTCTCGGAGAGGTTGTAAGGGAGCTTCAGCGGGGGCTTTCCGTCTTCGATATCAACGTCGAATACGTAGTCATACGACTCGCCGTTGTATTCAACCTTCTTTCCGGTGCTGCCAACAGCATCAACGACAGTGCCAACGTTGATCCACTGTTGCTGGCTCATCGACCATGTGTGGGCCGTGACAGAGCCATTTTCCTCCTTGATCATCTGGACCTGACCTTCCTTGGTGCCAGACTTGGAGGTCAGAAAATCAGGACCTGGAAGCTTCTCTTTGTTAATTCCGCCAACTTGTTGCTGGGGAATTGCCGATGACTTTACGGAATTCTCAAACTCCTTCAGTGTTTCCTGGTCAGCTACCGCCTCGGGTCGGCGTGTAAAGACACGGGCAATTCCATCACTGGCGCCAGATACAATATCACCCGTCTCAGGGTTCACAGCAACGGTCCATACGGAGATGGCAGGATGAGTGATGGTCTGAACACACTCGGTCCCCCTCCATACCCTGACGGTTCGATCCTCGCCGGCACTGACAAGCTCACCCGAAGGCAGACTTGCGAGACAGTAGACAAAGCTGTCGTGCCCCTGCAGCTCTCCAACCTGTTGGCCGTTGAGCTTCCATAAGCGCAGAGTGCCATCGTTGCTAGCGCTGGCAATGTCTGCGCCGCTTGGGTGGCCCTTGGGAACACGACAAAGCGCGCGGACAACTTCAGGAGTATAGATGGTGGATCGGGGAGCCACTTCTCCAGCGGTAGACTGCCGCAAGTCAAAGATCCGAATGCTTTTGTCGGCGCAGCCGGTTATAACAGTGTGTTCATCGAATGCGACAACGTTCCACACGGCCATCCCTTCGTGGCCGCTCAACATGAGCTCCGTCTCCCACTTGGAGGGGTTCCACACACGAGCCTGGCCATCCCAGCCACCAGACACGAGATACTTGCCGTCGGGAGAAACGTCGAGGGTACACACGTTGTGAGCGTGGCCGATTAGAAGGCGCTCGGCATTGTCGGTAGACGTGGCGGTGGGGGCCTTGACCTCGATGATGGTGTCCTTGCCTCCAGAGGCGACGAGGCCGTCTGGGCGGTCTGCGGAAGGGGGGAAGAATGTGATGGAGTTTACGTATTCAGAACCGCGACTAACGAGAGTCCCTTCAAAGTTCGGGGGGGAAGCTTGGGTGCGGCGCCATATACGGACGGTGCAATCTCTTGATGCCGAGAGGACGAAGTCGGGGGAAGGGAAGGCGACGGCTCGGACCTAGAAGATGTCTGTCAGGTAATGAGGATAGAACCGGGGGAGAAAGGACATCATACGTCGGCTTCGTGGCCGACCAATTGTGCCGACAGCTTAAAGTCGGCGGCCATGTTTGTTTATGTTGTAGGGTGTAAGGTCAGGCTGGTTTATGTCTTTGTAATCGGAGATGGGTATGCGGGGAGATTGGCGGAAGAGCAACGGGGTGACACAGCAGCACGATTACCGATAGGAACTCGATGCGCCAGCCGGAGTGAGCTGAAGGAGTTAGAAAATGGTGAGCTCTGGTTATTTTTTTTCTAAGGAGAAGTCAGAGCTCTGTCCTTTCGTTTAGCTGTTTACAGTGGATAGAGAGCTGCATGCATGTATGATGGAAACCGAAAGAGGTACATGGAGCTGGGCCGAGCCGCCCCTCGCTCGTCGGTCAGCTTAGGTAGAGCCATAGGTGCGTCACTGCAATTCACTAAACACGCACCAGCCACCTCCACCACCGAACCGAGCCTAGCACGGGACAGGACGCATTGTACGTTTGGTCAACATTCGCATAGGGAGCAGTCCTGGAATGAACGAAACAGGGAGAGTCGATCCCTATTTTCTTTGAAAAATAAAAATAAAAATAAAGGCTTGGATTTTTTTTTTTAAAGACTTTCACAATGAATCTTTTTTTTTGGGGGGTTTTTGGTTTTTGGTTTTTGTTCCCTCTTGGGGTCTTGGTAGAAGCTTGCATCCTGACCCTCGGTCCTGCTCAACAAGCCACATGTTCCGTCCTGAGTTGAGGGGACGTGTCTAAGACGCTGTGGCCAGCACTCTACTCGCAAACATGCACCCCGCTCTGTGGCGGTGCGCACACATTAATTGACCCATTTGGGTGAATCAGCATGAGCGCTCTCCTTACTCCTCCCTCTCACGATCCACTGACGAACCCCGCTGCAGTCGCTTTTGGCAAGCGCAAGTCCGCAACCGGGTGCCTGCCTTGTGCCTGAGTGCCTCCCGTCGTGGGCCAAAATAAACCGCCCAGTCCCAAGACGGGGACAAATTTCCTCCCCCATCACCGGCCTCGCTTCTTCCCCCTTTCTCTCTTCCTCTCGACTCTGCGTGCGGGGGAACCACTGTTGCAACTCCTTCGCCTATCGGAGAAGCCCCACGCCGCCTATTTGGTGCTGTCCCTCCACGACGTCTTCTCTTCCCTGCTGCTACTCTTCTTTTTTTTTGCCCGCCTCCACCAGCTCCAACCTCAGCTACTCTGCCCGCTGGTTGCGACGACACGCGACAACCCGAGTCCGTTCTTGACGAAGTTTACGACCGTTACGACCTCTCATTATCCTCTCGCCTCGCATCATCGCATCGTATCACCGCATCGCATCAAATCCCACACGCTGCCCGCAGCCCTATCACAACATTGCGCTC
The DNA here is from genome assembly GCA_020623695.1 of Calonectria henricotiae. Lineage (NCBI taxonomy): Eukaryota > Fungi > Ascomycota > Sordariomycetes > Hypocreales > Nectriaceae > Calonectria > Calonectria henricotiae. Next base: position 201,924 of record JAHVYB010000035.1, on the reverse strand, counting down.
CTCCCTAACCCTCGCGTCCTTGTTACCCCTCCATCCTCGACACCGCCTTCGCGAACTTTGATATCAACGCCCGCATTCAGCCATTTCGACGCGATCCGCCACTCCACCCGGCCGTACCTGTCGCAATGGCTTCTGAAACCCGCCAATACGTCCCTCTGACTTGTCACGGCCACTCTCGGCCCGTCCCTCACATTTCCTTCTCCTCTCTCGAAAAGGATGATGTCTACTACATGATCTCGGCTTGCAAAGGTTCGCCGTATGTCACATTGTCGCATGCTGCGTGCTGACCGAGCATCAGATGGTAACCCAATGCTTCGCGACGGCATCACTGGCGACTGGTATGTTGCTCAACTTGTCCCACTTTGCGACTCCATTCTAATTCACATGTCACCAGGATCGGCACCTTTATCGGCCACAAGGGCGCCGTCTGGCAGGCCAGACTGAGCCCTGACGCATCCAATGCTGCCACTGCCTCTGCCGACTTCACTGCGTAAGTTTTCATTTTCTCGTCCATCTCATTAATCCCTATGCTAACCCCGTCAACCAGCAAGATCTGGGACACTCATACCGGCGAGTTGCTCTACACTCTCCAGCACGATCACATTGTCCGCGCTGTCGCATACCCTCCTGACAACTCGGACCTCGTCGCCACTGGCGGCATGGAAAAGAAGCTCCGCATTTTTGATCTGACTGAGCTCGCTGCCTCGAACAATCCCGGAACCCCTGCGACTATTCCTGCCTCTGCTGGGTTTGAAATTGGTGAGGGTGTCCACACTGGCTCCATCAAGTTCATTTGCTGGACCCAAGACCCCAACATTGTCGTCACTGCCTCAGACAAGACGATCCGATGGCTCGATCTGCCTAGCCGCGCCTGCATCCGCCATGAGGTCCTCGATGGTGACATCAAATCCTGCGAAATGGTTTCCTTGTCCCCCGAGTATGCCACTCCAGATGACATTGGTGGAGGCAAGCCCGTCCTCGCTGTGGCTGCCGGCAAGACGGTATACTTTTGGGGAGGTCCCCAGGCCATGGATGAGCTGAAGCGCATCGTCCTTCCCTACACCATTGCCAGTGTCTCGCTTGATGTCAAAGGTCGCAAGTTGGTCGTTGGCGAGGAACCTGGCACTTGGGCCAAGGTAATTCGTTACGACGATGAGGTCGAGGTCGATACTCACAAGGGCCATCATGGACCCATTTGGTCCATTGCATTTGCCCCTGATGGAAAGCTCTACGCCACGGGCTCCGAAGACGGAACCATCAAGTTGTGGAAGAACTGCGACGGTTATTACGGCCTCTGGCGTGGCGGAACGGAGCGCGCTGCCGAATAGAAGGACGCAGCACGCAGCATCGTCTCATCAACACCAGAGGGTCACGACTCCAGCAATGCCGGGTGTCCCTGTACGCCACAGAGCAGCCGAAGCTCGGAAATGAGCTTCGAGTTCATAGGCCATTATGTCGAGAGTTCCGCAGGGCTCACGAGCAGGAGCACGAGCGAGGACTGGCACAGCACTGTTAGCTGGAGAAAACCCTCGTAAAAGATGGACTACATCCGTAAATGATTGAGGGTATTGCGATACGTTTCACTAAGAAAAGTTGAAATGAACATTTCATATTCTAGAGAAGAAAATCACAAACAAGCAACAGTCATGTATTTAGATGGTCGAAAAGACGTGACCAAGGAGGGTGCTTCAAAAGCTACGACGGGGCTCACTGCTTCGGATGCCCATATTATCAAGTTCTGCTAAATCATTGTCAATTCACTGCTCTAAAATCATGTGTCCTTTTCAGCTGCAATTAATTTTTTATTCGTTTTGTGTTTTAAATAGGTAGTTTCCAAAACAGAAACAATTTCTCCCACGAGAATGGTCTTGTTGGGAAGCAATTGCATAAAATAACATTCCAAAAGTTTAACAGCACCACAAACTAGAACAGTAAATAATGCCCTGCGCCTCTTATAACGAGAGCATTTATGTTTAGCTAGAAAACGAACAGTGGGCTCAATCTGGCATTCCCAAGAGTGCGCCTAGGTCACGGGAGTCGCTCGCAGACAGATGCAATCAGTATTTCAACAGCTTTGGTTAGCCTCTCTTGTTTGCCCAGGCCGACAGAGTAATCGACTTATGCGAGTATACGGTCAAGAAATACCAAAACATTATTCCTATCTTACCCTGTTTACATTATGTTTTATAATGGGGGCATGAAGCCGAACCTACTTCTTGCATGTCATTTTAGGTCCACATTGATATTTGTAGTTCCAAGAACTGTTCAATTGCCACTATAACACATTTCTCAATGAGAGGTTGAGAACCCCCTTTTTTTTTTCCCCTTTATGTGATCAATGAACATGTGTTTTTCTATTTGAACTCACAACTTGATTTCTTCATGGAGAAAATAGACCTACGGCGACCTATCTAGGCCCATGCCACTGGTCTCATTCTCAATTTTGGTAGTGTATGCATGTTTAGTAACGCACATTGTTTGTAGCAATTAAAATTCGTCCCGGATTACCCTTTTACGTTGTTTTTGGGGTTCAACTTTATCTCGAATAATCAGCCCTCGTGTCTGCTAGGTGGTCGGGTGGAAGGAAGCATGACATATCCTTCGTCATTCTCCAAGGAGGAGGACCCAGAGCTGAGGACCTGGGAAACTTCAATTTTGGAATCCCTCAAAAGCTCATTTTCAGCCTCGGGGCCGAACTCGGTTTTGGAATCGAAAAGGCTCAGGTTGGCCAAGTCCTTTTCCTCCATAACTGCGCCGCTAGGTGTATTGTGAGCTATTTCATCGACGAAAAGATCGGCACGTTTAGAGAGCCCCTGTTTAGCCTTGGGATTGTGCTCAGGCTTGGTGCTGAGAGAGCTCGGACTGGCCAAGCCCTTGGCATCCATGGTGAGTGGGTTATCATTTTCCGGGTTCTTGACGGATGTGGAATTGGTCAGTTGATCGGCATGCGCCGCATCTCGGGTGGACGGAGATTCGCTTCGGCCATAAACAATCCTATACAAGTCTTCTGTGCTCATAGACTCATACTGGGATCGCAGCCAGGACATGGAAATGCCAGTCGACGGCTCAGATAAACACAGGGGGGCGAAATACCTGCAAGCGAGATCAACAAGCTCGGAGTGGTATCGATCATTGACATCACTCTTTGTAATGGAAGACATCCGAGTGGTTGTAGAAAATACTAACTGGGATTGCTAATGGTCTTTTTTTTTTTTTGTGCCTCGGTTGAATGTGGATGATCTGATCCTGGCTCTAGAAAATACTGGAGCATGGGTAAGAATGGTCACTTAAGTTTTTGGTTTTTCGAAATATATATACTATTTCTCAATGAAAAACTGATTCCCTTCATACAATCAATGATTTTTTCCCCGTTCAGATCATAAGCGCTTGTTCATCAAAGACTTTGAGAATTACGCTTCGGTTTTCATGGAGATGAATCATTCACTTGGCGGTTGAACAAGTGATGAGCTGGGGCGTTGTTCTATCGGAGCCTGCTACCCTACACCGGGTTGAACATCCGCATTCAACTTCATGATGCGCAAGGAGGGTTTCGCCACAGGGTGAGGCTCCCACAGCCCCACGACTTATTCAGCTGCCCCCCCACCATATTATTTCTAAGCGCTTACATTACACTTGGCCAGCCGGAATCTCGTTGAGTGCGAGTAACCGATCTCACCTGTCGGGGGATACCCGTAGGCGATCTGAGCCCTGCTTGGCGGCGTCTAGACTCTGCTGGAACGCGGGTTTCTTACGTGTCGAATCTGATGATTTACATGTAACTGTGCGGCGTCGACACGATGGCATCGCATCGATGTGCCATAACCGAAAATACCACGAGACAGGTCGCTTTTAGAAAGCATATCGATGTGGAGGTGCGGGCCCGGAACCCCCTGCGGCCCCGGAACCCTGTGGCCCCGGGTCGGCGTATGCCTCGGACCCCGGCTATATGGGGCGGGTTGGCTAGCACGTTGTTGTTGGTGTAGTAATAGTAGTTGGTGTAGTAGTAGTAGTTGGTGTAGTAATAGTTGGTGTAGTAGTAGTAGGAGCAGTAAGAGCAGTAGGAGCAGTAGGAGCAGTAGGAGCAGTAGGAGCAGTAGGAGTTGCAGTTAGGAGCTCTTGGTGGCATCAGAGCATGCATGCATGCATGTATGTATGTATGTATGTATGTATGTGTGTATGGAAGTTGTCGGGGCTAGGAGTTGGGCTAATAAGCCGAGGGAAGTGAGTCCTGAAAGGGATGGTGACGAGACCTGTTCTAGGCAACGGCGGTGGTGGTGGTGGTGGTGGTAGTGGTGAAGGCAAGTGACTTAGGTGGTAGGTACATAGGTGGAGGAGGGCTTGGTGGATGACGGGCTGGAAAAATAAAATAAAAAGATAGACCTTTTTTTGAGTTGGTTTGAGTTGACACAAGCCCGTTCAACATGGTCAGAAACGGGCAAAGCTTGCTTAACTGGGGAGGTGTCAAAAACCAAACGGTTGGCCAACGGTGTGGAGACAAAGTGGAGTTTGGAATCAATAGGCTCGGAGGTTAAGAAGAATCGGGCGGATTAGGCAATGTCTATGGCGATCACCTGTAGCCAGCAGGAAACGGGAAGAGAGACAACAAACGAGGGTCTCCAAGGAAGGGAAGCCATGTCTTTGAACAACATGAACAATCTGCCAGACTGAGGCACAGTCTGCTCACCTGAAGCCATCCGAACCCAGCCCACCGGTTGTCCAGCGCAATCTGCCCAATCCAAACACATGAACCATCCTGCCAGATCTCATCTCGCCCGCGCAGCGGCCGGTTTAACCTATTTTTTTTTTCTTCTCTCCCCCTCTTGCTTCCCCAGGCGTTCCGCTTCTGGACGAGTGCAGCGGTTCTCGCCCGGTCGCAGCAACCCCGATGCGAACGCGGCATGCCGAAGCTCCAGCCCGGCCGCATCGGCGGTGCAAGCTGCACGGGGATGGGTCCGTCTCCCAACGACGTCGCAGTGATTCAGCGGGCGTCCCGGATGTAAGCTGGGAGTAACAATGGAAATCTTTTCTTCTTTGTTTTTTGTTTTTGCCCTACCTGGCCATATCAGAGTTCTGGAGTCTATGTAATTGCTGACTTTTTCCCTCTCGTCTCTCCCCACCCGGCCCCCTCCCCCCCCCTGTCTCCCCTGCTTGCCGCTCTCCAATTCCGGCTGCAGTCTCGGAGGGACCCCGTACATAAGGGCCGCTGTTTGTGACGACTCAAGTTTACCAGGCTGATGGTTGTGAGACATGACATACTTTGCGACGCGCCGAGCACTTGCATGCAAATTTGCAGCAGGTACAGGTAGCATATCGCATGGCTGAGCAGTGACAGGTGTAACGGTTGGGGGGTTGGTAGGTTGTTTTAGAGGGGGTTATACGGCGAGGGGAAACCGCCACAAGCGTCACAACCCGCATCTCAATGGCCCACGTTTGGCAGCACCCAGGGTCTAGACACGACGATCCCGAAGCATCTGTTTGGCTGTGCAGCACTCACGCCCCTCCAATGCAGGTTTTATTTTTATTTTTTTTTAACCTGGAAAAAGCTATCCGGGCGCCGTTGGAGTTTGTCATGATTTACCTGTCCTTTATTACTGTTTTGCACATTGACGGGTGGATTGGATTGGTTTGATTGATTGATTGCCATTTGTCATTTCGGAGCAGGGTCCGACGGATCAGGTTGCCCGAATCCCCGTGGGTTTTTTTTTGCGGCTCCGCGAAGGGAAGCTCGTTTACTCCCCTATCACATGCTTGATGTTCTAGACGGTCGCTGCAGTCTACCCATACAATGATAATAATAGTGGCTACTGGGCGCCGCCGTGGGGACCGCGGCATGGGAATACTGGTGCGGGCGCCAGGATGAGGCACAGCTAGGGGGGTATGGTCCTTAAAGTTTGGGGTGGATAAGGGCGGCAGGACCCTGAAAAAAAGAGAGTATGATGGAACCAGGAACCTCCTTGGAGGGAGGATTGGCAGAGCATACACAGGGACGAGGGCGGTAATTTCAGTTGACATCACCACCGAAAGCCACTCGTTCGATGGCGGGGTTGATATCATCTCGCACGTACCTCAGGGACGAATGCAAAACGGGAGAAGCACTATAGACGATAATGCCACCTTTGATCTTTTTCGTTCTTACGAATTGAGTTGAAGAGGAATTAAAGGACCTTTTTTTTTTTGTTGCCTCCCCCCCTTCTCCAGTTTGGCAGGCCGGGGTGTGTGCTGACGCCTTGGGGGGGTTTGAGATTGGCGTGTCTCTGCCCCCCCCTTCGATCGGACTTGGCCGGAAATGCAGACACAAAATGGAAATTCGGGAGCGAGAAAGAGGCGGGCTCCAGAAGAGGCAACCAGTGAAACCCACAGTAGCCACGTTGCGGGCGGGAAGAGAGGAGTGCGATAGATAATCGCCAGTCGACAGAGCGGCCCTGGCCGGGCCAAGGCTCGATAGTCGAGGCCCATCGACGGTCTGTGCTCGCACTATTGCGACGCTGGGCTGGGTTGGCTATGGTGGGTGTTTGGGGCCTGTTGGTCAGCGAAGATCCAGTTAACCCAGGTAATTCCCCACGCTCGCACGAGTCAAGTCGGCCAAGGGAGAAAGGGGGACACGAGTAGACGGAAACGGAGATGGGGGATGGGATTGAGGGGGTGGAAGAGAGGAGGGAGGCATTGCAGGTCATGTTACCTAGGCGTGCGGATTGAGGCCCATTGCATATTTCGGAACTGAACTCCGTCGGCGATAATGGAGGGGGAATGTACTGTCAAGTGCCGTGGATGCACACCACCTTTGTGCTGACAAGAGCCGGCATCACAGGAAAAAGCAAAAACCCAGAAAAGCGACAAAAATAACTTAGGAATAATATCAAAAAGAGCACTCTCCTTCTCCACACTATTTGCTAAATAGGAAAAACCGGAGACGTTGAAAAGAGGCCCGACATGTATGAAAAAAAAAGAAAAAAAGCAACAAAAGAAAACGAACGACGAGAATTAAGTTACCAAACTCAGAGCCGAGACTCCCACAACCCGGGCCCGCTCGCTGCTTGCTGCACGGCCGTTGAAAAGCGCACATGGCGGCCCTGCCTCAACGAAATGTAGAAGAAGATGGAGCTTTAGGTTTTATTTCTCCCTTGTTTTTGTCCCTCCGCGGATCCCATGGTTGTGTGGTAGAACCTTGCTTGTATGAAGCCGGAGTTATTTTTGCTCCAGAATCGTCCGGTCCTGGGATTGAGATTTACGATCGAGGACGAGGTGGATTCATCCTCACCATCGCGACAGGGACAAGTTGCCGACCGCAACCAAAAAAAATAAATTTAGAGTTAGCCTTTTTTTTTTCTTTCGTGTTGCGTGAGTAACTCAGTGTCGATAGGGTGATCATGGTCTTTTATTTTATTTTAATGTTGGTATTGTGGATGAATATTTGTCACGCCGTAACATGAGAGGTTAGTGCTGGTTGGTGCAATTGGATGCTGGTTCGCCAACTAACTGATGGAGGCTAGTTTTGGAATGACTGATCAACACCTGTGCCGTGTTCGACATGAAGAAAAAAAAAGCTTGGCATTTCCCAGAACAATTGTGTTATTTATTAGCTAAGCGGATCTAATCTCAGAAACTCTTTTTCTGGAGAGGTACTGAGATGAGTGGCTACCTAAACAAGTCCTACGGTGGCAGTCTCCATCATGGCCCCGTCTCGAGACCCTTAATGCACTGACCGGCTTTTACCGGAAATGGCAAAGAATAATGACGATTATGGAGGCTATAACTCTGACACTACGGTTTGGTTATTGTGTATGAGTCAAAGTAGGAGAAAAATTAAAAAACAAGGCTTTGTGATGACGGACAAAACCCACGCTTGGGCTTATGGTTGCCTAATTCCTATAGACAATAGGCATACTGCCCCGCGCTTCTGAGACGCCGTTCCCGCTACCCGCTACCCGCCGGTGGATGAGCTAATTGAGATAGAAAACGCCGTTTTTCTTCTTCTTTGGTTCCGATCCACGCCGTCGGGAGCTTCCCGTGGTATGTTGATGTGGTCAATAAACCGGGACTCTGGTCCCATTGCTTCAAGCGGTCACCATGGGATCGTCGCTCGCAGATTGATTCTCCCCGGGCACACACTTTACGGGCACGCCCCTCCCCCCACACGCTCTCTCTCTCTCTCTCTCTCTCTCTCAATATTCCTCTCCACCTTTGGTGCACGGGACGGGATGAATGTTCCTTTTCCCCGGGGGGGGGGGAGGAGGAAAAGAAGAATGCGCAACAAGAAAGGAAATAAAACAAAAGAAGTGGGTTTGGCACGATTGAGATGGGGAACGGACAGGCGAAGACCGCTGCCTCTCTTGCTGCGGTCTGGCGAGGCTGAAGGGTAGCCAAAACGAGAAAGTGTCAGGTGCAAAGAAAAACCGTTCCACGCCTTCCCGAACATCACATGGAAGGGCCCGTTGGCCGTTACGACGAACTTGGACCGGGACGGTGGACGATAATTTCTCGAGATGGCGGGCCAGGTACCCTCCCGGCAGGAAAAGGGCGGGCTAGTGACCTGGGCCGCTAGCTTGGCAGGTTTGGTAGCCCAGATACCGTCCCAGTGGCCCGTCCGTCTCGGCCCACTCCGCTCACGCGTTTGTGGGTGGAATGGGCTGTTTGGGTCAGAATCAGACCACTTTTGACACATGTCGTCGAACGCTTGGGGCCTTGTGTTTTAATTTGGGCACCCCAGTATGGCTCGAAACGCTGGGTCATCCATCATGGTTTGGGCCATTTTTTGCCTTTGCCGTCCAATGTCTCCATTCGCAAATGGCTGCTTCGGGGTGTTGTGACGAGCTTCGCTTCCAAGTAGTAGGGACGGGGCGGACGAGTTCTTTTTTGTCCTCTCGCGCGTTGGCAGGGGCGCATGATGACAAGAGTATGGGCACACGTATCCGTATTCCAGTCTTGTCTTGGTCAAAAGAGCAGGTTTTTTTTCTTTTTGGTTGGCTTGGGACTGGGACCCTCTCCCAGTTTGGGATTGAAAATGATTTCGTTCGTGCCTAGGGAATTGGGTTTCGATGCACGGCATTGATCAAGGTCTGTGATTGCAAATCGGGGGTGGTTGCGACTATGCATCCCGCGCTTCCACCCCATAGTATCGAATCTAGAATTGTCTCTTGGGCGGACTGCCGGTGTGGCACATTGCGGGCTGGGTTGGGGCAGCAGCATAAATTCCAGATCTCGCCCGGGCCATAACCACCCGGGCCCTGATTGGCCGGCGTGGGGTCGTCTCGGGGGCCGTCCTATCTTTCAATGCCTTGCGTGCACCCACGTTGGCCGTCTGCAAGTAAAGGAGGAACCGGATCTATGGATACCTACCGTCCGTCGTCTCACCGCGGGCCAGGGAACGTGGGACTGGGCTGACCCCAGCTCATCCCCTTTGGGGTCTTATGTTTTTGCTTTGGCCTTGTTCTGTACATGCAGTGAGTGCGTGCAGCGGCGGATCCCCCATCATTCAGTACACCCTGAATCCTGCCCGGGTTTACCAGCTGTCACTCTTCCCTTTTCTCTTTCTTTCCCCTTTTCGTGTTTTTTATCCCGCGGAGCCTAGCCGGACAAGGCTAAAACAGCAGGACGGAAAACAAAGAGAATGCATCTCTGACGGGAGTGTGCGGCCAGTGCGTCGTGAAGATGGGCAGTTTCTGCCTCGGTGGTTAGCGATGCGACCCGGCCCTGTGGGATGTTTTTCGGAATCTAAACCGCTTTCAATGCTGTGCTGGTCCTCCCACCATGGGACCCCACCATATTCCATCCCTCCATGCTTTCTGTTGCTGGGCAGGCTGGGCGTGCAGTGCGTCGATGATGTTCAATGCCGGCAGATGATTAGAATTATGATTAGGGGGGATGGATGGATGACGGATGGATCGTTCATTGATTACTGCCTCGTCGTTCGTGTTTACGTACATTGTTAGATGTCACCTGCCGGGTCAAGGTTGGTTCTGGGCGGAAGTTTCAAGGTTCAAGGTCTTTCTGGAAGGGAACATTCGGCGAGCATGAGTGACTGTGGCATTAAAGAAAGTTGCAGGGTCGCTGGGATGTTGGAAGCCAATTCGCAATTCACTAATAATGGCTTAGTGGGAGGGGGCGTTAACCTGGCGGATATTCCGTAGTTAAAGGCTGAAAAAGAGAGCGAGGGGAGGATGACTCGATTCGAGACTATGATTGGACGGACAGTTTTTGAATCACCTACCCAAGGCGGCAACTAGTGGAATAAAACAAAATGCAAAGCGTATCACAGGCCGCGAGCAGAACAGAGCACAAAGGAAAGATTGGGGAAGGGATTGGAGTATGCGGACAAGTGGGAAATATCAATGTTTCTGGATCGATGAGTTTATAGTTGATGAGAATCAGCTGTTTTCAGCTTTCAGAAAGGAAAAGCAAAAAGGCAACAGAGGCGAAAAAAAGAAGAGAACAGACCACGGATCTCATCTGGTTTCCAACCTTGCAACATCACCACCACAACCGGTAACCTGCCCAGGACAGCGCCCCCTGCACGACAAACCCGGCGATACTGCCCCGTGGACCAAAAATAAAGTCGGGCACATCTGCTGGGGACTGGGACGCACATACGCACGCAAACTCCACAGACTTTAGGCTAGACCGCCATTGCAACTATGAAAAGATAGAGCCAACAACGGGCGGGGGATGCACTGTACATTGCAGCAGCGCGCGGGCAGTGTGCAGCTGTCAAGGCAAAAAAATCGCCGACTCTCTCTTGCAGCGGGCGCGTGCAAGAATGATCCCTGCAGCGAAGAAAATTGAATTGGACGACCGTCCGGCGTGCCGGGCCCTTGCTGATGGCGACCTAGGTGTGTGTGTGTGTGTGTGTGTGTTGTTTACTTCATTATCTGCCAGCTGATCAAAGAAGAAAAAGCGCAGAGGCCATCATGACGGCGGGAACCAGTCTATATCCGGACACCCGCGTGTGCAAGGCGGCCCATTGTCGGGTTCGTACCGTAAGACGCCGCAGCGATGCCGCAGCGCCTGCTCCGGGACGGCCGTAATACAACTTTTTTTTTGTGTTCTTCTCTCGCTTTGGTCAGACACGCACAATTCGCAAAATTGGCCTACTACAGCCATCAATTGCTCGCATTGATACCGGGACGAACCTTGGATATGCTGGATCAACATCGGCGTCGTTGTCGTCGTCCGCATCCCACGATTTGGCCCTGTGGGAAAAGCAAAAAAGTGCAACAGGGCCATCCCCTGACACCGGGCTGCGGACCACCATGACCATGACATGCCCCCTGGCCTCCCGAAGAAACCCTAGATGTGGAAAAAAAAAAACACACCATGGACTCCCTGGGTCAATTTTGCCCATGGCTTTGCCCAGATTCCCATGGTCCATGTGCCCCCCATGCACACTCCCCACGCCCCCAGGTGGCCCTGGCAGCACGCCCCCCGAGTGCCCTCCCTGTGTGTGGCATGGCATCAGTTAGCTAGTCGCAGCACGCAGCACGCAGCACGCAGCGCAAGTGCAGTACAGCAGCGCAGGCCCAGTGCAGGCAGGGGCGGCGGGGACCAGACGCCGCCTCGTCGTCCCAGCATCGTTGTCTGCTCGTACCGCCCCGGACCACGCCAAGCTCGGCAACCCCCGCCCGTCGACCGGCCTGTCATACGACGTGGAGTAGACCCCTCGGGCGCTTTCGCTCACCTTTCCCGCGTCTCTGGCCTCGTCGGTGCTCATTCTTGCGTGGTCAAGCTATATATCGCTCGCCCCGTCTCACCATCCAAGTGTCTGCCCATCTATCCTGTTTGGTGGCATTGATCAAGTACATCACTCGAGACTCTCCCCACCATCGTCCGCCACGCACCACCGACCGTCTGATATCGTCTACGAAAAGCTTCTTTTAATATTTTTTTTTTACGACGACAACGACCTGCAATCGAGGAATAGCACTCTAGTTTTTCCTTCATACAGAAACCCAACCGAACTATTCTCCTGTCCCTAATCTTTTTTGATCTCTGTCGACCCGAGAATCTGCTCAGCTGCACACCCCTCCCCTTCAGCTCAACGCCCCCGCAATCATACACTTGCACACACCCCCCTCCCTAAATCTTTCTTCTTCCTTTCTCCCACACGCACACACACACACACACACACACAAATATACACACTTCGCGCCCTCTTTTCTTCTTGCGCAACCTCGCCTACTTATTCACACCCCCCCTGCTGGCCCATCGAGATCTCGACAGCCACCTCTGCATAAACAACATATCTGAGCAGCAACCCGCACCACATCAGTCTACCATCGTCCTTCACACTCAACACAATGGCCGACATATCATTCGACTACTATGACCAGACCCAGTGTAGCAAACAGGTATGCTCTCATTCACTTACATACTCTGAAACCAATGCCCCCGTCCCTTGAACCCATTTCCTATGCATCCGTCGTCCACCATGTCATGACCGATCCTCCCCCATCTGGCCGTCTTCTGGCCTTGGCCACCCCCCGGTCCGCGGCCTCGTTTTTATGGCACACATATTCCCCCTCATTTATGTCGTCAGGCACTCTCACAGTGACTCGGGCCTATCTCAGATTCTAAATATCACATCAACCCACTTCCCATCTATCTATTCCCTATCCCTCTGTGCCCATCTCACGATACTACACAACACAACACACAACAAAAACCCCACACTGGCCCCCATCCCCCTTTCCCCCCTCTTACACGCCATCCAACCATACCACACCACGGCACGCAAGCCACATTTGTCCTCATTTATACACACGCTTTGTTGCATCACTTCCGCGCCAGAATTCGGCCTAACTCTCTCTCCCCTTGCAGACCCTGGGTGTTCCATCGTCACTCTACGACCCCGCCGACTTTAGCGGAGATTCGTCACACTCACCCGAATCTCCTCTGTCTCCCGTCTTTGCCAACTACCAGCTTCCCATCGCCAACGAGTGGGTCAGCTGGGACGACAAGGCCACATTATCTCCTGATCTGGACGCTCTCCCCAAGCAGGAGCCCTTCGAAGGCATTAATCTATCTACCATCCCCTCCCGCAACATGGAGCTCAGCCCAGCCATCAACCCAAACGACCTCGCCGGCACCATCCCCGACGTCCCCTTCGGCAGAGTCGGCCTCAACGACATTGACGCTCAACCTCTCTTCCAGACTCCCATGTCTTCCATCTCCCCCCAGCCTCATATGCAGCAGTCCATGATGGACGCTGCCTCTAACCCTATGCCTACTGCTCCCGAGGCCGTCAAGGATGCCAGCAACCGATACCCCTCCAGGAAACGCAAGTCCTCGGGCTCTGGCAGCGCCTCTTCGCGCTCTTCCACCTCTCCCCCTCCCGCCACCCGCCGTCACTGCTCTCCTCCCAAGAAGACTGCCCACAACATGATTGAGAAGCGCTATCGAACAAACCTCAACGACAAGATTGCCGCTCTCCGCGACTCCGTGCCCGCTCTCCGCATCATGGTACACAGGTTAGAGCAGCAGGGCGGCGAGGGTGTCGAGGACGAACTCTGCGAGGAGGACCTCGGCGGACTTGCACCCGCACACAAGCTTAACAAGGCCACCATTCTCAGCAAGGCTACCGAGTACATTGCTCACCTCGAGAAGAAGAACAAGAGTCTCTCTCGGGAAAACAACCAGCTCAGGAATCGCGTCGAGGGATTTGAGATGCTGGTCATGACCCGAGATCAGGGCCCGCCCACCGGTGTCTGGGCATAAGAACCTTATTCCAATTTCTGGAGTAATGAGAAAGGCTCCAGTGTTATGAGTTTTATGAATATCCTGGAGTTTCTGGCGCACTAGAGTAAATGGGACACGAGCTGTCTGGAATTGAGAGAACTGGCGCGTTTTTCCTTCTTCTGATAAACCGCCTGCCTACGGGCAACATTGTTCTTATTTTTTTTTCTTATTTCTTTGTTCTTTTTTATTGGGATAAAATCAGAGGGATGGATATCTGTCTTGAATAGCAAACACACCAATCTCCAATACAACTCTTAATATCTTCTGAATTCCAAAAAATGCTTGTTTCTGAGACTATGTGATCTGTATGATTCCAAACTAGGCGAGCGGCGAGCGGCGAGCTTTTGGTGGCAAAAGCTGGGGGCCTTGCAAGTTGCGCATCATGACTACGAAAAGACTTGGCCAGCTGCGACAGCAATTGAATGCGATGATTATGATTTCCGACCGACTTAACGACAATAGCCCATCCGTTTCCCCTCGTCGATAAAATTCCAATTCGTCTTCAAGAGCCCAGAGAGCGTATTCGGTGTCACCGGTTCATGGGAAACCAGAAACGCATGTCAGCCACACTGATCTGGCGTGATGGAGGGGCCACAGCCGATTGACGTCAGACCACCATGGGCCGTCCCCTCATGAGGTGGTGGGCCACGGCCACCCGGACACATGGCTTCGGGGCGGAGCCGGGGCGGCAACGATGTATCGTTCCACTTTTCGGCGATTTTGGTGGCCGTCAGAAGTGTGAGTCAGTCAGAGGGCTGGTTTCGTGGGCTGCTCATGTTGTCATGACAGCATGGAAATGGCGAGGTGCTTTGGTGAGGTGAGCCGTTTTTTTCTAATAATCACAGAAGGATTATAAAGAAATGCGGCGAATTGCGATATGAAGGCAACCGTGGGATACAAGAGGGAGTGGCATATCAGGGATGGGATATAAGTGGCGGATATTGGCGTCGAGATGAATGCCATGTGGCCATGAAATCAAAAGCTTATGGCCACGATGACTAAAAGCAGGACGGTTTCAGTTTTCTGGGGCGACCAAGCGGGTTTGAAGTATGTTTCTAACATGAATATTTCAATTCAAGCTGATATTGGGAATCTGCGTGTAAGTGGCTCAGTGGGCGTGTCGTGTGAGTCGAGTTGTCGTGTTAGTGCAAACCGAACTTTTGATATATGCAACCATGTCATGAAACAAGGATGCAACTCTACAGTTTGAAAAGGAATGTGTACACAACAGCCAACTAAACTATTTGAAACTATTTCATTGGCATGCGCAATTTCGGAACTCAATGAGACGTGCGAATTGACGTTTTGGTAATGTTACATGGATGCGAGAAAAAAAAATCGTACGATGATGGCGGAGGGTTCCTAGAAGTGGGCTGGTCAGATTCTCTGCCCCCCCCCTTAAAAAAAGGGTTCTCGGATTCAATACGAAAACTATTTTCGCGGACCCTGAGATTTGGGAGATGGGGGGTGGGACGATGAGCGAGAGAGCAAATCTGGGAATGGGGGTCGCACAACATGCATTTTCTCTCTCTAGATTTTCGCACCCCGGGTAGAGCTCCCGGATTAGCTCCTTGGGCATGGGGGAGGAATGGGGGAGTATGTACGCGTGTGCATCATCGTGGGCTCATCATGATCGTGGGTGGGTATGAGCAGATGGAGGTGGGTTTACCCACCCAGGCGGTTTGTTGGGGGCCGCGTTGCACCCTTGCACTTTTCCTTGGAGGGTTAATTATTAGAGCTAGCCGGAAATAAAAGTATAACATGGGTTTAGAAGATAGTTTGGCTCGTAGCCCTGATTCAGCTCCTGGACTGATTTGGTCTGGATCAGACCACTTTGTTAAATTACCACCCAAATATTCCCGCTTTTTACGAACACGTCCCAAGACACAAACTGTAATGGAGGCCTCACTCCTAGCATTAAATGCTAATTCATTTAGCCTCACCTTTTAATAGCCTGCTGTTTCACTGACGGAGAGATAATCAAGAGCGCAACTATGTAGTTGCAACGACTAGGGGGGTGGCTGCTAGTAAGGGTTCAAATGTCGATTAAATTAGCTCTATTGGACTGAGTTCCTGGCGGAAACATTACAAGACTCTGTGGAACAATTTGGGATTAACATTGAGTGCACAATTCAAAGTGATGTGTTCTCTCTCACAGCACCGACATTGTCTGCCTGGCACGTGATAACTAGGAAATAACATCTGCGAATGCAACACAGTGACAAAAACAGCATTCAGAGGCTTTGACAAGTAAATGAATTGCCTCATTGGAAAATATCAATTTACGACTAACAACTGAAACTGGCGACTTTGTTAACATCGCCATGTCCGTTGTACTTGGGTAGCCTCGGATAGTTACAAATAGGCCTACTTATCGTGTTATCGGTGGAATATGCAGTAATCTGACTTGGTGCGTTTCCCCTTTTAACCCACTCAACCAACAGGTGTGGCCACTCCTCTACGGTCTGGATGGGTGGGTTCGCATTGCCAGCCACCCCGGAACTCCGTCCGCAGTGGTCTTGGCCGGGGACCAGGAAGTAGCGATGAAAGTCATCGACTTCCTCCTTGGGTCCAGAAAAGACCCGAGGATTTAAGGAAATATGCCATGGAGCTCTGGGGAGCGACTCCAGTATCTGCAAGAGCGTGATATGTAATCATCTTTGCGCCCTTGACGCTGGCAGCTCGTACATCGGGGCTGTCGGGGTCCATTTTGAAGACTTCCCGGTCGAGCCTCGAGCTTCTGAGCATCCGGCATTGCTTGTGCGTACCGTTCGTGAGACCAGCTGTCCCACGCATCTGTGCCCGGGCCGAGGGGGTGGTTTCAGTCCGGCGGCGCGAGCGACGGATCCTTGAAGACAACAGCAAAGTAGTTCCCGACGATTTCCCGCTTCGAGTTGGCAAAGGCGATTCTCGTGCCCCGTATCTTGCCCCACCAGACTTGATCTTGGGGTCGATTCCATCCAGCTCCGTTTGAAACGGCCAGGTAAGGACCCGAGTGCTCGAATCGTTTCCAAATGCTTGTCTGATAGCATGCTGCATCTGAGCCTCGAAGTCGAGGGCGCATGTCCTCGTGATAAACGAAGCGACCACGACTCCGGCACTGACAAAGGCTAAAGGGCGGAGAGGGGTTCTCAGGGTAACTGAGTGTGCATCTTATAGTCCGAAACAATAAGTCGATTGAACTTAAAGCATTTCCCTGGTTCTATGCTTATATGCCCGTAGTATGTGAGTAGTTCCCGACTCTCGTCTTCCGCCGAGGCATGGGTAAACTTTGGGATAGTTGCCGCCCCACAAGCAAGACAGTTGTAAGGCTTATGCGGGGTCAGGCCATTTGCTCGGATTTTAGTCTCTCGGAGAAGCCATTTCCCCCCCGGACTCTGTGAAGTGAAGCTTCACCGTAACTTGGCTCGGTGCTGTTGGGTTACAAAAATGCCCCTGGATGCATTGGCTTTTCCTCACTCAAGAGAGCAATAAACTTTCTCATTTTCCGGGGTCTCCAGAGTTTAAAGGGACCATTCATAAACCGGCACGGAGCAATACAGATGGCATTAGTGTCTGCACCGAAGGTGATTTTGGCTGACTCCTCAAGCATGTGTAGGAGGACGCTGCTATAAACAAAAGCCGTAACCCTAAATCCACAATGGCTCCATCTTATCGGCTAGTATTTATCAAGGAATCCAGCGACGAGAATCGCTCCCTTGTTGCTTCGCGTTCAACCGTCGGTAGTAGAAGACCAACACAAAGCTGAGGATTGCAGCTAATGCAGCACATCCGGCGTTGATCCCGTGGCCTAGGCGATACAGCGGATAATCTTGTGGTCGGTAAATCCAGACTCCAATTATTTGACCCGGGCCAGAAAAGGCGACGTTGATGGCTGTTGCTAGAGACATGGCGGTTGTGTTTGTGATGTTGTCTCCAACCCATGCACAGAGCGCAGGAAGGCCTCCAAACGCCCCAGATGTAGCAAGGATTAGTAGAACATAACGGCCTTTGAAATCCTCCCCTGGTAGAGCAGCTGTTGAAATACTTTGTTAACCTAGCGACTTGGTGATGTTCATGCAGTGACGTACCTAGAATGAGGAATGAGAGAGCGCCGATGGAGAGAGAAATGCCCGCTACAAGCCCTCGCGTCTTGTATCTATCAGAGATGAAAGACGCAATCACTGTGCATATATATGCAACTGCGTACGGTGGGACAGTAAAAAGCTGGGCTTTTAGACCTTCAAAGCCCAGTCCTTGAACAATTGTGGGCGCAAACAGTGATAGCGACGAGATTCCACAGCCGATCAACATGTATGCCACATAATGGGCATAAAGTCGGAAATCCAGCAATGTTGCCTTGGCATCCACCCAATTGATTTGTTGCTTGCTTTTTTTTTTTTGCGCAGTCAGCACAGAAAGATTGTAGTGTTTGAGTAATATACATACCTGGAGGCCTCATTACCCAACCTCTTCCCTTGGACGTGCTTTTCTTCCTTGGTCAACCATGTGGCATCCTCTGGGTAACTGGGGAGGAGAAAAAAGACCAAAATTCCAACCATAACTGACATGCAAACGATTAGCGTTGTACCGAATTTTTTTCCCGGGAGACCATGGACTTACTAGATGGTACGCCTTCCAGTATGAATAGCCACCGCCAAGCTTCCATGTTCGCGACCCCATTCATGTGCCCAACTCCATAAGCGAGGCATCTAAGTAGTTGGGTTTAGAAGCCATTTGAAACACATTTCACAGAAAACATACCCTCCAAAAGCTCCGGCTAGGGTGGCGCTGCAAAGGAATGCTGCGATCCGAAGAGCACGCTCCTCGGGCTTGTACCAGAAACTGAAATAATACATCATGCCTGGGAACGCGCCGGCCTCACTGGCACCGAGGAAGAAGCGGAGGACGGTAACGGTGGCTGCATTCTTGGCTCCGCCCATGGCAGCACAGAATGCCCCAAAAGCAATGACGAGGAAACCGAGCCACCTACCCGCGCTCGAGTAAGCTACGGCTGATTGAACTGGAGGTACAGACGTACCTTTTAGGTGTGAGAATCTTCATTGCCAAATTACTAGGCGCCTCAAATATCGAGTATGCCACGAGAAACACCATTAGAGCAATGTTGTATTGATGCGTGCTTAAGCTGAGGGATTGCATCAAGTCATCGCCAGTGTCAGAGTTGAGAATCTTTGCATTTCCTGGTGCTCGACTCAGTAAACTGATTCGCAAAAGTGGAAACATCACTTAAAAACATGGGACATACCGATATTAGATCTGTCCAGATAACATAATAGGTATATGATCGCCATGATGGGGAGAAGTCGGGAGTCCATTTTTCGAACCAGTCTGTACGTTGGTCAATCGGTGAACATGCCAGCTGAGAAGAATCTGATGATATCTACCTTTGTTCCACAACGCATTTTTGGTCGGATAGCAAGAGAGTGAAGTCAGCGTTGCTGTTCTCCACCATCTCAACATCCAGAGATTGTTTTGGTTGAGCCATTGTGTCCAAGCTAGTTGACGAATGAAGATGAACCTGGAAAGGAAAATTACACTTGAACTTCTTAATGGGTTTGTTTGTCCAACTGGATGTAAAGAGAAGGTCGCGAGGAACGCATGAGGATCACATCGAGTTGTCACGAGTCCATGGGCACTAATTGGCATTCCGAGGTACCCATAAACGCGGGGAAAGTCTGGGGAAGTGGGGGTTCACTGCACGTCTCAAAGGATTCTTTGGATGTCGGGGAGACTTGACCAATTCCGTGATGCTACATGTCAGTTGACACGCGCGCAAGTCGATGGGATTGTTGGAAATATTTTGATTGACTCGAATGATCTAAACAAAAGCAGTAAGTTTACGGCGAGAGGCTCTTGCCTCTGTCACCCCCCAGTTTCCTTCCGCCCTGGTTTGGTAATAGTTGATAAACATATTTGGTTGGGAGTGCCATAGCACAATTAATTCACAAAGAATAGTCTAAACTCATGAACCATGTGGGGGGGGTTCCTTGAGGCGCTGAAAAGGACCCCCCGGGATGCCACAGTCAATGCAATTCTAATATAATCCTGCTGGAAAAGTAGAGAAGTCATGTTCTGTGTCAATGTTCCATAGACCCGACAGGATTATGGAATCCAATTGTTCCACCACTTGCGGCACAGAAAGGACCAGTGTTCTCCATGAACCCTATTCTCTGGATGGCCTTTTCCACCAACGTCAGACGTTTGATTGCGCGGCCGAGCTTTTCCTTGAGCAACATTTGTAAACCCCCACAAGTCCCGTGTCTGCGGGGGGGCTACTAAAACTTGCATGCTTGAGCAGCCTAACCCACTCCCGGTCGCCAGGGGATTGTCATGCAACCGGGGGCGCTAGCAGTTCTCCGGTAGGATTGAGCATCACTTACTGCGGAGTAACATTGCTACATGACGAGGAGACTTGAAGATGGAAACGTCATGTCATAGTGCATGGTACATCGCATTCGCATTTTGGAAGCGTGGCATCGTCATTCCCGACTGGGAAGTCGGTTCTGTTTTTCCGAGACTTGTCGGGTACGGGGCCGTTGAAGGCCAACCTCCACGGTATTTTCTCTAATCTAGTTTGGATCGCAACGAAATATCTCCAGCCCTAAATATTAAGGGCAAAGGCAATATACTGGCTGCATCACACGTAGTTATAGGCTATCCTCGGCACTAGCTCTAAGTTAACAATGCAACAATTTAGCTACCATAAGGTTAATATATTTATGGCATTTCACCAGCCTGAGATTTGCAAATAAAGTAGCTTATATACATTCAACCAGATGTAGTTATTTTAACTAGTCACATACTCAATTTGAACGGGATGTGCAAGCGCCCTAATCTGATCGCATGGCCATGAAGCCCCGCCACTACCAGCGCCCATCCAAACGAGCCCGGCTCTTTGTTGCTAGACAGGTACGAGCAGGATACCTCTAAACAAGGCAGACAATGATGAACTGAAGGCTTAAATTCCTCCCCTGAAGGCATGTGAACATTGTCGATCGAAAAAGACGCGTTGTTATGAAGACTTTCCTTGCGCCCAATGCCGAAACATTGGAATGGAATGCAAATATAGTGACCAAAAGGCAACTGGGTAAGAAGACATTCGATTCCCAATCAGCAAACAACTAACCTCAACTCTCAGCAAGGAAGAGTCTCTCGGAGCAATTCTTGGATTCCTCAGTCGTATTGAATCTAAGATTGAACACATCCCTCGCCAAATTGGAGACCAGACGTCACCTCCAGAAGCCTCCTCGGAGTTGCCGGATGTCGGTGAGTTACCATGGACCGACTTCTCTTCCTTGTACGTTGGGAACCCAACCACCACAGTGCAGCCGGCCACAAGTCCTAGTCTAGTAGGAACCCCCACAACTGCTTCCCAACGAAAACCCATCTCATTCAGCGCCTATCGCGCCTTGTTTTGGCCATCGGTTGCGATCAGGCTTCCACTCGAGGCTAGGGCCATCTACGTAGGGGAGACTGCCGACTATGCTACGAAGTTGGAAATGAGAAGTAAAGTAATCATGTCCGCGCCCATGCAGAGGAGTCTAGGCCAGGACTGCAATTTGGTGGATACGATAAGTGTCTCAACAGTGCGGGAGCTGTGCACCGCTTTTTTTCGCCACGTTTAACATCGCTGCCCACCAGCCGCCTAGGCGATATCCAGGAACGAGTGCCGCTCCCTAAATTCGTAAAGCCGGAGTTTTTCTTGATTTGTTCCGACGGCAACACTACTGATGAGGATTCGTTCTGTCACTATCATTTCCTTTCTCAAATAGCCCATAGGATTCTCCCCAACCGCACCAAAGAGAGCATCTATTATTCATGCGAATATCTGCGGCATGCCCATATTTGCAAGTCCTTCGTTAACGGCGTCAGCCCTCGGCGGTAACAACCCATCCGCCTCTCTTGAGGGCGAACTCATACACCAGCTTGAACAATGGCGCAACCAGCTACCAGACGCGGTCAGATTTGACATCCACGCCGACCCGGCCCCCCCTCAACACCCTCGGGACGTTCTCGTGGTGCCTTGGCTGCGAGCACACTACATTATTGCAAAGTGGCATATTGGGCGTCCATTTTTGTAGGATATTTCTAACGTGCCTGATTCCATGTATTGATTCCTTGTTAGGCACAAGGTATTGGCATACCCCAGCCATCGCACGACACCTGACCAGCAAAGATGTAAAGAAATCTTTGAAGCCATATTGGAATGGGAGCCAGTTTTGCACACGATCAGAATGATGAACAGCTGCATGCCGCTTAAATTCAACATGTGTGCCCAGTATGTATACTCCGCAGGTTTTCAGCCGTTTCATTAATGTCGCCGCGTTTGCTGATCAGCAATGTGAAAAGAATGTTTAGCTCCATTGTTTTGCTCTATTGCTTTCGAACTGATGCAGAATCTACTTTGGTGCAGTCTATGCCGCGGGGTTACAAGGCATGGTGTTCATTTGTTCTCGAAGTGCTTGAAGAGTGCGCGTCTCTTAGCCCAACAGTGCTTAGAGATGCTCAGGTCGTCAAGATATTGTGTCGGACTCTGCTTGACAATGATTAGAGAGTATTCCATTCTATAGAAGACATCTGATGGCAATTATTGCATGGCATCGACCCAAGTGCAACAGAATTTTGCACCGTTTCCCCGAAAGGCTTATCATGGATGCCAGCTCAGACATCGTGCTCTATTTCAGGCACAGTTGGAACCCGGTTCAAATCCAGACCCAAGAATTGGCCAATTATTTGCACAGAATCCCACAACACTTGAACATCATTCTGTGAAGGCCCAAGCCTCCTCATACATCTAATATGCCAATGCGTCTCTTTCCTGAGGTTTTGAATCATAATTCCTGCCAATCATCAAGGATTTGGCGATCGCTGAGGTACAGTCGGTAGGTAATATTTTTGCTTATCCACTCAAAGTCTTTGTGGTCGCCATACAAGTCCATTGTGCTTTTCATGTCTCGGGTGTAAATTTTGCCCATCCATTTTATGCCGCGCTCCAGGTTATGGATGTCACACTTCCAGTCCCCTCTTGTCGCACTGTAGTCTTTGTCTTCGACCCTTTCGCGTTCATTGATGGCAATGATGGCCTCGAAGGGTTTGCACACCCCAGCGAGACTGACACATTTGACAAGAGTCTCCCGCATTCGTCGAATCAAGAATTGGCGTTGAGATGGAGTTGAGAATTCGGGCTTGGATATGATGTGCAGGTACAAATCCCGACAGAGCTCGGGGTCGTTACCAACTACAATGGTAGCAGTCGCCAGAATGTACCATCGATCAGGACCAAAAGCAGTGCCTTGAAAGTTTTTCTCAATCTTGTCAAACAAGACAGAATTTG
Source organism: Calonectria henricotiae (assembly GCA_020623695.1). Classification (NCBI taxonomy): domain Eukaryota; kingdom Fungi; phylum Ascomycota; class Sordariomycetes; order Hypocreales; family Nectriaceae; genus Calonectria; species Calonectria henricotiae. The sequence continues at coordinate 178,862 of JAHVYB010000035.1, read as the reverse complement.
TAGGTTTGTCAATTGGCGGTAGGGGCGACATTGTTAGCTATTGGAGGTTGTTCAGATAGAATGTGAATATGAGATGTTATTAGAAAAAGGGTTTAAAATGCGGATTTCGGTTGAATAGTGTGGTTCGGGCTTTTGAGACGATGAGTTGAAGTCGCGAGCCGAGATATGTCAAGATCTCAAACCAACTCGACTTAATCCGGTATCAACAAATATATCGGTGTTGACAAATACAATATCACCTGAAAATAACAGGCAGCGCTATAAGTCCTTCGATAGCATAGTTTTCATGCGTTCTACTCTACCACCCTGTAATGTGCTACCATTCACACAATTTACGTTCGGAGACAAGGCTCCCCGGGGAGAAATGAGCTGCTCCGACAGCAAAAATGGGGTACGCCACGGTGCCCGCAAGACGCTCTGCCCACTAAACCGCCATCAACCCGGGCAGAAACCGACATCTCCGGATGCGCCACAGCCGTGATGGGACTCTGTAGTATCCACATATTCCACATTTATGCCGCCTCCGGAATGTGGCCATGGCCAATTCCGGATTTCCCTTTCAAGCTCCCCCAGCATTCTTCGCCTTCTCATCATTGTCGGCAAATACAGTCGGCGCATCAGTCAAAATGCTACCTGGATTTGGGTAAGGCGTTGTGTAGTGGGCCACCTGGGTCATGGGGAACGTTGGGGGCGATTAACCTTGGTTCTTTCTCGAACTTCTGTATAACTAGCCATGATGGTAACACAATAGATACTCAACTTGCAATATTCCTTGATACAAATATATTCTACTCTAGAGTTGGATATACTGCCTCCCACATTTAACCATGCATCAACTAGCATTTCTCCCACACCTGCTATCAAATTTGCAGAGCCAAACAGCCATCATCACAGGCTCAGCAAGAGGCATCGGTGACGCCACTGTGTCCGTTTTCAACGCCCATGGGGCTAATGTGGTCATTGTCAATCTATCCATTCTCAGAGAATCAGCTGAAACCTTGATCAAGACTCTGAAGCATCTGGAGCGTGCATTATTTATCCCCGCCAGCATTACAACGTGGCAGGAGCTCATCAACGTCTTTAAAACGGCCATTGATAGATTCGGTAAAGTGGATACAATTGTGGCTAATACTGGTACCATGGAGAGCGTTCCTATACTCGATGTTGCAGTTGACAGCATGGGCGAGCATAGAATCCGCCGAGGCTAATCGAGTAATTGATGTCAATCTAAAAGGCACATTGAATAGTAAGTTTTTCTGAATGTGAACAGGGATTAAGCCACTGGCATTATTGTTAACAAGGGCAAATATTATAGCCCTGAGACTGGGGTTGCATTATTTAAGCCAAACCCCACCCCCACCGACTGGGTGGCGAGGTTCGATTGTTCTAATTGCTTCCACTTCTGGCTATTTTGGATCCACGGGGAATGCAGCTTACATCGCCTCCAAACACGTCGTTGTTGGTCTTCTAAGAGGTTCCTTGCAAAAAGCAGCATCTCTGCAAGTGAGTGAATGCAATTGCACCGGGTTACACGCCAACATATATTACAGCGGGGCTCGGTAGCAGCGTTGAAGATGCCAAATTGGAGGCAAATACACCTGAAAACGTTGGCTTAGCCATTGCATACGCCTCTCTGGATGAGATCAGGCATGGGACATCATGTCTGGTAAGACAAGAACCAAATCAATACGCCGGCGACCATTAGTTAACCCCCCCCCTCCAGGTGCTGGGAAAATTTCATCGTGAACTGGAAGAAACCCAACAAGCAATGATCAGCGGGTGGCTGGGCTCAGATTTGGTTGAATCTCTGGCGCAGTTTGGAGATTTGATCCAGAGAGTTGTATCCTTTACCAAAAAGTAAATACTAGACTAGGAGAAGGAGAGTCACGAATGTAATGGGGTCGAGTCCTTGGTCATTTTCAGATTACATTAATCGGTCTCATGGCGGGTTTTCTCTGATCGACCCAATGTCATTGCGATAAAGGTGATTGATTGTAAAGATTGGATGAAAACCAGGTGAAATTTATCAGGCGAATAAACAAAAAATTGGGGATGAAGATTGATAACACGGCTTGAGCGGTTTGAGCTGCGGTACGTACGCGTAAATTGTCAAAGCTCTGTTAAGCTTCCCCGTGCAGTAGCGCTGGATCGATGCACGGGTTGAATGTGGCAGCCTGTCACGCCGAGGAGGAATCTGGCTTGGTCGCTCGCCATAGGCGCGGTCACATGACAGGACTGAAGGTCCGGTCAGCTGTTTCGGGTAGAGCTTTGGCTGTTTGTGGGCCTGGGCCAGTCTGGTTTGGTAATCAGGCCTGACAAAGCACACAGCAAGGCAGATTTTGGTGAAGAACCACCGGCCACTCAGAAGCGTGCGATTCGACAGGAGCCGGGTTGGTGCATCTTGACTGTGGTGAGGCGTGGGCTCCGTCGCGCTAGAGACGGCTCTGGATTGGCGCAGAGCAGCAAGAATCAACGCTGGCGCAGGATTGCCCAGGACGCTTGCACATGCGATTACTAACAAAGACGAGGCCTGATGACTCAGGCAGTGATTATTTGGCGTGGCTTTGAGTCCTACGTACCACATTAGGCACCCAGTTGCTCTTAGTGACAGCCAATCATCTTGCAGCTTGGGAAGGAGTTGATAGCGAGCATGTTGCAGCCTGGAGCAATTACACCAAAATGGCGACGACGAAGATGCCCTTTGAACAATACAAAAGGGTAGCAATAATCGCCATGTTCCTTCCGTTTCCCGCCAGTCTTCTCATCACAACCAAGCAATTCAATCAGCCTGCAAAACCGCCCAACTTGGCCGCTTGCTGCTAACAAAGCCGGGCGTTGCTTCGCCACTTTCAGCCGTGCTAGCTAAAACAGCCCACCCCTGCACTTGCAACAGCAAAGCACCTGGGTGAGCACCGGTTGAAGGACTATATCAACGGCACGCTTCTTCACTTTGGATCAATATCTCCCTCTCCATCCTCATTCTCTCCATCACAACTCGCAAAACAACTCAATCGATACCCCGGATTGATTATCCACCACTTTTGCACCTTCTCTTTTGAACGAGTGACACAGCTGGCTCTCTGTTGCCAACAGCCCAACAACCCGACATTCCCAGCTCTATTATTTGACGACTTTTCTCGAAGTAATATTAAAAATTATATAAACCAAAAAATCCCCCAAAAACCCCATAATCACCATGCATTACTACACGGGTCCCTTTTGCGGATGCTACATTTTCGTCGATGCCACCCCCAAATATCTCCCTCAGCTCAAGGTCGACGCCCACACAACCATTCTTGACACGACTTCTCGAACAACCCTCACACAGACCTTCATCAACCCTTATTCAGACAAGGCCATCAGCGAACTCAAATACATCTTCCCCCTCTACGATGGTGTCTCCGTGGTAGCCTTCACTTGCACAGTCTCCAGCCGCGTCATCAAGGGAGTTGTCAAGGAGCGCCAGAAGGCCAAGCAAGTGTACGAAGAGGCCAGGGCCCGCGGCGAGACTGCAGGTCTATTTGAGCAGTCTCTCGAAGCCGCCGATGTCTTTACCACTAGCATTGGAAACGTCCCCGCAGGCGAAAAGGTCAAGGTTGAAATCACCTATCTCGGCGAGCTCAAGCACGATGCTGAAGTCGACGGCGTCCGCTTCACCATCCCGACTCAAATCGTCCCACGCTATGGGAGCACATCCAGCCTATCTGGAAGCACCGTTTTTCAGGAGGAGGGTATGTCCTTTACTGTCGACGCAGAGATGCCCGAGGGTTCCGCCATCAAGTCCATCCAGTCGCCCTCCCATCCCATCTCTGTAAGCATCGGCACCGTGTCCACTGCCAAGGCATCAGATGAGCCGTCGCTGCGCAGGGCATCCGCGACCTTGACCCAGGGTACTGTGAGCATCGACAAGGACTTTATCATTCAGGTTGTAGCCACCAAGCTTGGTGAGCCCGCTGCCTTTGTCGAGACTCACCCCACAATCCCCAACCAGCGTGCTCTCATGGCCACTCTAGTCCCCAAGTTCAAGCTCCCCGCCGAAAAGCCTGAGATTGTCTTCATGTGTGATCGCAGTGGTAGTATGTGCGGGAATATCCCCGACCTCGTTGCCGCTCTCAACATTTTCCTCAAGTCTCTCCCCCTCGGTGTCAAGTTTAATATTTGCAGTTTTGGCTCAAGCTACAGCTTCCTCTGGGAAAAGTCAAAGACTTACAGTCAGGAGTCTCTGAACGATGCTGTCCGCCATGTCAACACCTTCCAGGCTGACATGGGTGGTACTGAAATGTATGACGCCGTCAAGACCGTCTTTAATCAGCGGTACAGCAACATCAACCTCGAGATCTTCCTCCTGACTGATGGGGCAATTTGGGATCAGGAGCGTCTCTTTGGACTCATCAACGAGACGGTTATTAAGACCAAGGGCGACGTGCGCGTCTTTACCCTTGGTGTTGGAACAGGTGCTAGTACTGCACTCATTGAAGGAGTGGCCCGCGCCGGTAACGGATTTTCCCAGACTGTCGAAAACAACGAAAAAATGGACAAGAAGGTCGTTCGCATGCTCAAGGCGTCTCTGTTCCCCCACATCAAGGACTACAGTCTCGAAATTAAATATGAAAAGGCTGAGGCTGAACCTACTAATGACGAGGAGTTTGAGATTGTCGAAAAGGTATTCGACTCTCTCAGTATAACGACTCTTGTTGAAGAGGGACCCGGAAAGAAGCAAAGCGCGGAGAAGCCAAAGATTTCTCTCTTCGACCGCAGTGTTGACGACAATCTTGACACCGAGATGCTCGATGCCCCCGACGCTGTTGAACACAAGTACGACCATCTTCCGGCCGTTCCTGTTCCTCGTTATCTCCAGACTCCCACCGACATTCCTCCCCTCTACCCCTTGAACCGAACCACCGTTTACGTCCTGCTATCGAACTCTACGCCGGACAGGAAGCCCAAGTCGGTCGTCCTCAAGGGCACCTCCAAACATGGACCTCTGGAGCTCGAGATCCCCATCGTAAACCTCGCTGAAACATCAACCACGATTCACCAACTCGCCGCCCGTAAAGAAGTTAAGGAACTCGAGGAGGGCCGCGGCTGGCTCTCTCGCGCCAAGGATGACGAGGGCAAGCTCTTGAAGGAGAAGCACGAGGCTCACTTCTCCGACATGGTCGAGCGCGAAGCTGTCCGCCTGGGCGTCGAGTTCCAGGTCGGCGGTAAGTGGTGCTCTTTTGTAGCCGTGGAGGAAGAGGGCAGCACGGAGAAGGAACTGGATGAATTCGTCGTTCACCGCCCTGAACTCGACAACCAGACCGAGGCCACCTACATGGCAGTCACTAAGTCGAAGAGGAGGAGTAGGATCGGTGGTGGCTCAATCTTTGCCCAAGCCACTGGAGGGGGCCTCTTCGGCAGTGCACGAGCTGCGGCTCCCCCACCCCCCCCTAGCGGCAATCCGTTCGGAGGACTCTTTGGCAGCAAGCCTTCATCTTCTAGCGCTGCTATGTCCCTTGGCAGCTGTTCCTCTCCTGGTGGTGGTGGTCTCTTTGGCTCCAACAATGCCAGCGTGAGCATCGCTTCGGCTTCTTCGCCTCCGGCCCGCGGCGGCCTTTTTGGCTCTGTAGGCTCGGCATTCAAGAAGTTTACAACTTCTTCATCCTTTGGGAGCAGCTCTGTCTCTGCTCCCCCTCCTCCTCCTCCTCCCGGTGGCGCATCTCTCTTTAGCGGTTGCACTTCCGTACCCCCGCCACCTGCTGCTCCTTCAGCCAGTCTGTTTGGTGCCCCATCAGCAGAGTCGGCAAGACGTTCAAGCGGCTCGGGCCTTGGAGGCTCTCCGCTTAGCTTTTCAGCGTCCTCGCCACAGGACTTTAGGCATTCATCGATATTTGGAAGCCCAGCACTACCGGCCTTTGGAATGGCTCCCCCCTCCCAACAGAGCACTTCTATGAGCCTCTTTGGTTCTGCACCTGGAGCTCAGGCAAGTGCGGACGAGTCCTCGCTTATTGACTATTCAGATGAAGAGTGTGAATCTGCTGCGGTTGATGCAGCACCCGCGGCTCGCAAGGAAAGCAAAGAAAAGAAGAAGTCGGCTTCTCCCATGATTGACACCTCGAATGCACTCCGGGATCTCGCTTCCCTTCAGACTTTTGTGGGAAGCTGGGCCTGGGATAGAAATCTCGAAATGGTCTTGGGCACTACTTTCACAGCCGCCTCTGCGCTGGCACTCCCTGGATCCGTGGCTGGCCATGCCAATAAGAATACCATCTTGGCGACTGTGTGTGCGGTGGTCTACTTTAAGAAGAATCTTAAGGCTGACAAGGAGGCCTGGGAGATGCTGGTGGAGAAGGCCGAGGCTTGGTTAGAGGATCAGATTGGTGGCGGCGTGGAAGACTTGGAAAAGGTTGTTGAGGCTCTCTTTTAGGTACTCGAGTTGGTTAACGGTATTATCAACGAGGAATATGATGCTATTGGGAATTGGCTTTAGGAACACCAGCGATGCTGGCAATGAAGGGGGAAACGAAAAAATAAATAAATCAAAATTAATCCTTGAGGTTTAAACTGGAAGTAATAAAGGTGTGAATTGACTCTGATGTGGTATTTATTGGCCAGCAGTATGGCTGTCTACAAAGTCGACATATTGTAAGAGACGAAAATGAAATAAAACAAGTATTACCATTCATCATATGCCTATGAAGAAAAAATGTGAAAATCTCCAAATATTCTCGTAATTGACTGCTTAAAATAAGAAACAAGCCTGTTTTTCTACCAAGTCGCACACAATCCTTAACGAGACTCCTTTGCACATCATTCATACTTTGTTTAGTTAACAGAAAATACATCACAACTTGATGTCAATAGATGAGTTATTGGCATTGTAGACGGGGTTCGCACTAGCAACGTGGCCCCCCACCTTGCACTCCCTCTTACCTGCCACCCTACACTAGCATTTTTATATAAAAAAAACTATAAACCCCAAAATTAAATATTCTACAATACTGTATATAAATGATCTAAGTATGCATTCTAGCACCGAATAATTGTGCGGCTTCTTATTTGTGGTCAAATAGGGCTGAAAGAAGATATGCTCTTAAACACTGGAACCTTTGCACTATGATTGTTTAAATCTTCAAATCGACCATTGGAGCAAAAACATACCGCACCACGAAGCCTGGACATGGCTTGGTTGCACATGGTTGAACGGTTTCCTACCAGGGGCGCCAGTGATCTGAGTGTGGATCAGGACGATTTTGCCAAGGTACGTATAATACAACAACTTTGTCGTTATTTTAGGGACGAAGCAGTGATGCCGATTACATAACCGGCATCGCTGGTTGCACGATGCAATGCAGAAAAGCTATAAATAAATCCATCAAAGTAACGTAGCGGTTGGTTGAGGATGGGGATTCCCGAAAAACCGTTGACACAGATAAGAATGCTGACCTGTGCTCAAGCTTCCCCATGCCTAGCGGCGGGCCGCAAAAAGAGGCGCAGATTAGTTTTGTTCAATCTCCGAAAGAGAAGAAGAAGAAGAAGAAGGGAAAAAGGAAAAAAAAAAGAAAAAAAGAAAAAAAGAAAGAAAAAAAAGAGCAGCAAGAGGAAAAAAAGGCGGATAAAAGAAGTTAGACTGCCGATGCAAACGGTGAGGAATACGAAACTTTCGCTTCTCGTCATTGGGTATCCTGGCGCCAATTGATTGCCCAGCGCCGATCACTTTGCGGCGGGAGAGCAACTGCACTGCAAGTGGCAGGCAATCTCAGGGAATACGAGACGAAGAGGGGAATACCAGACCGTAAGAGGGAGCCAATCGACCCACAAGAACTAGAACTAAATCCCGCCTTAGTTTGTGCTGGTCGGTGCCACCCAAGATCTCGCCTCTTCTGTTGGCCAGATCTGAGCTGAAGAGGCGAAAAGGGAACCCCCCTACCCCCCCTCCCCCCTCCAAAGAGCACCCACACAGCGGGTTTCATGAATGTGGTCGGCCGAGACGTGACGCATTAACACAAGACACATGTTAAAAGCTTAAGAGGCAGGGGCAAAATTGGCCTCTCAATGTAACTGAACCGGCATCTGAAGAATTCAAGACGGGGGGGGGAGGGGGGAGGGGGAGAAAGCCAAAGTCCCCGCAACATGACACACACAAGGATCCTTCGGGATCCATCATCTGATGTTGGCGGCTCCCCCGGGCCCCCCCCCTGCTCGAGCAGATATTCCGAGCATACGTCATCCCCACATCCAAGAGCTGTCCGTCCCAGCAACAAGAATGGACGACAGGTGAGATGGGCGGATCAAGGCAAGGGAATGATACCGGAGTCGGACTCTTATACCAGGGGAGAAAAAAAAAGAAAGAAAAAAAATAATAACGGGGAAAGAGGTTGGATAATTGGAGACTGGGTGGAATTACGGATTTTGCTGATAATGGATCTCATGACGATAATGCTGGAGCGGGAAGGGCTTGGCTGCAGGAAACTGAGACACAACATGGGCAAAAACGTGGGAGGGAGTGGGAGAAGATTACGCGTCCGACCTCAATCTATCCTGGAGACCTTTTTCTTGACGGCTTTGTCTCATTCGTATCTACATACGGCTCTCGGGTATCTATTCTAAATAGTTCGTCAATTGGGCTTCAACAAGCAACAAACTCCCAAAAAAAAAAAGGGTATTTTTTTTTAAATCTTCTTTTATGTAAATTGTGTGTTTTCGCACATATGTATGCGTGCGTGAGATGTAGTCTATATCGCAAAAAAGGCAAAAAAACAAACGCAGGGGTGGGGGGGTTATGATCTCCCACTTAGAGCTGTCCAATGAAGGCAGCGGCGATGGCACCGAGGGTGAAAAAGACGCTGCTGGGGGAGAGGGCGAGGCCGAGCGAGGCGACGGTGGGGGTACTCTGGGAGGAAGAGGCAAAGGAACCGGTGGGGGTGGAGGCAGGCGAGCCGGAGCCGGAGCCGGAAGAGCGAGAAGAGCCGCTGGTGGCGGAGGACGACGAGGAAGAGAATCCGGTCTTGTCGGCCGAGGCAGACGAGGTGGAATCGGCGTTGGAAGACTTGGTGGCAGTGGCGGAAGCGGTGCCGGTCTTGGTCTCCAGGGTGGTGGTCTCGCTGGAGGAGCTCTTCTTGGTGGTGGTGCTGCTCTTGCCGTCGGACTTGTTGATGGTGATGCTCTCGCCGGTGCCAGAGTGGTCGCTGTAGGTGTAGCTCTTGCCGGGGCTGTAGTTTGTGATCTTGACGCTCTCGACGGTCATGGTGAAGGGGACCTTGCTGAAATCAGTCACGCCGCCGGCCCACTGGATGGTTCCCTCGGCGTTGCTGCTGTCGCCGCCGGCCCAGTTGCCGAGCTTGACTCGCATGGGGGTCTGGGGGTACTTGTTCTTGTCGGCGGCGTATTGCAGGGTGCGGACGGAGGTGCCGTCAATGTACCAGGTGCAGGCGTCCTTGGTCCAGTCGATGGTGTAGTTGTGGATGGTGCCCTGGGGGTCGCTCACGACAGACTTGCTCTCGCCGGCTGTGCTGGCCGAGTTACCCTTGCTGAAGTAGTTGCTCTGGACGTTGTTGTTTTCACCTCCGAGCCACTCCCAGTCGCTATACGAGTTGGCGTGTTAGTCAAAATGAAACTTTGGGTTGAGGTTTTGAGTAATCAATCCCCCATGGTGAGGCAGGCGTCTCAATTTGGGGGGGGAATGAGGATTTAAAAAAAAAACGTACATCTCATCGAGATCGTCAGAGAGAAGGACGGCGGAAGAGACGATACCGGTACCGCTGGCGGCCTTCATGTGCACCTCGACACGACCATAGAAGATGTACCACTCCGACTGGATTGTGGGAGCGTTGCCCTGCTTCTTGATGATGAAGTCGGCGCCGTGGGAGGTGTAGCTAATATCGCCATCACCGATTGAGGACCAGTTGCTGCTGTCCTCACCCTTGCTGAAGCTGTAAGAGTAATCGGAAGACAGAGCAGTATTATCTGGGCAGCCGGCTAATTCAACAATGTCAGTATATTATATTATTACCCCCAAGGCGAATCATGTCTTTCAGGCTGTGCAAGTGTCGATTCCCTTCAGCATGTCACTTACTCCTCTTCATTGGGTTGCAGGCGCTGCTGGTCTGGGCAGTGACCCCTGTCATCAGGGCGGACGCCAGGAGGCCGAAGGTAACGCGCTTGAACATTTTTGCTGGGGGTTTTGGTTGCAAGCGAATGGAGGGGTGTTTTAAGACTAAAGGAATAAAGAAGGATTGAGAGTATTAATTAAGTAAAAATCAAATAAAATGAATGTGCGCTGGAAGAAAGAGTGTTATTACGATGTTGTAGGAACGACAGACGCTTGAGATTTGAGAGTCTCTGCCAAAAACCAATAAAAAAAACGAGAGAGAGGGTTTATGAAACAGGTTTGGGAGTGACGATGGAGAGGGGGATCGCAGAAGCATATCTATGAGCCGCAATACGAGCAAGCCCAGCCCAAAGAGCCAAAGGCCAGTAGAGCCAAGCCTCTGGGCGGGCGCAACCACACGAGGGTGCGCGGCTGGGTCCCCCAGGATGGGCAACCTGGGCCTGCCTGGGTGGTGGCCGTTGTGTGGATGCAGCCATTGGTGGGGGCGGCCCAATTCGAGACGGCGACACCAACGGACGCGTATTTTGAAGGGTGGGGCCGCCAAACAAGGTCTACCCCTTTTTCTTTTTTTTTTTTGGCCGGACAATTGACAGGCATCGGGGGCGCCCAGGACAGTGACAGCTTTTGCTTGCCCTTGCTTGCCCTTGCTTGCCCTTGCTCACGCAGCGGGGCCCACCTTATCTGGGCTGTACTGTGCCTCGGACTGTATTGTATTGGGCAGTCCGTATTGCATGGCCAAATGCGAGATGAAAAGTTTCCACTGATCTGAGGTGCTCTGAGTGAATGTCGAGTATATACGAGTTTTTGATACCATGGAGCAATGAAGATCGCAGTTGTTGAACAAAATGGGGATTTGAAAAGATGGAGAAGGAATACGAAAGAGTCATCTATCCCATGGCGGCCCGTCAACAAACCCATTTGTGTGTGTGTGTGTGTGTGGATGTGGGTGTGTGTGTGTGTATGCCTGTTTGAGATGCTAATTCTCATTCCTTCCCTCTTGGGAAATTCCCGTGCGATTGTCATCCCTAACTAGTCAGTGGAGCCGTTCTTGCCTATTCCAGCCTAACTACAGTCCGAATCCAGGCCCCCGGCACAGTATAAGCATGGCTCGCTGTCATCGCAACACGACTAGTGCGTCGGGACGCGCGCAACCCCGAGGCCCTCTTGATGCCAATTGGCCCGTCTTTCGACGCAGGGAAACGGCGCGCCGGGGTCCGAAAACCGCCGAAGATGGCCAACACGAATGGTGGTAGTAGATCTTGTTCATCATCTTTCCAGTTGGCCGCGGCCGATTCACTGGTGTATCAACTAACGTCGGGTGTACGCGTGTGTGCCTGGATTGTGTTGTGTGCGTATATGTGTGCGTGGACGTGCGATGCGCCAGTGAATGCCATTTGCATCCCACAGAACAAGACCAAAAAAGTTTGTGGGAATTTTCACGCGCGCGCTAACCATGCCCGCCGCACATCCCCCTTTGTTGTTCCTGAACTAAACCGTGTTTGTTTTTTTGGGGGGTTGCCGGTATACACGTTTTCATTTAGCTGAGTAGTGACTTGTGGTGGTGGCCAAGCCCGCGACTCGTTACATCCGAAAGTCGAGGTGAAGCTCCGGGCCTAGGCAAGCAATGGAAAGCGGATTCAAAGCCTAACAATCACACAAGTGCCAAACAAACAAGAAACGAACCGTCTCCTTTCCTTTGCGCATATGCCAAGCTGTCGCTCACTCTTGGCCTCATTTTGTACACTTATATTCTTAGTATATTCTTAGTATATTCTTAGTATATAGACTCTTTTTTACTTTCTTGGCCGTGATCCCTGATTATTTTACTTCCCTTATCGCCTTTTGGATGGAGGAGGGGGGGGGGGGGGGGGGGTTTTTTTTTTTGGCCTCTGGCTGTGCAGGCATGAGCTGCCCATTTTTTCCTCTTTCCCCCCCAACACCCCCCCCACAGCTTTTTCTCTTTTTTAATCTCTCTACCCTTCCCTCAACACATTCTTTCTCTTCAGTCACATCACACAACTGTGATGGCACCCAGACTTCCCCCCGCACTTTGTGTACGCCTGTGGGCCCCTCGC
>JAHVYB010000035.1:119222-166687 GCA_020623695.1 Calonectria henricotiae | reverse complement strand
CACACACCAATGCACAGCATCTGTGTGTCTTCTTTTCTCCTTCTGTTTACTGTCTATTTCTTTTTGTGTTATTTGTCTTTTTTTTTTTTTTTTTTTTTTTTCTTTTTTTTTGTATTTTATTTCTTTTTTTTTTCTCGTGTGGCCCGTCTGTCGTTTAGTTGGGTGTCCTTTGTGTGTGTGGGGGGGGGGGGGGGGGGGGGGGGGGGGCTGCTTTTGATACTGGCCCATGCCTGTCCGCACAGAACCAACCCATTCTTTCCTCTTACTCCACACAAACTCTGCTCATTGCTTTTTTCTAATTATAATCGATTCCCAATCTCCTCAAGCAACTGTTTCTCTTGAGGCATTAGGAACACGTGCGAGGGCAGCACGAGTTTCCCCCGCCGAATGATGATCTCGTGTCGGTCCTCGCGCTCCAGCCTCGTGCGGTCGCTGCCGCCATCATCCAGTGTCATGTCTACGCCACCGGCATCCATATCCGTCCCGGCACCTGGGTCGCTCTTCTCACCTGCCGGCGATCTGTTACTCTCTTCGTCCTTGGGCGCTGACCCGCCAATCTCGGGATGTCGATGCCGTCGCAGGTCGTCGGGTGTCCACCAATACGAGGGGAACGTGCGCTGAATGTTGTTGATGAGCAGGGCCACCACAAACATGATTCCGCAGTTGAGCATGACGACGGGCACGAAGAACCATCCAAGATGGCGGAGGTTGTCGTCCACCACGGCAAGCAGCGCTGTGGCACCAGCCGGAGGGTGCACCGTTTTGGTCAAGGCCATGACGGACGTCACGGTGGCGCACGACACGGCGCCGCCGGCCCACCTGATTGACTCGAAGTCATCGCTCAGCAGAAACAGTTTGGCAATTCCCATGCCGATGATGGCCGCTAGGATCTGACCGGCGAAAAAGTTGCGTGGTTGTGCCAGGGGCGACTCGATGGCGTAGAACTCGAGCACAGCGCCAGCTCCCTTTTTCAGCCATTAAGGTTAGCCCGATCCTTGTCCTCTCTGTGCGGTTCCTCAAAGCAAACCCGCCCGGTACGTCACGTTGCATGCCAATGCAGGAACAATACGGGGTGGAGGGGAGGGCACAATATACGGTGGTGATATAGAACGGAGAAATAACACAGCAACGAAACCTGGGGGAGGGGAATTTTTTTTTATTTTAATTACTTACAAAACTGCCGACGATGATGGGGGCGCTCCTCTGCTTGAACTCGGGAATTCTTTCCGACACGACTACGATGATGCTGATGGCACAGAAGACACCCACAAATGCCCAGAGAATGGGAACGATATTGCCAATGTCGCGTGGCTTGGCCTTGCGGTGGCCAAGCATGTAGGCGACCGGGTAGGGGATGAGATCCCATGGCGGCGGAGGGATGAAGCGGTTCAGGAGTCGGTCAATGTCGAACTTCCATGACGTTGGGTGCCGCCAGCGTGGCGACGACGACATTTGGGGGTTTACTGAAAGTGACTCAGTGTCCGGTAAGTGTGTGTTGGTGAATGTCGGTGAGTGTCGGTGACTATATCCAAAGCAGCCAGTATTGCGAGTGTGAGTCGGTGTCGGAGAAGTGAGTTGTCTTCGTTGACGGGTGGTGATTGACAGATATGTGTGTTGTTGGTTAGTTGGTGGCAGTTCGCTCTTCTACTCTTTGTTGCGCCGGCTGTTACACACAGACGTCAGGCTTTTCGTCGCACCCTTTTTCTTTTACCCGTCTTCTCCACGATCCGCTAGGGCCAAATGGTGCAAGGCAAAGTCAACTTGAAGCGGAATTGGTCCGGAGTTGTCCACCTGATTTGGTCTGAGCGAGCGCTAGGGGGAAAGTCGGCGTCCCATTTCTACCGAGGCTTGCGTCTTATGGGGGGCGAGCAACTGTCAAAAAATGAACAAGGCATGTACGGACGGACACGCCGGGAACAACGAGGCCATTAGAGAGGGAGAGCTACGGCTGCGCCCTCCCTCCCTTTATTTAAATCAACAGCGATGCCGCGGAGATGTTTCGACAGCAGAGGACAAGTTCCAGAATATCCGAGAGCACGAAAGGTCTAGAAGAGGGGTTGGGGCTGCTGCTATTGGCATCCTAAGCGATCGATTTCGTAATACAAACTGACCTTGAGGTTCGCGAGCCTACGAGAAGCTGAGCTGCTGGGCCCGCTAAGGCGGGTAAATATGGGGTCCCCGCTCCTGACCTTTTATCTTTCCCCAATAGGGCCCTGCTCCCCCGGACGGAAGGCATTGGCCCCCCGGTGCAGCAATGCTTTCAGCGACCTGTTGCACTATAATTTTACCAACCTCGCCTGCTGGAATGCCCACCACAGCCAAAGGGCGACACTGCTTCGGGAATCCGGCATGGCGGAGACGCATCCCGTCGGGTTTGGCTCGGTGATCTTCAACCATGGAGCAATTGATTTATGACTACGTTACTAGACCATTTCAAATACTACAAGGGTATTGCGAAATGTGGCATTTTCGGCTCTGACGGCTCTGACGGCTCTGGATGGCGAAAAAAAGAAAGAAAAAATTCAACATGCGGGATTGAGAAAGACAAAATTGCCAAGTGGCCAACCATTATTTCGTCATCGCCAACCAAGAGACAAAACAACTGTCATGTTAGTACACTTTTTTTTTTTTTGGCCATGACGACATCCAAGGGCCAATTGCACAAATGGGAGGGGAGAGGGGGTCCTGCGAGATGTGACGGGGCTAATCTCGCATGCTGCCTTATTCCCAGGCACGGGGGTAGGGCTTGATGCACCATCAACGCCGAGGTTTTATTGGGTGAGCGATATTTTGAGCCTCATGCCAAATTTTTTTTCCACGTCAAACACCACCTGATGTCTTGTGTGTATTTATGTATGTGTGCATGTATGTGTGCATGTATGTGTGCATTTTCTAAATTAATCAATACATTGCAAAAGCAGAGGAGAAAGCGAAAGAGAAAGAGAAAGAGAACCCTCCCCCCTCCCCAAATTAAATATTGGATAATTTTTATATGACGCTGTCCCGATACCGCTCCTCAAGCGGGTCACCCATCCCTTACGCGTCTCGGCAATGAATCGGTATTTTTCATTGTTGGTATTGACGTCACACTCAAGTTCGCCTATAATACTATGTCGTTTTAAATTTTCAATTGGAGGCGCATATCCTTTTGCATCCGACCCGGAATTGCATATTCATCTGTTAATCATTTAGTTTGTATGCGTTGGGGTACGACAGGGGACGCCCGGTTTTTTTTTACGACCTAGAGGCGTATCGGCAGGGACAAATCACGGGCGACCAAGTTAGACAAGAGAGGGGCCATCATCAGGTACAAGTGTAACGGGAAAATATTGTAAAAAAATTAGCTCGATGAATCATTTAAGTAAAATGCAAATAAATGAACCATGCCAGATATTTGACGCCAAAATTGGTCAGTGTATGTCTGAACATGCACCTGGTGCATTTGAACCAATTGTTTGTGGATCGGCATTCTTCAATCTGTTTACTCAACAAGTGATTATTCTGGGCATTGGCTAATGCGAAGAGCAGAATTTGGTGGAATGTACCAACGTAAAAGACAACATCTGCTCAACAAACCATTCAGTTTTCTGGTTGCACCAATTCCCCAGATTCCAAGTACAATTCTGGAGTATAATCCAATCTGCCAGAGTATGCAGGCCGATTCTCTCTTACACCCTCCAAGTATGACTGAGCTAAACCAATCATGGTATCCTCAGAGTAGTCCATGGACATGAAAGATGTCTGAAAGCTGTTCAATACTGCTCAGTTGGATGCAAGTCGTGTCTGTCTCCTGGCTCATGTTGGTTGTGGCTTTGTCTCTGAACTGTCCTCATGTGATATTCGAAAAACAAGATGCCCAATAACCGCCCCAAACGCAGCCATTGTCCCCACCCATACTAATTGGCTATGGCTGCTAGTCTATAGCAAGCGCCGTTCATATTGGCCAGGTTGGTGGCGCTAGTGACAACGCCATAACTGAGAGTGTGATAGAATATGGTACCTGGCCAGTATGCTTCACTTGGTGCAGGGTACGGATAGGACCGAGACATTTTTTGGTTGCAAGATTGAATCGCGTATCAATTCGCCAAATGCCATTATACTCGCAGACTAAACTCAAGCATACCAAAATCCATTTTTATTTACAGAGCTGGGCTCCTGCCGTACTAAGCTGAGCTCGAGCTGAGGCCCCTAGAGCTTCGACTGAGCGTCTCGGAGCTGGACTGAGTTGTATTGAGAGCTAAGTTGTGCCCTAAGAGGCAGCAACTGCTAGAGGGTTTATATGCACTATTCCTTCAGGGTAAAAGTGAAGACCTTTGGGTCGTATTGAGAGTGATCACAGCGATCACTCTTAGTCTTGTGCAGTGATTGCGCTCACACAAGGCAAGGAATCAGGGCAGCTGCAAAAGGAGGCACTTGTCATTCAGCTTCCGACCCGGCTCCTTGCTAGGTCGGCCTGGGTCAATAGTATGAACATTATCAATTTGGATACTGAATTTGTGTGTCGTAGACTGTTAATTCGCTAGTTTTTACTTTACATAATATCCCCCCTTATATTAACATCATCAAAAATGCCTTCAGCGTCCTCATCACCAATACTATCTTCATAGTCATAGCTGCCTTCATCATCATTGTCAAAGGTTTCATCTTCATCATACCCATCAACGCCTTCATCATCGGTAATGTTTATGAAATTCTCCCCATCCATCTCTCCTCCTATAACCTCTTTCTTTTTCTTTTTTAATCGCTGTAATACCTGAGACCTTTCGGTCGTGCTCAGGCTCCATCCATTGTGATCCTTTGGACCATGAAGATGGATCTTTCCAGGGAGAGGAATATCCAATGCCCGTAGGAGATACGCGATCATCAGTCAGATTGTCATAATAACGTCTGCATCTGCTTTATGTGCTCTTAAACATTGGTTCCTGTCTTCGGGGAAAACCAGCCAAAAAAGATAGCTAAAGCGGAGTGGCATATGCAGTGATGAGATGTTAAGCTCACCGCGCAAAAGTTGCTGCTCCCTTAAACTTCGTTTTCGTATTCTCATTCTGCTCTCCATTTTCTGGGAGTACACGGACTACATCAAGGCGCCCGTGTTGAGCAGCCCCCTGGAGTGCAGTCATCCCACTTACTCTCGGTGGAGTATTTACGTCAGCCCCTCTCTCAATGAACAGCCTGACAGCATTGAATTGCCCCTCACATGCTGCGGATTATAATGGTGTCGTAGAATAACTAAATGGTTCACGAATGTTAATATCGGCCTCTCAGGCAAGAAACAACTGAACCAGACCAATATCGCCAACGAAAGCTACTGCTTGCAATGCCCCTCGTATTTATTTATAAGCGTGAATCATTGCTATTCCATGAATTCGATAAATGAGACACTAAATCAAAGGCTTTCGCAAAAGCCGCCCATGAAGGGCTCAAAAATATCCTCGATGTACGCGCCGGCATTAATGAGCCTCATTATCACCTCACATCGGTGGCGCGCTTTCACGCTGAGACCAATCAATGGAATTAACTGACCATAGGCCAGTTGGAGAGGGATTGACGTCGATACCGGCAACCAAAAGCTGGCACAAAACATGCAGTTCACACCACTCCTTGGACTTTAGTAGTAGATTCTATTCATGTTGAACCAGCAGCCTTTACAAGAGTTGCTGCTGTGACCAATACAATAGCCCATCACTCAGTAGAGATCTAATAATTGTTTTCAACATCGGCGTGTGGCCACTCGGGAAGCATTACGTGAACATGAAAAATACATGAGAATAATTTAAATCAGCAAGAATGATGAAGCAAAACCTGAAGGTCCCGATATGATATGTAGCGTTCCAAGTCGAAAAAGACCAATGGACGGGAAACAAAATGTTCCAGGTCATTTATAAGCAAATGCGCTTATTATTCATTGCAACGGGCGTCGCTACGAAGAATTTAAGGAATGCATCTACATACTCACACGATATTCCACCTAGCATATATGTGTCTGATGCAGCAGCGGCGCGAAACGATTGGAAGGCAACAACACATAGACCATGTGGCTGAGACGTAAATTTGTTACCGTTGTACAGCCAATGTTTCAAGTTTAGGTGCTGCAATTAGTAGTTTGGTTAGGACAAGATCGGAAAATGAAATGTTATGCTGAAGTTGAGACACATTCTTCGATTTCTGGTGCCCTTAATTTCCACATTGGAATCAGAAATAAGGGGTATTTCCACGTTACTAGGTGTGGAATCCAAATGTCTCTGAACAGCAAATTGCTGAAACGCCATTATTCTTGGGACAGGAACGTGATTAGGAAGTTTCCGAGATGAGACTTGACCTGGCTTGGGGAATATAAGCATAAACCATTATCTCGCCTTCGTTGATTTGTACAAGTTCAATAATAGTCCGTTTCAACTCTACAGATTCACAATGCGCCTAAGCTCTTGGGAACTAGCGGGGATTCTCTGGCTAGGTGGTACATTTGCGGCACGTGTCGTATACCTCAATTTAAATCAGACCCAAATTGAGGGTGGGGAGCTCTACAACCCGGACCCTGAGCTGGATGCAATGTATGTTTTCTCTTCAACTTGGGTATACTTTGATGGGTTTGACTAGTCTCTTCTTTTCGCATGTAGTCTTCTTAACCCGGGCCCCGACAGTCCGTCCAAATTCACCGTGACACAACCCATAGACGGTGTACAGCCCGGCGAAGTCGCAATCATCGTAGGCCTGCTTGCGACTTTGAGCGACGACGCAACAGAAATTGAAGCTTTGGATTGCTCCGTGAAGATTTCCTATGACTCCGCCACTGTCTACAATAAGGATTTCAAACCAGTGTTTGAGGCCGAGCCTGAAAAATATATCGACGCAATTATTGGAGACCAAACTCCCGCCCACAATGATCCCACGATCATAGTCGAGTTCAGTTGTAAAGAGCATTTCGCGCCTATTATTGCTGTGGAGTTTTATCTGGCAATTGGCTTCCCACGCAGTAGTTCAACGACGACGACGACGACGGCGACCATTACAGAATTAAGCACGGCTACAACAGTAAATACCGTATCAAATACAGAATCCAGTACAGCGACAACACCAAATACAGGATCTATTATAGAAACGGCATCAAATACGGAGTCAAGTACAACGATAACGACAATCACGCCAACAACATCAAGTGTAACCACCAGTACAGAGGTAATTACAACACCAAACACAACTCCAAGTGAATCTGAAAATACTACGGCTCCTCAAGATACCAAGAGTAGCGATGCCGAGGCTGAAACTAAGACCCCAACTAGTACAGTGACCAAAACTCCAGTAGCCACCCCATCAACCAGCACCGGACCTGAAAGCACGGCCATTCCTACTCTTGGTCCCGCAAACGATTTTTACTACGGATGCGTTGGCTCAAACACCGGGTTCCCCAGCTTTTTCTTTGCTGGTGAGAGCGACGAGATGGATTCGGACCTGTGCTTGTCCTTTTGCCAAGATCACTTTTACTTTGGACTTTACGACAAGTAAGTTCTGTGGAAAGCCCAATACACATGGTATATTGAGCACTAATCTCTCGCCAGTGAGTGCTATTGCGGCGACAATGTCGATGAAGAAGGGACAACCAAGGTATCTTCCAACCTTTGCGACATCCCTTGTCCGGGGAGCCTAGACGAGGTCTGCGGCGGAGACGTAAAGTCCGAAGGTGCCAAGCGGTTTGCTCGTCGTCAGACTGTATCCAATAACATTTTGCTCTCTGTCTACATGAACGTTGATCATGTTGAAGATGACACTACCACAACCACTGCTTCTACCGCTTCTATCACAACGACCGTCGGAGCTAACGGTGTCGCAACCAAAACGATCGGCCCTGCTTTTGCAACAAAAACTATCACGTCTTATGAAACCAACAGCAGTTCTGGCTATGTCGTTTTCATCGCCTTCCCTGGCAACGATTGCGTCTCTGGCGATGTAGTATATGTTCCCCAGGCATGCCACTGCAAGGGTGGCTTCAACTACATTCCTAAGACCTGTACCGACACTAGTTGTAGGGGTCTGACTGTTTATAAGCCGGTACCTTGTAGTGAAGAGGGTAAGGGAGAGTACGACGTTGTTTATAAGCCAGACATGTATTCCGGGAAAGGGGGGCGTAATGGAGCTCCCATTTATAAGCCTTGCGACGAACAAGTGGAAGGCAAGCCCTTTGGGGCTGATGCTATCAGTCCCAATGCTAATGCTTCTGGTAATCTCGGCCCCAGACCTTCGGGTTCCATTGGCTCCAGACCTTCGGGTTCCATTAGCTCTAATGCATCAGGTTCTGTTGGCTCTAGTTCCAGTTACAGTAGCTCCAACGGCAGCTCGAACTCTGGCACCAACTGTTCTGTTGTCGGCTGCCCCGGTTTTGAAACCACAATCTCTGGGGGATCCAGCTCCAACGGGGCAAAATTGGGCGGCGATGAGGCGGAAACTCCTGTGGTTGTCTCTGCGGCCACGGCCCCCGTCGCTAATTTATTTGTACTTTTCTTTGCTATTGCTATGGTTTTCTTTTGTTAATACTTTAGTACATATTTAAGCTTGATTAATTATTTCAGATTAGAAAAGCTGGAGGAGCGTAAGACTGTACGTGTATTGTATGACGCTTCCTATTTAGGAAATTTCAATGAAGATAATGGAAGGTGTTGCTGTGCAGAATTTATTGATATTTAGAAGTGACCACTTAAACTGATTTGGAATGTATATTTAACTGGGTGAACAGAGTAACTTCAAAGGTTGGTATTAACAAGCATATTATATTTATCCTAAGTCCCGAAATTATTAGATACTCGAATTTGAGATTCAACCAGCTTCATGACGAGCCGCAATACTGATCCACCGTATTGCGGCTGCTTTGTTTGCTACCTCTGGCTGAAAATCAAACCAGGCTTTCGCACGATGGCACTTTCAAACTAAATCCAGTCTAGCCGCCAAAAATAACCAAGATAGTGTGAGTCAATAGTGAGATCCCGAATTAAAGTCTACGTCATTTCAATTCAGCATAAAAATGCAACTATTAGACTTTCCCCCCCTTAGGTGTTTGGATACTGGATGCATTTTCTCTCCTGCACTCTTGGCTACCAATAGATTGATGGACCACTTTGTGATAGCATCCTCGCAACATCGGAATAGTCGTATATGAAATACTTACTGTTTGTGATATTTTTTTTTAGCCTGACAGAGAAGAGATGTTGAGGCTCCAAGGCCAAAGTATCAGCTCTGCAAATGATATCTTTTCTGCACCTGATTCTGATCAGGGAGTATTTTTCCATTCAAATTCGGGCCTGAACATCTAAACAATGGCTGCAGTGTTTCCCATGTAATATAATTTGTCATGTCATGGAAGCCCTCGTTTTGCTGTCAAATGGACTGTGCTAACTATTCTGGGCTCAGCTCGGCCCTTGAGAATTTGTGCTCTGAAACCATCAACAGACGCAAACTATTCTCACACAAGGGTTTATTGGGATTTGCTGCATCGTCACCGATGATAGCCCAGCAATAAATGCGGACCTTTTGCAGATTATGAGTCGCAGATTGGAGTCAATCTGTCTACATCACCTTCATATTCATTCACGCCATGGACTCAAATGAGAGCAAAGTGATCATGAGTGGAGCTCAAGTCTCTCAAGGGCCTGTTTAACTATTCGCGACTTCCTTATCCACTTGAACTCTTACCATACTTTGCATCAACTGGCCATGCCTGTTTGGGTCTAGTTCTCGCAAAGTCCGATGCACCATACGGTATTTGTCAGCGAACTTGTTATATGTAAAGTTTCTGGCCTTGCGTGGAGCCGCTCTTGGTTGTCCGAATTTTTTTGCATTTGCTTGTCTCAAAATGTCGATTCGTCGCCAATCATGCGACCCCTGCTTCATGGCACGGCGGAAATGTGATTTGACGCACCCCGTCTGTGGTAGATGTCAAAGCGGCAATAAAACATGTCACTACATGTACCCTGCTCAACTATCGAGCCACACTACAGTCGATACCGTCGACAACGTTGCTACGCAGCCTCAGGATGACACCGCCATGGCTGATCAATCTTTAAGCTCAAGGCAGAACAAGCGCAAACGTGATGGGGGCCCGTTACATGAGCCGATACACAAAAGGGTACCGAGATATCTTGGTCACTTGGGAGAGCTGCCACCTATCACAGGCGAGTCTTGGGTTGTCGACCAGATTCGAGTATATCCCCTGGCATTTGCAGAAAGAGCACAAACTATGTTCATCCATAAAGATATATACCCCGTCTCGTTCCCCCGGCCACTACTAGCGGCGTTCGGTGTATGTGCCGCCTGTGCTTCAATGAATAGGTATAATCAATCAATGTTATTCCAGGCTGTAGATGTCGAGATGTCGGAGTTGCTCTCGCCCGTTCCAACAGCGACGCTACTGGAGGAACTCAGCAAGCTGCAAGCAATCTTGCTGTACCAAACAATTAGGCTCTTCTACGGTGCCATTGAACAGCGAATCATTGCAGAGCGTCAAGAATACCCGGTGAGAACACTTGCGCTCAAGCTTCTCCGACGAGCGGAAAACGAGATGAAGGACATGTCTCAGACCTGGGAAACATGGCTTCTAGCCGAGAGCGTACGTCGGACTGCCATGGTGGCTTTCAAGCTATATACAATCTACCAAAACTTCAGACACGGGGCCTGCACGGAGAGCACTGCGATCACGATGCTGCCCATATCGGCTAGGCCGAGCCTATGGGATTCCCAAAAAGACTATTCGCAGGATCCCGAACCGAGTAAAATAGTGACATATCGAGAATCCTCATCAGCTCGCTCCAGGACGGCTCTTAGTAGCCTGGTGCCCTTTGAGAGACTGCTTGTCATGGGCTGCCCTTTGAGGGAAGAGTGTGAAATATTATCTAGTTCTTCGGACGCCAACAGAGACGGCGTGTGAAGGGTATTTTGTGTATAAACAAAGGGGAAACCATATTATACTTTGATTTAATTTTTGCTGGTCTCACGATTTGGACGACCTGTTCCCGTGTGGTGGGCTTAAGTGGATACGCTGCAGCGCGGGCACAAGTGGACACCACCCGGCCATTTGTGGAGTCACAGGGGATATGGATGATGTGATGGCAACCTGTGCATTTGAAAAATCATTGAAATGGATTAGAAATTGTACTTTCCACGGATTTCTGCCTTGAAGCCAAAGTCAGGGCTGGAAAGGGTATATAAGTGAAGCCTTTCGCCCTGCTAGGAAACCGCGACACCATCAGCAACCAGAACAAAGACAACAATAATCACCACTCTTCTTCAAACCGCCCCGTCTTCCTTCCCCGCATCACATCCTAAAACATTTCAACCATGGGTGCCGACTTCACCGTATTCAAAGGCTCCAAGACTGGAGAGGTTGTCGAGGCCAAGGGCCGCCGTGACCCCGGGCCAACCGAAGTCATTATCGACATCTCGCACTGCGGTGTGTGCGGCACTGACGAGCACTACCGCCACCATGAACAGGGCCTAGGGCATGAAGGCGTTGGCGTCATTATTGAGGTTGGTTCGGCAGTGCACGACATCTCCCAATTCCGGGTCGGCGACCGGGTCGGCATGGGCTGGTTCCACAAGTTCTGCGGCCATTGCAAGCAATGTTTGTCGGGTAATTGACAAGTCATACGTCGTCTTGGTTGAATCATGCGCTAATATCATGACAGGCCGCCAAAATTTGTGCCCCAACAGCACTAATTTCGGTTCTGCGGACTGGGATCAAGGCTGTTTCGGAACCGCTGTCGCATGGGACGTGTCGACCTTGTTCAAGATCCCAGGCGAAATTGCATCTGAAGACGCTGGTCCGCTGATGTGCGGAGGCGCCACCGTGTGGACTCCTCTCTACGAAGCAGGCGTTAGAGCTGGTGATCGTGTAGGTATTGTAGGCATTGGTGGATTGGGCCATATGGCCATCCAGTTTGCCTCTAAAATGGGATTCGAGGTCGTCGTCTTCTCGAGCACCGAGTCTAAGAAACAAGAGGCCATTGCATTTGGCGCATCTGAGGTCCACGTCACCAAGAGTTTGGACAAGCT
Organism: Calonectria henricotiae; assembly: GCA_020623695.1. Classification (NCBI taxonomy): domain Eukaryota; kingdom Fungi; phylum Ascomycota; class Sordariomycetes; order Hypocreales; family Nectriaceae; genus Calonectria; species Calonectria henricotiae. Next base: position 154,651 of record JAHVYB010000035.1, on the reverse strand, counting down.
TGGGGATGTTGCCAAGTTGGATCTTCTCCTGCTGACCACCAGCACCAACCCAGATCTAACACCGTAAGCCACAACCATAACCTCAATTGTCCACATTCAAATGGCTCACTCTTCTAATCTAGATATCTGCCGTTCATGGCACCTGGAGGAAAGATATTCCCTCTTACCATCAGCCCTGAGAGCCTGGGTCTGTCACCGCTGTCCTTGATAGCCGCCCAGATTAGTGTTGTTGGATCAGGTGTTGCATCAACTGCCAGCACCCAGGCTATGCTGGCGTTTGCTGCAAAGAATGGAATTAAACCCCGGATTGAGAAGTTCCCCATGACCCTCTCTGGCGTCAATGAGGCCATGCAGAAGCTGAGGGAAGGCAAGATGAGATATCGTGGAGTGTTGGTGGTATAGTAAGCTCTTTCTAGGGCAGCAGTTACCGTATATTATATTCAGAAATAAAGGATGCTGTTTAGTTATAATTCCATAAAAAACCGTGGCATGGATCCTCTCAGTTTAGTAACTACATCATTCTGAAGACCCAGTGGGCCTGATCATCTACTAGCGAAGATTCAGTAAATGGGGGCAACACTCTGTCTGGGAGCAATTTTTCTCCTTGCTTATCAGTGGAAAAATAAATCGCGTACAGGTTAAGATTATTTCAAAGGCCAATAGTAAAGCCCATGTCGTTAAATCGTGGCCTTAGACTAATCTTGTTCTTGTTCGGTTGTGCTGAGTCCCATGACAAAATGTTGCGCTGGTCCGCTCATGTTCTTGCTCGCAGCGGCTCATGTATTATTTGTGCTGTTTGGGGTAGCAAATTGGTAGAGAGACCATTGAGAGACGATTCAATACAAGGTTCTGATACTGCATTTGGAAAGTATCTCGGGGGAAGATTTAGACGTGTTGACGACCTCCAATCAAGTGATGCGAGAAGATCTGCTGTCTCTTGACAATTGCATGCCGCTGCCTCGTTTATATCCAGATAACGAACCCGTGCGCGTTGAACACCCAGTCAGAGGTGCGCTGACAGCGCTTCGAAGGTCGAAACCCACCGACCTCGTAAGGTATTGCCTGCTGCAATTTTCAAGGCGACAAGCTCACCTAGCGTGAAACGTAGCAACTTTCCAGTGACGGGTTTGTCTGATTTGAAGGCCATGATAGCTGATACTTGTTCGACTTGATAATCAGCCGGATGGAAGTTCAATGCCTCTTTTGATTCCTGCGGACTGAAATGAATACCAGATAGGTAAGACGCAATACAAGGCAGCTATTGCAACCCGACATTGTTGTAAAGGCTGCCTGTACCCATCGACCCATGAAATCCACGATAAATCTCGGCGAGATCTTCCATTAGTTGCAGAAAGCCATGTGCATCGCAGACACTGTGGTTTAAACGCACGCCGAGTGAAACTGAGCCGCAAGTGAATCGCGTATGTTGAATGCTCAGGATTGGCTCTTTTGAAAACTCCACCTGAGTGCTACTAAATTTGGCAAGTAGTGCACCGCCTTGTCCTGGCATATCTTCTGGGGTCGGCTGGGCTGCCTTTTCATTGAGTGAGGTATCGCACATTGCGCAACGTAACTCTGCACCCTCGCCCAGTTGATGAATCTCGGCGCTTCCGTCCTTCGCATTGAGACGCTCTCGGCCCGTCAGATGTGGGTAGAAGTCCAGTAATCCGGCAAGAGCCAAACGCAAGAGGTCAAATGAAACAATTGGGTTACTAGAAGCGCTATCGCTATCAATCGTCTGTCTCCACAGAAGGACAACTGCGATTGTTGCGAACGGCGCCAACAAGTGGTTAAAAGGCTTAAGTGGAAAATGACATGCAACCTGTGCAAGACCATCTTCGTTTACGCATTGCACTTTGTGTGTGGTAATAATTTCTTACTGGTATGCTGGATGACATCGGATATTGTTGGAAAGATACACTTTATGTATTGAGAAAGCAAGGGGAAGAGTGAGAAAAGATGGCAGAAATCGAAAGGATATGAACATGCAAGCTCAAGTGGGGGCTCATAATGATTTTTAGACTAACTTATGCTGCCTTCACAAATTCTGGGTTCCGTGGGATCCAAAAACCGCACTATCTTAACCTAACTGTCTACGTAAGTAGCCGATCAAGCCCATAGCTCTCTACGCGTTTGAGTTATATCAATGTAATCCTCAAAATTAATAGCTATGGTATGGCCTCCCCAGTTGCTCCTTGGTGTTGCTACCCTGTTGAGCCGTTCCTCTCCTCAGGGGGACAAAAATCGCTTTTATACCTTGACATACGATACTAGGTTGAACCAAAACAGGTGGCGAACTTGGTCATCCTGCCCACGTCTGCTTCTACTCCCTTGTTGCCTTGGACAAGGCTAGCATGATCAACAGTACTATGTTGGAATTAACTGTTGATTTCCATCCAGCGATAGGCGGTCAATGTGTATTGGCTGAATGGCGATGTGGGGACCGTGGGAAGCTTGTTTAGTTGTGCTGTGGAATGCTTTTTAGGTTAGATGGATTCTTATTGGATTTGTTCTCCTTCTTGCACGCAAGGTTCCTACTCTGTTTCTTTGTCGTCTGGAAACTCCAGAAGATAAATTACATTAATGTTGACTATGCGTGAGAATATATTGCTCTCTAGAGTTGAATGTTGACATTATTTGCTTGATTAGCTATGGCTTTGATCTTTTTTATGAACCCCTTCCTGACATCGGGACCTAGTAAGCTCATCAAGCTGTGCAGCTAGTCATCGAGAACTTTGATAAACTTAGCTTTATGAGGGCACCCTAAAAATAACTTTAACGGACATGTGTTAGCAGGAATCAGTAGATTCAATAACAGAGTTATAGTGCAATTGTAGTGGAGTATATCGAGATTCTCCTGTAGGATTCCTTTATAAGCTCCTATGTTTTAGCACCTTTATAGTTATTAGCAAAGGTAGTTTGAGTAGCCTCAATAAAAACCTTATCCAAAGACAGCTGCTGTCTGTAAATGGTATTAGGAAACGAACCTGCTTGGCTATTGCGACTCCGATACTATGATATATCCATATTATCAGTCGGTCAACTTCAGTCTATCAGTGATATTAGGGCTAGCTTACCTTACATAGGGTAGTCAGAACACTCGCAATTAAAAGCTCTCGTATCGTCTTGCTGTATAGCCACAGCAAATTTTGAGCTTTAGCTTCGATTCCATCTATTTGGAAAACTCCAGCGGACTCATCAGTGGCGTATGAGTAGTCCAGTTAACGGATTGAGAGGTTCGCAAACAGACGATCCCGAGGAGTCATATAGAAGGCTCTTCAGATAATTCTGACGAAGTGTTAGATGTTATGCCATCCTTTGCATTGCCGGCAATATACTTTTGGTTTATGTCATTATAGTCTAATTCCATCTCACTTAAGTCCTCATCATCAGTTTCTGAATGAATTGATCAGACCAGAAGGCCGTCCTTAAAGTCCGACATGGTTTCTCAAGCTACCGCCGTCTTCTCGGTTGTTGAGGATGATTTCTGGTAAATTGGTTGCATCGAGGGCTTGTCGGCACAGCGAGTGATCAAACCTGGAGGTTGGAGAGAAGAACTATTGGCGGCAAGCTCGAGCTAGTGAATTTTGGGGGCGGTGACCTCGAAGCACACAGATGTTGATTCAATTATCCAAGGTACTTCCAGGAACCTAGCAGGTAAAATGTGATTAGTATCAGGCTGAACCACTAAATTTATGATGAACGTCTACTCCTCATAGCTGCAGGACAAGGGTGGGTTTCGTCGCATTACGTGAGCCAATAATACAAGCACTGAGGTTAGGTAGCAGCAGTTATTCAGAGTGCCGCATAGTCTTACTGCTTGCCATCAGAATCCAGCTTATCCGAGCCTTATATGCGTAGTGTGAATGTATACCAGTATCCCTCTAGCAGTAAGCGGACACAAAGCCCATTAAACAAATCCTTGTATTCTGAGACTGATTATCTGTTTTTCAACCCCTCTTGGCCATAAACATTTACTTCTGGGCATCTATGATCATCGTCGTGAAGGCAACGTCGCCGAGTTCCTGCAAGTCGATGTTACCTAGTTCCTCTGCGTTACACATTTTAAGTCCACCTGTCACTGGCATATTGCGTAATTCCTAAATCAACAAATTCGGGAGTCTAGTCATCTTATGTAGTCTTGGAATAAGGATAACGGAAGTGTTGATGAAATTAACATTTGTTAATCATATATGCATGTTCTATATTTAAATCAGAGTTACTATGCATTCAAGTTAAGCCCCTCCTCCTCCCACAGTCAAATCCACAGTCACATATGATCCTGTGATAGTGCTGGGGTTTTTCATGTATAGAAGAACATATTCTGGGGAGGCTGCATCAACATAAAACTTGGTGATTGACGGAAATCCATCTGGGTGGCATGATAATGTCGCCCCCGCGCGTAATTCATTACAAATAATATGCACCTGACCCTCACCATCCTCAACGGTTGGTGTGAGATATGTGCCAACTGCAGAAGTGCCCAGGATGTAGGCAACATAATAAGGGTCTGCTACCAAGTAATTTGTTCCGGCTTCTAAGGAGTAAGAAGTGGTGTGATATTCCGTGTCAGCGGGATTGAATAACATTCCCCAATTGTCCGATTTCACCTGCAACTCTTGGCCATTAATGAAGGTATTTGCCGAGTTGGCGGCAATAATCCCAGTCCGAACAGGCGGTAGTGCTGATGTTGACGAGCTAGTATCTGTGGTTGTGGTGCGAGTGGTAGACGCATCGGTAGTGGGAGCGGTTGTAGCTTTCGTATCAACGACAGTCACATCTAACGTAGTTGTAGTGGTGTCTGTAATAGAAGTGGCTGAAGTGGTGGTGGCATCAGTCTCGGTCGTGATCAAATCCGTGGTAAGAGCAGTTGAAGTGGTAGGGACATCGATCGTAAGAGTGTGTGTTATATCGGCAGTGCTCAGAGACAGAGGCAGGGAGCGACTGTCACTATATGGTTTGCAGAGACGGCCTGAGGTGAGTGAGCCAACGGCAATCAAGCCCAGGAATGTACGTAAAGTACGCATTATTGCAGATGTAAAGGGTATCAAAAAGAATCTGCGACGTGGATCCTGAAGGGCAGTAATGGCAAGCAACAAGGCCAGGAGACGGTATGTTGTTTTGTTCCTGAACACCATTATCTAATCAGGGACGATGTGATGGCTACTAGCTTTGTGATTTGGTGGCGGCGTCTCGGCAATTCCTCATTTTAAGACAGGCCCATTTTAATGTTCCATCTGAATGGGAAGTTGGCACGAGCACCAGCTAAATTCCGATGGCGGCGCGGCTAGCAAGCTAGGTGGCGTTCATTAAGACGCACTAGAGTGAGCTAAAGTAAGCTAATATTCAGATGCAATTTCCACATCTTTACGGAGTACACTTGAACTGCTTTATCAATTCTTGTTTAAATGGATTGACCTGACCTGAAAGTTTCTATCTTTAGCTACCTGAACTTAAACAATAAGGACAAGTTAGAGGATACTCTAGACGTCTTTTTATGGCCATTCTCTTGCACCCACAATTGTAAAGGGTGGTGTTTGTGAGATACGTTCTCTTGTGTAATTGATTGGCGGATTTTGCCCTGGCGGACCAAATAGTCTACTTACCCTAGAGTTGATCGGAAGGTTGGGATAAAAGGGGAACTTTTTGATAGTAAATCTATTTGTTGTTTTGATAAGTCACAGCCTTAGAAAAAGACAGTAGCAGTGGGCCTATCTGCTAATAAATTGTTCATGGCATTTGCCTCTTACGGGAATCAACACAAGTATACTTGAATGTCAGAAAATGATCGACTCAAGGTGATCAACCATGCGGGTGTTACCCGGAATAGAGGCTGGGTATGATAAGAAGTTGAGGATTTCCTTCCAGCTCTCTCCATACATCTCACCATCCACCAGCTTTACCAATTTGTTTGTGAAAAAATCAACCGTGGGCTCAACCAAGCATTGAACCTAGGAACACATTTATAGTACAGCCGGGGTTTTTTTTTTTTTTTTTGGGATATAACCAGTGGCATTGCAAACGCAGCCTTGTGTTATACAACGAATTTTACTCTTCTAGGCAGAAAAACTTTGAGATACCCTCATAAAACCTTGGATAGAAACTCCATAATTGAACCCAATACTTAATCCAGCTTCCCGATTTTCTTATCACTTTAAACTGTAAACCGCAAAAGCTTTATATTAATGCATTAATGTGTTTTATAATGTCATTACATGATTAATTACGCTTGTTATTCTATTTCTTAATATATCTACCAGCTAGCTACCTTTGTACCGTAGATACGCTCCTGGGAATGATTGGTCGATCCTACTTCTTGTCTTTAGCCGGACATCAACAACACTTCCTCACAACTAAAGTTACAGCACCTGTCTAGTTTCCTTGTGTTGGTATGCTCTTACTACAAGGATAGCACACCCTAGCTGAAAACAACACCTTATAATAGAGCAAATTGGAAAAGCGCATCCTTCTCGACGCTATATGTAACATGGCCTACAAAGTCAAGCGGTGTATACCCATTCCCCAGCTTCGTCCTACAACGGATCTTTCCCAGACTTGGGATATGGCACAATGTTTGGGCTTGCCCTCGGGAGAGACAGTGATTGTCATCTGTGTGACCCCAGTCCTATCACTTCAACAGGGAAGTAAACGCAAACAAACTGGAAGTCTCGAAGGTATCGATTTAACATGACGATTTATTTCAACTACATTAAATCATCATGCATAAAATAGATGTTGTATCGGTTAAGTTTAACATTAGGGCCCGATTCGATGAGACAAATGATGATGTGGTGGAGACGGACACGTTGTCAGGTTCTGGGCGAAGACCCTACATCATCCATATGTGCTGAAGCGTCCCTCAACAATGACGTGAGCTTGAAACCGAAATAAACGCCATAAGAAAGAAAGGAAATGGTGGCAGAGCCCAGCGCTGGTAGCACCACATACAGAAAGAGAGTCATATCTCCGGTCGCATCAATCAAACTACAGATCTTAATCCACCGGACCGTAGGTATGTATACGGATAGCGCCGACCTGATACATAGCCCCTCGTGATGCAGCATATCGCAACCTGAGCGCGGCGTTACCTCGGGTTGTCTTAGTTCAACTGCGTCTCGGCACATAAACAGAACCACGGCACTTTTTATTGGTAACACGTCAAGGGTCACATTTAGCCCTGTAAGTCCAAGATCTCCATAGACTGAGACTGTACGACCTCATATAAACAAGAATAATACCTAATGGGCTGATGAAGATTCTGTATTCCCTGCCGCAATCTCGCCATCCGCCACCTTGATCATCAGGTCTCGACACATGAAACTCTGCGTCACGCTACGTGTCACAAAAGACGAACGTCCCTTGTGGGACCAGTAAGCCCTGTATATACAGTTGCAACACTACGTATAAAAGTTGATGTAACAATGAGCAGTATTGATATATATTCACTAACCTCTTGCCTTCTCTCTTCGCCTACGACTTGCTGGCTACAAAACCTAGCATATAAATTGATTACAAAAATCCCACTGTGTCCTCTTAACGCAAACCACCTTCTCTAAGCCTCAAGACTAAAGTGGACCGACCTTGACGATATGTCAGCCCTCAGTAATGATTCTCATTCCGTCTCTCAAGAGCGTCATGGCCACAAGCAACTCCAACCCCAGCCTCGCTACGCACCGGGCTCACTGGCAGAGACTATAATGAACTCTACAAGACCTGACCATACCGTAGTTAATCAGATCATCAAATCCCGACTTCCGCTAGCACTCCCGCCCCATGCTGCGGATCCATCGTCGTACATCACGGGACTCTTATACATCACGCCCATCTACGTTACTTTTGAGCAGCAGTGGAAGGCCATCTTGGGCAATATTTTGGTTGACCCTCGCATACAATCACTTTTCCAGGCCCTTTACTTGCCCAAGTTGATGCGATCAATCCCACTCAAACAGGATATCCACTCCTTAACAGGGTGGCCCGCTCACACGATCGACGAACAACTGAGGATTATTGGTCAGACCGGCGTTCTTGGAGATTTCACCCGCCGTATAGAGCGGCATTCCGAGGAACAGCCACACATACTTCTCGCATACTTTTACATTTTCCACATGGCCCTTTTTGAAGGCGGGCGATATATGAGAGAAAAATTCGACAAAGCCGAGGAGGAATTTTGGCAGCATCTCCCCTCGCCAGTCAAGCCTCACATGATTCCTTGCCAAAGAGCGACCGAGCCCATTCAGTGGGGCAGTGAGCTACAGGGCGACGAACCGTACTGGGAGAACGGCTATCCTAAATTGTCAAAGCCGCTGCACTTTTTTACTGTACATACCCCCGAAGATGGAGAGGAGCTGAGACGAGAGTTTAAGAAGAGGATGCTGGAACTCGAGACTGTTTTGAGCGATGGCGAGAGAGATGACATAGTCCAAGAAGGGAAGCATATTTTCAAGACTGTAGCATCGTTGGTGGGCCAGATTGATCAGGCAGTCACGGATGCTGGTCTCAAAGAAGCCCACGGGAATGCGGCATTTCGCGCGCTTGGCCGTATGGTCAGCCCGATTGTGGGAGATTTTCGAAACAGCGTCGCAATAACCAAGGAAAGAGGAGTGAAACCCTCCAGTGTCTTGGACAGTGGCGGCGATGAACCAGCTTCGACAGCCGGGAGAGCCGGAGTCGGCCTGACCGTCAGCTCTAGTCCTTCTCTGTGTGGCATTCACATTGTGAATTGGTTCATGGTGGCGGCATTGATGGTTGGCGTGTTTGGAGCTCTTACGTATGGACGAGGTAGCGAGTTGTTGTGATAAAGGGCGGCGCGACCGGGTGCATGTCATCGGGCGATTGGGGGTATTAAGCAGCGATAATGACGACAGATGGTGCATAAATCCTTCTCCTCCCGAGACTCCTTGTCTTTATTATCGTTACCACCGACAAATATACGCAAAATCACCCCTTGGTAAGGCAAGGAGAGCTAGTATTACTTCAAGCGCTGACCTCGGTATCCCAACCCTTTTTGCAATTTTGGTCGAATATAAATGGATAGCTGCATCTCAAACTAACCACAGTATTATCGTTCATTGCATGGTAATACAAATCTCCCGCGGTAGTATTCCTATCGCGGTAAATAATGAGGGATTGGAGCTTAGGCAATCGAAATGCCGCATAGGCTACCGTATGAGTGATATGGTTTGTGCTTGGTGGTTGACACACTATCGTTTCCTGTAATCTGAGCGTCAATCTCTTGGGGCAAGGCCACTGCAACATATTCGAGAGGAATGCTTCAGCATCAATCCAATATGACACAGAAAGATGCTCCAAATTTTGGGTCATGGGAGAAAGCTTGTAGGCAAGTGATGTAAGTTGAGGAGAATACACCGTAGTCCTATTGGACGTGGCGTGAAAATGCTCGATTTTGTGAATGCACACACTCTTGAGTGATTGTGGCCAAGTGTGTAAAGCAGCTTCAAGGTTATTTCGGAACCTACCTTGCACTTGCCGAGGCAATCGTGGCCAAATTTCCCAATCGTATCTTTTTACCAATGGGATTCAATGTAAGATCGATGCTAGGGTACTTGGATGGAATATTCGCGTGGTTTTTCGCAGTATAGATAGCTGAACAATGATTTAAACTTTAGGTAGCGTTTGCACTGTAGACGATGGAATATCTGGATCCGGGTTCCGGTGTTTGCCAATTAACTGTCTTTGCTCTCTTATGACACCGCAGCTCTCTGGACATCTTCTGCCAATAGCTCTCGGAGTTTGATATTATCTCAAGGGCAATGCCGCTTTCGGAAGCGTTGTATCAAGTTCACGAAGTTAACTGAAAAAAACAGGTCGTAGAGAGCATTTGTAAACTAAACATTATTCCGAGTCAGCTGTTGTCCCAGCCCTGGAAGGTCCCCGATAATGCGAGCCATAGCAAGGTCAGGACGAGCCAAACAAACCATATTGGCCATGGTTACTTCTTCTCTCGACCCATAAAAGCAATCTGCCTCTATTATATCGTGTGGGAGGGCTAGGCCAATGCGCCGAGAAAGATATTAGGAAATCAATAGCTCAAATGTAAAAAATCTCCAGTGGCGAAACGGGCATTTTAATCCTACGATACTGGCTCTCTCAAGGTCGTTCTGCCCGAAAGAGAAAAGTTAGTTTCACGGCACGAGGCTGCATTCTTGGATGCACTATTGAGATGTTCTTAGGTTTATTACCTGGTTTGAGCCTACATCTAAAAAAAAATGGTTACTCAAATGAATAGATTAAATTTTCTTGATTAAGTTACTAGGGAGGCAATCGTAGTTTTGTGAGAGAAGAAAAACTCCTAGTTTATGTAAACATTATTTATGTTTTGTTGAACAAGTAAGAGGCTTGAATAGGCATTTCCGGGAGCGCGGCAGATTGTTAGCTCGTAGGCAGATACAATTGGTATTTAAACAACTGTGTTGGTATATTTTCGCCCTGACCAACAGGACAATGAACTCAATCATGTGAACTTCATCAAGGTCTTAGTGCTTATTAACCAATCCGGGAGCTTGCACCGCATACATGAATTGATGTTATGTATTAAAATGAGCTAGCTATTATCTGTTTGGTAAATCTCCCTAGTCATTGACTCAGTTCAAGGAGTGCATGCAGGCAACCACGTCTTTCAGGCCTGAAATGGATGGATTGATCTGCACTCGTGTGCAATTGCTTCATTATCGATTGATTCAGGCCACTACCAAACCATGCCCTTCAGCTGCTTGATCTTTCTCACATCAACGTCCTTCCACATCATAATTGAGAAGAGACATAGAGAGTATACACAAGTGGCCGCAATGACCATGAGCTTCTGGGTGTCACCATAGGCGTTCCAGATAGCGGTTCTAGTTGCCGACCCAACTGGGTAAGAAGCCTGAACGGTCATATCGCCGTAGATGTTGGCAAAATTGTCCATTGCCTCCTCGGGCAAATACTTCCTAAGCTTGACGGGGAAGATTCCAGTCCACATTGCAGAGGCAATAGCCTCGCCAATGCCCATGGCAACATAGGCAATTAAGCCCTCCATGGCAAGAAGAGCCGGGATGTCGTTTTGCGTGGAGACGGCCATAACAGTCATCTGTTCACAAATGACAAGGATACCTCCTCCAAAGGCAACAAAGATTTGACACATGACGAGATAGCCAATGTTCATGTAGGGCTGACGGAAGTGAATCATAAGGCCCACGCCGAGGACGGAAAGAGGACCACCAAAGATGAGGGCCCACCACTTAAGACGTCCGTTAAAGTAAATACCGACACCAATAACAATGGCAATAAAGCAAGAGCCCATGGTATAGATATTGGCAATGTAATTGGCATGGGTGACGGTTTGTTGGAACACGACGACAAGCAGGGAGTAGAAATAGCTATCCCACATATACCAGCCAGTGTAGATGCTGGCCACCATGGTGTAGGTGAAGAAGACGGTTGGGTTCTTAACCAGTTCCCACTTGAAAAATTGCACAGGCGCGCAGTATTTCTCCCACATGGGGAAAGCAGCAATGAGCAGACCGCCGATAACAAGGAAGCAAATAATCATCGGGTTCTTCCAGGTATCTTTCTGATAGGAGTAGATTGCAAAGGCGAGGGTGAACAAAACCAGTCCAGTGAGGATAATAAAGATGCCGACAACATCGAACTGGATGGCCCAATATTTAATAGACTCCCACATGGTGCGACCGCTTTCCTGCTTCTTAATCAAGCCTATTCTCTCGGCCTTCTTCTGGTAGTAGTAGAACATGGCAAACAGAGGGACAGTGACGAGAGGGTAAATGATGGCCCAAATGCCTAGTCCCCATCGGAAGCCCATCTTGTTCAAGGCGGTCTCGGCAGCAGGTCCATAGGCCCAGACGGTGAACAGGTAAGGCGAAGAGGCGTAAGCGATCATGAAAGCTCGACTCTTCAGCTGGGAAGTATCGGCGATGAAGATTGTGGTGGTGAAGCTAATAGTGCTATAGCCGACGTTGTAGAAGACAAGGGCGGCAGCATAAGTGGCGACATTCTGGCATGCAGGCATCATGATGAGACCCATGGTCATGACGACGATGCACAGACCGAAAGCCTGGGGGCGGCCCCAAACGTTCATGAGCTTGGCATAAGGTAGCTTGATGACACCGGAGATGATGCTTCCGGGGACGCTGACCATGGCGGTCATGGAGTGGGCATCGAAGTTGCTAGTGACGTACGGAGTCAAGGTGCTGATAATATTGGACGAGAAAGCCTGAATGAAGGAAATGAGCCAGATGCTAGGGGAGACGAATATTAGCAAAAGTCTTCATTGTTGCGTATTATGGGTTGACTTACAAAATGTAGGCGATGATCAAGTCCCTCTTGGACCAGGTCTGGGTCATGGCGCGGATAGCCTCGTCGCCATGCTGGTACTCAGTGCCGGAGTTTTCGCTGTCGGAGGCTGAGTCGTGGCCCACGGCGGCGGCCTCCTTGTTTCCCAAGGTGTTTTCAACATCTTGGGGCGCTGGTTCCTCCTTCAGAACAGGTTGGCTCAACCTGCTGGGGAACCTGAACTTGACACCCATGGTGGCGGTTGCAGGGATGGGAGGAGGTTCGATGGGATTGATCGACTGGGAGTTGATGCAACCAGGAGCTGTACTGGGAGATGGATAAAAACAACAAGAAGATTCACAGATGGGATCAGAGATAGTTTTTATCTATAGGATCGGAGCCCAGGGCTACGCGTGGCGAAATGGAATGACGGACGGCATCAGTTCCTGTTATGGAGCAGCGTGGTCAATTGCCGACTGTGTTCCCGAGAGAGCAAAGGCAGGCCATGTCACCATCCTACGCTCCACGCTCCCTTTTTGGAAACGGTGTCGGCCGGTTTACGGAAGAAAAGATGGAGAGAAAAAAACAGACTTGACAGGACTGCCAAGGAGCGCTAGCAACGGGATGGATCGAGGGCGACGGAGCCTAGACAGGTTGCCCCGATGGGAACCCGGGAGGGGGATGGTTCAATGGGCCCTGTGAGGCCTGCCCGGACAGGACAACCCCGGCAGTTATCCGCATGCTCCTGCTCCTTGGCATTCGTCGGCAGAAAGCAAGGCGAGACAAAGTACACATGCTGCAGAGCGATGCAAAAATAAACAGGAACGAGACGCAGAAACGGGCGGTCCATGCTTGAGGGGGGGCGTCAGGGGCGGTCGCAGCCCAGCCCGTTTCCATAGGGCTGCGCCATTATTAAAAAGTCACGAATGCGGCCCTGTTTGTTGGTGGATACTATTTTCTTCTTCTTTGTGGTCCCCGTTAATTCAATCCTCCACCACAAGATGGTAGTTGTGTTGAGATGTGGGCCAATATCATTAAGAAGAGGCTAGACGTTCATCTTATTAGATCATGGTCTAATGACATCTAAGTTAGGGCCGCTCTTTTTTCTATCTTTTTTTATGAGGGAGCCCGCGTTCGGTCAGTTCCACTTGCAACCAGACTAAGATAATCTTCCGTTGTCGTAAGCTCATGGCTCCGTCCGAATTATCAGAAGTCCGGGAGGGACCAGCAAGTAGTAGTACATAGCACGATGCATCCATCACAAGGTACAGGGTTCACGAAGCGTTAAAATGCAACCTTAACTCCACTCACAATGGAGCCTTGCCAGAGGTTCAGGTTCAAGGCCGCCACGTAGAAGGATGAGTAAAAAAATTGGTTTTGTGACACATTCAATTTTTTTCTCCTGTCCCATCAGTAATTTGAGGGTGAAGAGATTGCGTATTCAGCCAATGACCTTTCCCACCATCTGTGCACGGAATATAGTAGCCACGAAAACGAAAATACTCTCCGTGACATGTAGTCCGTATCAATTCGCCATATACTTTTCCCTAAATGTCGATCATGTATGTGCAAGGTTGTTCCCACGTGATTCACATTGGCGCCAAGGCTTCTACTTGCACGATTTGCCTCTTCCAGAAACCCGGCCGCGACCGAATCGCATGCCCGGGACCGAACGAATAGCCAGGGCCATCCATATTCGCATTGAGAATTTCATCTTTGGCGGTGCCGTCTGCCCAGCCGGAATTCGGCGCCGGATCGCGCTACAAGGGAGAAAATGGCGCCAAGGCGAAATAAGCCGGTAGGGATCTTGATCCATCTAGCTCACGTCCGCCCACTTAGGCAACGCGGGAATGTCCCAAGACATGCCCTCAAGCCTTGGTGCCGTCCCCTGTAGCAATCCGAGCCATCGGATATGGGCATTCGGGTCAGTGGGGGCCGTGGAGGGGCGGCGCATCATCGCGTTCTGTGTCGTCGACTCTGCGTTTTCTTTGGACTTGAATGACTGTGCCATTTGCCGATCTACAAAATTGTTATATCCATTGTTGGCAAGTGGTCTGATATCTCTCCACGGATGTTGGGAATGGCTGCAAATCGGCCCTATGCCGGGAAGGATCGAATTGGAAGTCCACCGACCTCTATGATTGCACTTGTGTACAGTTCGCCCTGCTGCTGACCGTGGGGGGAGAGAAATCAATAAATGTCTTTAATCGGAGTAGCGACGAACCGCGCAGTCACCAACCACGGCCTGCCTGGCCACGTATCAATGATCAATTGTGGGTGGGACGTATCCTTGTTAATACGCGTTTAGCGCGTGGTTCCAGGCCCACCCCTGCCACGGGATATGTTTAAGAGGCATGTAGGGAGATGGGACAAGCCCCATGGCCCCGCGACGCAAAGAAAGGTTTACTCTTTAGCATAAAGGTTAAATAACAATGCGTAAATTGTTATTCGATTCGGAACGAGAGGGGTGCGACTTCCGAAATACGGATAGTAAACGTCATAGGGGGTTTGTTTGGTGAGTAGAGGGAAAATGCTGGGTTTTGAAAAGCTTCGCAGCGCATATAATCGCAGCCATTAGGAAGCTCGGAGTTTTGTCTGCTGTCATATCTCTTTTATTGCTATACACCTACAGTTGTGTAAACCTCCCCCAAGTTCCCTTCCAAGGAAAAGCAAAACCTGCAAACGCGGCCGATGGTCCGGTAAATTTACCCATACATAGCCGAGTGGCATCAACAAATACAGTTATAGCATTGGTCAAACCAACGTAATCGAGCTCGGCTCTTACCCAATTGAAAATAGCAACGAGTGTATCCATGTTTGCTTTGTCCCCAAATCAGCTGGTGTCCCTGCGGTAGACCTGCGGCGTTCAAGGTCACAGAAGAGCTAATAAGTGGTTGGGCAATAGTTTAGTCACCTGATACCGACAAATGCCCAACATGGCCTTTTTTCACGGTTCCGCTATATATGGATCATGTTCCAGACCCTTTGTAACTGCTTTTTCATCCCGGACCAATACGCAGCCCATCAGAATATAATACCAGCGATGCGCAACTTTTCAAACGCCTCGTGCCATCCTTCAATCGGCGGCCTCTCTACATCAAAGCCAACATCGCGGAGCCGTTTGGCGCTCAACTGCCGGTCAAAGGTCAGCCACCAGCCCACGCTATCGAGCTGCTTGTGCCCAGCTCCCACCCCAGCCGACAGCGCCCTCGGCCTGTTGTTTTCTTCAAAGATGTGCCTGTGTTCCTTGATGTACTCTCCCGGGGGTTTCAGAGTACTGTCGCTGGAGGGTCCGACGCCCACAAGGCCAAACCAGGCGGCAATTGACGGCCATAGCTGACGGAAAGTGGTGGGTTGCGCAGAATCTAGCATGTTGATGACTCTGCCGCCGCATTTCTCCGGGTTCAGCGCGGCGTGAATGGAAATCCTGCCGAGTATCGGAGAAGATACAGGTGTGAACTTTGCATCGTAGACCTGCTCGCTTCCAGGAAACGGCACCTCAATCCTGGCCTTGTCTGATGTGCTTGACGTAGTAATACCGTGATTATACGCGTACAGCGAAAGATACTGGGCCCAGTGTAATGCTAGCGAGTAGTTGGATCCAATGGGGCTGAATCCCACCACGACGTCGGGACAGACCTCGGACCAAGTCCAATCCTTTCCGCGAGATGCGGTTGTGAGAATCTCGCGGAACCATGGATAAGCAACTGTCTTGGCGTAGTCGGCCGGTAAGTTGTCGGCCATGGGCTCTTCGAGGGGGGCTGTAAAGGTGCCATTGGGAACATAGATGCCATATCCCTATGATTAGTGAGCGTTGAGTTTGAAATGTGGGAGCAGGAGGTTGGATGGGTGACAGACTCTTGTTCCACCAGAGTAGACAAAGGATTTGAATCGTGGGGCAAGCGCGTTGAGCGCTGCTGCAACCCTGCGCATCATGTCACAATTAAGCTCGCATTCCCGTCGATGATCACCGTCGAATGGCGAGAAGACTATGCAGCCGTGTCAGCTCCAATGGACCGGGGGAGGGGCGCGTGCAGCGAAATGGGGGATGTAGGGTAGGCTGGGCGGCTCTAACCAAAGTAAAATGCATGGGTTACCCGATGGATGTCGGCGACGTTGGCGCGCAATTGGTCCGCCAAGTCGTCGCGTTGCAGGTTGATCCCGGAAATGTGATGCAGCTCAGGAGTCCCATGGCCCGGCGTGGGCCAGAATGAGTTCGATGAGGGGATGGGGCGATTGCTGATGGCGGTGACGCTGGCGAATGAGACTGCGGGCGCATTTGGAGATGGTGTCACGGATGCGGGGGTGGCCCGGGCGAGGAGCTGGTCGACGACGGCCCAGCCCAGCAGGCCTGTAGCGCCAAAAACGAGGGCGTGATGTTGGTTCTGGGCCATTTTCCCTGGGGCAATGACGAATGTGGCGGCGTGCGCTTTGGTCCGTGATGGAAATTGCAGCAGAATGTGTTGGATGTTCCCTTGGGAGACTACTGATTCGTGTGGGATTTTGTTCACATTCGGCGCGCTGAAGAATAACGTCGAGTTTTAAACGCCCGTCCTTGTATGTGAGTTAAGTTACAGACTGCGGGGGGAGTTGCGCTAGATGGTGGGTCTGGGTTCTGTAGTCATTATGAGCCATAATGACGGCCACACAAGGAGCAAAGGGTTCCGTCAACGGCTGAACACAGTCGCATACAGAAACAGAAACAGAAACAGACACTGACACTGACACTGACATAACCCACGCGACAGCCACTGATCGACAGGAGAAACTGAAGAAAGAAACAAGAGCTGCCATCTTTTTTGGTGGTTGTTTGTGGCGTCTGCACGACTGTCTCTCATCTGATCTCTGCCATGGCCCAAGACGGCGATGCAAGTATCCTTTCTTTTCTCCTCTTTTCCTCTTCTTTTCCTCTTCTTTTCCTCTTCTTTTTTTTCTTCTGTCTTATATATGCAAGCGGCGGGGAGGTGCTACACGCTGCATGCCCTCCCGTGTCCCGTGTCCCGCGCTGCGCAGTAACTCCCCTAGCTCCGTGAGGTTGGGAGCATGGGCCACTGGCACCGATGGAACCGCCAATGACCAAGGGCACCACATGTTCTGGAGGTTGGTTTCGGGGAGCTGCCAAGTGAACTCCCCACTAGAGCTTCCATGCATGTGAGACCTGGTGTCTGTGTGGCTTTGCCTGCATGCTTATGTTGGTGTTGGTGTTTTTGACAGTTGACGGAAGTTGACCAAGGCATGGATGGACTGTGTGCATGCACACGAAACAGGCGAGCATTTCCCCAGCCTTGCGCTGTGTATGTCTGGGTGTATCACATCATGCATCGATCTGAGGGCGGAGGTGGCAGGACGGCTGTCCAATGGCTGACTCAAAGCGAGCATCTTGAATATTCGCTCGGACTTCACCCTGGCCTTGTCGTCGACTTTGCTCACATCCTGACTGATACGGGGAGCTCACCTCCTCCCTACATCCATGTAATTAATTGTTGCCTCCGTCCATCCATCACCAGACTCGTCGCCCAGGCTTCGACTTAGTCCCAACTCGGCCTTCAGCCTCCCCGCACACCAGGCCTTCCCGCCACCACCCACACCTCCTTCAAGGGTTAAGGGCCAGAGCCGCGTCCAACGGCGTGCCGCTTGCGGGTCACCTGGTCACCGCATCTCAGTCAAAACATGGGACTTGCAGCGATGTGACTGCGTCGTATGCAACCTGTTCCCACACAAAAGAATTTTGAGTCGCGGGTGTGATCCCAGAGAGGAAAATCATCATCATAGCTTATGCTTGGGTTCCCGTCAACAACAGGGCAGGCAAAAAACATTGCAGGCGCGCGTGCGCCGTCATCGCCCAACTACAATACAAGACGGGGATCCCGTAGTGATGCCGCGGCCGATGCGACCATGATAGCAGCGGCGGGATCACATGGGCTAGCATGCCTCCTGCCGTGGGAGACTGTCTGGGGCCACGGCCTCGACCACTCTGCATCCCTGCTCCGGCTGCTGGTTCGTCATTCTCACATGCGCTAGCTGGAGGCGGGTGGTGAATTGGACTCGGCTCGCTAAATCAGCGGCGCTATCAACCCAAGTTTGAGACACTGGGCCAGCCGTCAGTGCACCAGCAGCGACCGACGCGCTGGCTCCGACAAGACGGCACCCTAGCAAAACAAGGTTGATTGTCTGTGAGGGCACATGGCCTCTCTTTTCCCCTCTCTGTCGTCCTCTCGCCTGATGTCTTGTGCAAGGAGGACCCCTAGAGCCCGTGATCGGCGCATGTCCAGTGTTGTGCCAGAGCGGCGATGGAAGGTGGGACGTGGTGAAGCGCCACCCAAGTAAAAAAAAACGAAAAAAACCCACTCGCCCGACTCGCCAGTGGCCGCCCTGGGCTGGTTTTGGAGCCAAATAAACGACGGCGACCGGGGGACCTCATGGGATCAGTTGCCGCCGTTTGCGACGGATAGCGGCCAACAGCGCGCCCCTAGGCGCATCTAGAACTCCCCTCCTTTGTCAAGCCTCCCCGCGAATCATGACCCCAAAACCCATCAACGTCATAGGTAAACCATCTGAGTATGCCAAGCGGCGCTCCCCCAAAGGGCTGACGGCGCCTCCTACCCCCCAAGAGGGCGCCCAGATCTTCATCCCGTGCCGCTGTCGCCCGGGGTCCGCGACAGTCCAAGAGATGCGGCGACACCCTCCCGTGAAATACCCGACGTGTGGTCTCGCGCCGTCATTCCCATTCCTCTGTGCTGCACCATATATTTCGCCCCCAAAGGACTGTTAGTGCATCGATGCATCGATTAGGATGGGTGGACGTGTTTGTTAGACCCCTCAGGCCTTCGTTGCCGACGTCAAGCTACGTATAGTTAATGTTGAATGCATTGTGCGCTTGTCAACCACTGCTTCCGCCGAACCACATACCAGAGCGCGGACACCTCGTTGAACAATGCGCCCCCGCTAGCGGCATCCTTGTTTCTTCTCCTCACCCACACCACCACACACACCACACACCACATAATTACCACACACCATACGCCACACACCTCTCCATTTCCCCCAGATTCATCTCAGCGCCCGTTCTGCCTCAGAGCCGCGCCATGTGCGATAGGGTCCAACTCATGCCCACACACCGGTTTTGCATCCCGTGAGGACACAATGGCCGCCCAGACTGGAGCTAGAGCATGCCATTCGAGCATGGCCCCGGCTGTCCCCCTAGTGCAGCCAAGCCTATTCGAGGTTTGGCCTGAGCCCATCAAGCTCCATCCCAGGGAGCCTCCCCAGCTCCCCAAGTGCTCCCCTCACCCGCTTTTCTTGACTCCACTTCCCGATGGTTAATTCTGAAAGAAAGATAAAGCTGTCTTGTAGCCAGGCGTTTTTCATTCAGAGTTTGCATCTCCATTGTCATCCTTCTCTCCATCTCTCACCACCTGAACTCCTCTCCGCTTGGTTGTACCGCTTGGTTGTACCAATTGGTCTGGCCGGAGAGAATCGTGTGTGCTCCCCCCCCCAGCTCACCCTCGGAGGTGTTGTTGTCTCTTCCTCTCCCCTACCTCCTATCTATCCCCGTCTCCAGAAACCAAACAACAGACAGGTTGAGGTACATCCACAAACTCAATCACCGTTGCCCGTCATGTCTGCAACGACAACGAGCGCGGCAGCCACCGCTTCCGCCACGGGCGCACATCCCCAGGGCGGTATCCTCGAAGGTCTCAACCCCATCAAGTTCAACCCCAAGGACCCCATCCCCCTCTTCATCGTGCAGGCATGCATCATCATCGTCTTCTGCCGCCTCCTGCACTTCCCGCTCTCAAAGTTCGGGCAGCCTCGCGTCATTGCGGAGGTCATTGGCGGCATCGTCCTCGGTCCGTCCGTCATGATGCGCATTCCCGGCTTCAAGGACAACATTTTCCCCACCGAGTCCATGCCCGTCCTCACCAATGTCGCCACCCTCGGCCTGCTCCTGTTCCTGTTCCTTGTTGGTCTCGAGGTTGACACGCGCATGTTCAAGAGCAACTGGCGTGTCGCCCTCAGCGTCGGCCTCGCCAGCATGATTGTCCCATTTGGCCTCGGCGTTGCATGCGCCTGGGGCCTGTACGATGACTTCCGGTCTGAGAGCAAGATGGAAGACATGTCTTTCGGCACTTATGCCCTGTTCATCGGCACAGCTTTGGCAATTACAGCCTTCCCTGTTCTGTGCCGCATCTTGTCTGAGCTCCGCCTTCTTGGCACCGCAGTTGGTGTGACGGTCCTCGCAGCCGGTATTGGTAATGATGTTGTCGGCTGGGTTTTATTGGCACTCAGCGTGGCCCTTGTCAACAATGCCGATGGCCTCACTGCCCTGTATGTCTTTCTGACTGCTGTTGGTTGGGTGCTGTTCCTCTTTTACGCTGTCCAGCCAGCCTTCCACTGGGTCCTGCGCCGCTCCGGTAGCATCCAAAATGGCCCCTCCCAGGGTATCACGGCCCTGACGCTGCTCATGGTCCTAGTTTCTTCCTGGTTCACTGGTAAGTTTTTTTTTCCACCGTGCGAAACCCGACTCGTGCCTCGTAGCTAACTTTGAGCCACAACAGCCGCCATTGGTGTACATGCTATTTTCGGCGCGTTCCTGATCGGCTTGATCTGCCCCCACGAAGGTGGATTCGCCATCAAGCTCACAGAGAAGATTGAGGATTTGGTGACGGGTCTCTTGCTGCCCCTATACTTTGCACTGTCTGGCCTGAACACTAACCTGGGCTTGCTCAATGATGGCAAGACCTGGGGTTACGTCGTCGCCGTCATCGTCTGCGCCTTTGTTGGCAAGATTTCTGGTGCCTCCGTCGCCGCGCGATTGAACCGCTGCCTGTGGCGCGAGAGCTTCGCCATTGGAGTCCTCATGAGCTGCAAGGGTCTAGTCGAGCTAATTGTGCTGAACATTGGTCTGCAAGCTGGCATTCTCTCTGCGCGCACCTTCACCATTTTCGTCGTCATGGCGTTGGTCACCACGGTCTCGACAACGCCCCTGACGCGATGGCTCTATCCCATGTGGTACCGCGAGAAGGTTGACAAGTGGCGCCGCGGCGAGATTGACTGGGATGGCAACCCTCTTATCTCCGATGCTCAGGCCTCTGAGAGCAAAATGGAGGAGGCTCTTGACAAGTCCCAGACCCGTCGCCTCATTTTGCACCTTCGTCTCGACGCGCTCGCTGGTCTGTTCAACCTGGTTTCCCTTCTTGGAGCCTCTAAGCATGTGTCAGATGTCGCCTCCCCCAAGAAGCAAGATGAGAATGGCGACAAGGTTCCCACCACCACCACCACCACCACCCCGCCCACTCGCCCGCTTGAGGTTCATGGTGTCCGACTTCTAGAGCTCACAGATCGTACCTCTTCGGTCATGCAGTCCGCAGAAGTAGACGAGTTCGCTAACCGCGATCCCATCTTTTCTGCTTTCCAGACATTCTCCCGACTCAACGGTGTCTCCGTCGCTGGCCAAGTCTCGGTTGTCCCCACTTCTTTGTACGCTGAAACTCTCACCAAGAGAGCCGAGGAGTCAAAGTCCGACTTTATGCTCATTCCCTGGAGTACCCATGGTAGCCTCGCCGAAGATAACCTGGGTGTCCCCGTCGATCTTAGCTCGCCAACCGAGAGATTCTTTAGCCGAACTTATATCGATTATGTCCAAGGTGCTATCGAGCGTGCTAGCTGCACAACTGGCATCTACATTGGCTGGAACCGTGAGGAATCAAAGACATCCGGCCGCCCTACTCTTACACGAAGTGCCTTCAGCGGACTGTCGGTGCACAGCACTCATGATTCCCACATCTTGCGCGCCCCTGTGAACCAGCAGCAGAATATTTTCGTGCCCTTCATTGGCGGCAAGGACGACAGAGCCGCGCTGCTGTTTGTTCTTCAGCTGGCTCACAATTCTCACGTGTCAATCACCGTTGCCCATTTCACCTTTTCTGACGACGTAGATGTTCAGCTTACCCCGGACAGCGATCCTTCTGTTGGCAAGAAGCTTTCTGGCGGCTCGTCGGCTGTTGATCTTGAACTCCTGAGTACTGCCAAGAACAATGCCTCCAAATCGCTCGAGGGTCGCGTGACATTCGTCGAGGTCGCTGTCGACATGGTTCGAAACCTGCCTGACAGCGCCGTCGCCAAGGCTCGTGAGATTGTGGGCAAGTCCCCCAACAGCGTCGGCGATTTGATGGTTGTCGGACGATCCCACGAGTGCTTCGAGGACATCCTCGCTTCCGACTTCGGAGTTGAGCGAGACTTCCAGCAGACGGTCGGTGTACTGGGCGACAAGTTTGCCCGCGCTGGCCTCCGTACTGGCCTCTTGGTCATCAATGGCGAGAAGTCGAATTGAGTCCCTGCTTTGCATGACATCATGTGTTAACGTCGTATTACTGGATATCCCTGGCGTCTTTTCAGGTTTGGATTTGGACATGATATTTACGGGTTTTTGGGTTGACGCGCTCTTGTTTGTGGACAGATGGTTCGATGAATTTTGTGTCATGAATGCACTGAATACAGGGTGCGATGGTATATATAGCACCGCCTCGTCTACGAGAATCCTACTAGTTAAGTTGAGGATGATTACGAGATATGAATTCAAACCGAATTTAATGATGATATATACCTTGCCATTTCACAAACCGCTTACCTGTAGCCAATCGCGAGAATTAGCTGAAACCATTGTTGTTACCCGGGTATATAACTAGTCGGAATTGGAATTTTTTATCTTTTCCAAAATTGTTGTCGGCAGGTAAGCTGTTGGATACGAGTTAGTCGTGAAGCAGGACTCAAGGGGAGCGAAATTTGCAGTCAAGAGAAAGGACGCAAACAACAGTGAGCCAGATTTGAAACACCTCTATCGAATTGAAATGAACATTGAGATATCTGAACAAGACCCCCACATCGCGTCGCATGTCTCTTGCTATGGATGTGGAGTATCCGTAGAGTAATAACTCTCTTATAGGATAATAAAAAAAATTTCTTACTATGGAGGCTATAGAATTATTTATAGTAAAAAAACTTTAGAGGGCTAAAATTACAGTAAAATCTAGAAAATAGTCTACAACTAATAAAAGAGCTCCTTGCTGTGGAGACTGGAGCTTTGTGGCACACCCCCCAGAATATCGCATAACGTCTGGTGTATATAGAGAGACCTGCCTTGATACTTGTAGCTTGAGCGATTTCATGTGCCGATACAAGTCGTCTTTCTTTCTTTGCTTTTCTTTGATCGTGCCAATGGAGGTGCAAACACCTTTGATTGCCCCCAAGCCAACCCGACCACCCCATCTTCCAGCTGTTGATGAACTTGACGGGCTAACCTTTGGACCCTGGTGGTCTGCATGAGCGCTCTGGAGAAGATAGGACTGTATTGAACTGCCAAGTCTTTCCTCTACTCGCACACCTCTACACCTGCTCAGCTTTCATGATTTACATTGCTATTCCATCTCGAATTAGTCATCTATAACATGGCTCCTCGAAGTTGCAAAGGTGCATAGGGCCGACCGGGTCAAGAGTCACCTGCACAACAACCTTTGTTGAATGGGCAAATCGTACGGCTAAAGCCGGCAGATTTCATCCGCTTCATTGTCTGACAATTGCACTCTAAGGCACGAGGGATTTCCTTATCCATTGTTTCAATTGATGCTTTGCATTGATATTTATACTAATGAAAAATACTAGATAAAAATACTACTCGATAACATGGCTCCTCTATCATCTACTAGGTCAGTCCTGGTATAAAAAAAGAAGTTGATACTCTATGTATATAGTCTCAAATACAACTGCGAACATAAGATTGCTGGCCTGTCTCTATTTTCTGTTACAAACACTAATGATGATGAACCGGTGGTGGAACCTCGAGTGTGTCGCGCCGTGGTCTGCCACCCAACGGGATATTTGCTGCATTAGAGGTGCCGCCATGGACCCCCTCTAATTCCATGGGGTGCTCCTCGAATACTGCGTCGCGCGATTCTGCTATATGCGGCAGGTGGACGTCGCTGCTGTGATGAGAAGCCTCGCTTGGTGCAATGCTGCCTGCAACTGAACTCGCCTTATTCTCCTTTGCCACCAAGCGCTCACTGTTGCGCTGTCTAATTGCCGAGAGCTTCGAGTTTCGCTGATCCTCGCCGGGTATTTCCGGGTACCGCTGGGCCTTGCCGCGCTTGAAAGCTGACTCGTCGTAGTAGTCTCGGGTCGGGTTGCCGAGCCATTCGCCAATGGTGATGAGTGTTTCTGCCACCTTGTGTCGGCTGCCGTGATGGGACTTCATCACGCTGCCCGTTTCCGAAGAAAGCGTGCCACGAGTCATGGTTCGTGCTGTTGATAGCGATGAGTTGCGACGGCGCCGGGAATTCCGGCGAAAATGGCCAAGCGGACTTTTCGAGCTGTGACTGCTGATGGAACGAGGTCTAGATCGGGTTTCGGATCTTTGTGACCCCCCTGTGTCGCGCCGATGCGGGCAGCCACATTCAGCTCCCGGTATGCCAGTATGCATTTCTTCTTTGACAGCCTCGACATCGGCTACAAGCAGGGCATAAAGTGACCCGACCACGGCCATAAAGGTTCCGCAAATGGGTGCCCACTGCCCTACCGATGCTATGGATTCTGTCTCATATTTCATCTGCCGGCTCCACAAGTTGCACTCCCCCACCGCCAAAACTGTCAGGCCGACTCCGCCAAATACGGGAATGGCTGCGATGCTGAGAAAGTACTGGACCCTTCCGTTTATTCCCTTCATCACGGACCGGGTGGCCCGATAACTCCCATCGACAGCCTCGTCCGATGCGGTGTCACTCTGGTTGTCCTGAATGGAGCGCCGCTTCCAATTGTTTTCTAGAATCTTATTCCACATGGAGATAAGACACAAGATGGCATGTATGCAACATGCAGCCGCGAGCAGTGTGGCGGTGCCAAACGACAGCCTGCTCGGTGCCGGAATAATGTACACGTTGTCGGCTGCACCGCCTCTCATGGGTGAGACTGGACTGCTCTTTTCCACCGAACAACTGAATTTGAGGTCGCAACTGCTCTCGTTGCCCCATAGGAAGGCAGAAAAGTTGGACGTGACTGGTTCGCCAAAGGCCGTTGTTCGACAAGGGGCTGTTTCGGCCCGATAAAACTCGACAGCTAGACACACCAATCCTGTGCAGCAACACGTTAGATGCGACAACTAAATTTGACTCTATATATAACAATTCTTTGGTTTGCTTACCAAACAAGATTAAGAGTATCCAGATGAAAATGGTGTTTCTGCCGGGGTCGTTAAAATAGGTTCGGGACATCATGACTGTTACAGGGGCAGCTAGGATGCCTATTGAGCATAGCTGAAAGGCCCCGTAAATGTCCATGTCGACTGCATCTAAATGGGAACTGATTAGACTTTTATATTGCGAAAAGACTATACTTGAATGTCTCACTTTCAACGTGGAGCGCCGCAAGGACGATGCCGTGGGTGGCGGCGACTGCGGGGAGCAGCAAGGCAGCAGCCAAACAGGCATTCACAAGCCACTCTGCCCTCCTTGCTATTAAGCATGCGGCTATGAGGGCGTAATATCTGGATCAAGAGTAAGAATCTGGTGGTTAGCCCCGTGGTGATTCTCTGACCAAAAAATGGCACCATGGTGGGTACGGCAACATACAAGACTCGCGTCCCAGGGCCATATTGGCCAGAAACTGGCCAGGCACAGACGACGTGTAAGATACTGCTAGTGCCGTTTGAGGCCAGGCTTGGAGCTAGATCGATGGAGGTGATGTTAGGATAGGGCAGAGGCGGCGGCAAAGCGGAGACTACTGGCAGCAATGGCATGTCTACGCATTTTTGTTACAATTAATTTTCGGGATAAGAGGAAGAGGGAAAAAAAGAAAACTACCACAGAGAAACGGACGCCAGGGGGGAGTTTATCAGTAAGAGCTAGATGGGAGAGCGAGTTGTGTGCCCCGTGTCCATTTTCAGGGGACAGGACAAGCCGCTCCCGAAGGCCTCAAGTGTGTATGTAGCATTTACAAGTCTAAGGAAGATACGTAAAGCAGTGGCAGCTATGGATATCCGTCCCATCAATTCGCCCCCCTGCCTGACACTTGTACAACGGCGGCCCGCGCTGAGCCGCTAGTTTGATTGTGGGCGAACGACGCGCTGCAAAATGGCTCTAGGAAAGCCGTCTGGATGCAGCCTCGCTCCAAGATGACGGCATAAGTTGATGGCGTCTGACGTCTGCAATCCGGGCTTCGAGAAACCGCTAGGAAGCCGGGCAAAATGCGGGGATGCACCCCTACTCCACGAAGGAGCTAGCGGGCCAGCGAACCAGCGGCGCACGGCTGCCCTACAAGGCAGCAGAACAAGGGCGAATAGAAGGGCGGCTGGGTGAGGGGGCTGTACGTGAGATCAAGTGGGTTGGTCTGTCAGGTGCTTGTTATCAGCGTCGCGGAGGTGGCCGTAAGAGGATGGTAGCACAACGGATTCATTCCAGAAGAATCCGGGCTGGGGAGAAGCCCCCCGTTCGTGCCAGGATTAGTCGACGCCCGTGGATCCAAGTGCGGGTTGGTTGGGTTGATGAGGCTCTGAACCCAACTTAAATACAAGGCGGCCTACTTTTTTTGTTGTGGTGGATGAACCCAGTGCTGATGATATTTCCCCATTGAGCCCCCCTTCTTTTCTTCGCTTTTTTTTTTTTTGAATCCCAATTGCCCTCAAATGAGTCATTTTGTAATCGGCCACGGCATGCAACTACAAGCTCGTGATACTGAGCGTCCAGTCTTGCAGTTATGTGCGTGCGGGGTTGCGGTGCGGTGAAGGAACTTGCTACACCAATCGCCTTGCGAAGACGACGGCCCTAACTAGTTGTACGCCGTCATTCTTTTTATTTTATTTTTTCATTCGCTTCCACCTCTACGCCTTTTGGTTGTGCGACGTTGAAATAAAGGATGGGCCATTGTAGCTGATTCTACAGCCGAAAAAGAAGAAAAAAGCCGGGGCTCAAATGCAAATAAAGATGGCCCGCTCAGAGGATACGGGCGACATCTCGGATTGGAGGTCCATTGTGACGCTCATCCTCTTTGTCGCCACAAGTGAGTTTTTCTTTTCCTTTATCCCCCAAGGCGGGCTTTTAACAAAACGTTGCGGCTGACTTTTGTCGGGGAGGGGGAACCCCCACGAAGACGTCATTGTGCTTTTCCCATTCCATATCCCAGTCTACGTTCCTCATCTTGTATCAAATGCCGTGCTGGACCTGCTGGGCGCGCTGCGGGTGATTGCGAAACCGAGAGGAGGGGATGTTCAACATGGCGGCGCTGCTGGCGGCCAGAGCAAGCCCGGCAACCGGCATGTTGTGAGGTTCAGGTTTCCCATGAACTTTGTCACGGCGCCTCTGGTTGCCGATCTTTTCCTGCTTGCCATTGGAGCAATCGGTAGAAAGGAGGTCCATGATGGGACAATTGGCGCAGACAACATTTCCCCCATTGACGTAATGGTCTTTTTCATCACCCTCGCCTACATTGCCATCTCAATTGACGCCTCGGGCCTTATCCGATGGCTTGCCTTCAAGGTGCTCCAGTGGGGCGGCAAGGTTGGCCATAAGCTATTCTTCTACCTATACGCCTTCTTCTTCGCGCTGGGGAGCTTCATTGGCAACGACCCGATTATACTCTCGGGCACTGCTTTCCTCGCTTACATGACGCGGGTTTCAAAGAACATTGATCACCCGAAAGCATGGATCTACAGCCAATTCGCCATTGCAAACATTGCGTCGGCCATCCTTGTGTCGTCGAACCCGACAAACCTGGTTCTCGCCGGGGCCTTTGAGATCAAGTTTATTCACTACACCGCCAATATGATAGTCCCGGTCGTAATCACGGCCATTCTACTGTTTCCATTTCTGCTATACATTGTGTTTGCCAACGAGGCCCTCATCCCGGCCTCCATCGAGATGGAGACACTCTCCGAGGAGGAACGGGCCAAGACGCCAGTCAACCCCAACATTCCCTATGCGCGGGGCCCTGTCGATGACAAAGATGGGAACCTCAGCAGCGGCGATCAGAGAAAACTGCTTCCGTTGGAAGAAATCATGAATCCTTTCCTGGACAAGGGGGGCGCGGCTTTTGGTGCTGTCATTATGGCTGCGACGCTCATCACTGTACTCGCCTTGAACGCTGCCAGTACAGGCAGTGGTGAGCACCCTGTTTTCTGGGTGACTCTCCCTGCCGCATTTGTCATGTTTTGCTGGGACATTGCGTTTGGCTGGTACAACAGAGCCGAGACTCGTGAGATTGCCCGTCAAGGGCGCGAGCAGGCGAGGCGAGCCCGAGCAGAGAGGGCAAGACTTGAAGAGGAGAGGCGTGAAAATTCGCCCTTGCAAAGTCCCATTCCAATCAATGTTACGCACGTCGATGGCAATATTGCTTTGGACAACATGGTTGGGGATGGACCTCATCCACACTTACAAAAGCCATCTCTGGCCTTGATTGCTGCGGGAAGCGACACGGGCAAAACGCATGAGATATTAGAGAAAGGCGATGTAGAAACAGGATTCGATGAGAAGAGGAGCGAGCGCAACCAAGGCATTGAAGATGCTACAGCCTCTAACAAGGAACCTACCACGTTGGTGTCACTCACCAAAAATGGATTCATGTGGTTGCAGGACACCTTGCCCACGGCTGCAGCTGTCATTGCTCATCTCCCATTCGCCCTTGTGCCTTTTGCCTTTGCCATGTTTGTCCTCGTCCAAGCCTTGGTGACCAAGGGCTGGGTGCAGATCTTTGCCAAGGGCTGGGATCACTGGGTTAATAAGACGGGGACCCTTGGCAGCATTGCAGGCATGGGGTTCCTTTCCGCGATTCTCTGCAACGTATGTATTTGACCAGCTGTTTTTTTTTTTTTTCGTGAAATATGTAGCTAACCCGGCATTTTCTGCCCTGCAGTTTGCCGGTACCAACATCGGCACCACGATTCTCTTGTCCCGTGTCATCCAAGAATGGGAGGCGATGCATCAGGACAACGGCACAACAATCAGCGACCGGACCTTTTGGGGCACAGTTTACAGCATGGCGCTCGGCGTAAATTACGGAGCGTTCAGCACAGCATTTAGCGCCTCGCTTGCCGGTCTCCTCTGGCGCGATATCCTCGCCCGCAAGCACATTCACGTCCGGAGCGTCGAGTTTGCGCGCGTCAACTTCCCCATCATTGCAATCTCCATGACGGTGGGCTGCACGGCCTTGGTTGCGGAGATTTACATTATTAGAGACAATTCACCTTATAACAAATAGAGGAATGACGAAATGACAAGACTTAGATCTAGAGGTTCAGCACAAGTGTTTGATAAAGAAGCGAGATTTTTCTTACATAGGTCAATATACAAGAATGCTTCCGTGGATGTAGTTGTGTGTCCCTGAAGTTGTTGGAGGTACAAGACCGAGTGGGGTGATAGCTAACAGGTCATGAGGGGTTCAAAAGCCCACCATTTGACCCTTATTGACCACCAGCGCCGACCCAACTGAAACGGCACCTGTCACTCTCATATTATCACGCTGATAATGGAGGGTATGTACTGTCTCTTACCAGGAACTCCCAGCTCTATCCCACCGCATTACTCAACCCAAATTGCACAAGAAAAACATGGACCGTTTCGCCTGCTCACTCTGACTCTAAAGTCACGCTATTCTAAAAAAGAAGAAGAGTAATAAAAATTAATAAAAGTAAATTAAAAAAAGTCACCATGCGGTTCTATTGCCGCAAATATGTGCCTGTCAGCACGTCCCAGGCAGACAAGTTTCCCCCGGGAGATATGTGGCAGAGGAAATTTCCCGTCCGTTCCACTTTGAGATCCCTTCTCGACGACACCATGCGCGGGTGAGAATTCGCGTAGTCGAGGAGGACATGGGGCGGCGTGTTCCACGTGTAGTCGGTATTGGGGCCGAACTTGCGCTTGAGGTAAGGCCAGTGTTTCTCCTTGAAGCACATCAGGAAGCAGTGTCCGTTCTCGGGTTCTCGAGTCCTTGAATGGGGTGAATACTGCCATCGTCCCTTTAGCACCACGGGATCCCGCATCGACGTGGCCTGGCATAAACGCACCGAGCTGGTCGACCTGCAAGCACACTGGCAAACATGATACGAGGGCGCGGGCGCGGGTGCGGGCGCTGGCACTGTAGGCACCCAGACGAAGGGCGGAGGAGGTGGGGTCCAGTATACGGGCTGGGGATACGGGTAGCTGGAGTAGCAATAGCGGTACGTGTAATTCATGCTGGGCAGGGCGGAGCGGTCAATACGCCGCAATCTGACAATGGAAGATTGACGAGATCCATGAGGGTACACGGGCAGAGACCGACACAGGGACGTAATCGCAGTGCGGGCTGGGACGTGATGGCTACATATGTAAACCCCAGAGTGAGGCTAACCCGGGGTGCAAAGGAGGCATGTGGGAGGGGGCGGATGGGCAAGGCGGCTGACGGCCTCGAATGGACAGCGGCTTTTGTCATATGCTTGATGCACAGGGACAAAGGTGACTCGGACGAGACAGAAGGCCTGGGTGCCTGCTGAGGAGCTCGTGTAACCCAATCATCTCGTGGCTTACGCGCGGTCGGTGCTGACATTTGTTTTGCCCGCTCGCCCCGGTCACCTTGGTAGGCGTGCTGCATCCGGACGTGGTTTGCATTGACTGGACACGAGGGCTCGCGAGGATTGGTGTGGCATGGCCGACAGTCACATGAGGCAAAAAGTGTGAATCCTCCCGTTGATGCAGCCTGCAAGTGGCCCATGTACTTCATGGCAACGGCAACAGGGGGGGGATACCGAGACACACTTTGGGCCCCCAACTCCTGCTTCACTGCAATTTTAGCCACTACAAATCAATCGATGCCACTAAAATGCAGAACCCTCAACAGGCGAAAATTGTGCAATATCAATTCCCGTTGGCCAACTCCAGCGAATCCGCCTCACCCACACAGCATTCAGGAACAGGGACGCGGATCGGTTGAGACGCCACACTTTGGGCTTACATTGTCGTGCAACAAGGGCCAGCGAGTATACATGTCAGTTGGGACCCATTATCTAGTACAGACGGAAAACAAACCGCAATCAGAGTATGGAGCATTACATTCCAAAATCCTGCTCTCGGTGAAAGCCGTGTATGTTACTTTTTCGTCCGAAAACCATTTCCAAGATCGACAGTGGTCTAAGTTTGAGTCTATAAGAGTGTCCATACATCGATAATTAACTAATTATCATTTTATTGGCCTATGAGTGACTTTTTTCTTCTTCAAGAGAACGGAGTAGAACGCGACCAAGTAGACTCACTCTCAGTTATCGAGTGGGTTTGACAATAGTAAAATATCAATGCAAAAGCAACCACTGTAACAATGAATAAGATAATCTCTCGCACATTAGACCACAGTGATGGGGTCATAAAATGGGTTGAATGGATAGTAATGTCTACAATCTCAGCTTTACCTGTACAGTGTGTGTGTGTGTGTGTGTGTGTGTGTGTGTGCGAGGGCCTGTCACTGCAATTTTAGCATCTACAAACCAGTCCCAGGGAAAAGGATACCTAGAGTTCAATACATGTGTGATTAATTAATTTGCTGTAATTTTAGCACTTCACTATGGATCCCCACAGGTTAGTATCCATTGCTGCTGAACATCTTTACCTTTCCCCTATTGGTGGTGGTAAATTCGGGCAACTCTTCCTCCCTCCCTGCAAACTCTGCGAGAACTACTTCAGTCAAGAAAGCCACTCAACGCATCAGTCCCGACTCACCCCATCCAAGCCCATCTACAGATAAGCTGGGGAAAAACTGTTGTAAATGTCTCCTGTTCTGTGCTTTTTTTTTGGATTTTTTGAGAGGGGTTTGACAAAAGAAAAGAAGAGACAGCGATTCTCGAGACCATCTCTCTCCCACTCAAACGAGAACATCTATATTTAAGTAAAAAGTAAGCCCAGCAGATATCGTGACGTAGATTCCGTTATAAATTTGGAGGCGTAGTGGCTGTGCTAAGCTGTGATTTGCTGTATGCCTGTTGCACAGCCACCTACCGCTGCGAAGTGTCAGCAAAAGTATCCGGTGCCTGTAGGCAGAAAGTGTAGACTCCCTCCAAAAGGTCATCAGAGTTGGACTCTTTACATCTTTTCAACACTGATTCCACCTATCCCACTGCCGCTCACGCATTCACACCTCTGTCGTGCCCTAGTCACTTACAAATCAGTCTCGGGAAATCTTTTCGGCGCCCCCCGGCCCGGGCTGATACGATGAAGCTGCTGTACTACTGCATCCCACAGGCCGTATGCGGACTCTGCAGCTTTGATCTATCCGATGGAGAGCTGGCTTGCGCAGGTACGTGGTGACTATAATCCATATCCGCATGGCCTTGGCTGACATTTCGCAGTCGTGGGTGAAGATGGCGTTTGCTCCGAGTTCCCGTTTAGATGCTTCTCAACCTTTGTGGACGAGAAGCTCAGGGTAAAAGTCCACATGTGCCTCCGTGCTTACTGCATGCGTCGTGAAAAGTTAACAGCAGGCTTTCACAAAGGTTGTTACAGATACAAGCTCGCAGTTGTGACGCCCAAAGTACTCGACATCAACCGGCACACTTTTATCCCAGCAGCCAACGAGATGCAGCAACGTTTCCACTACACCGAGGAAGCGCTGGCCTCAAATATAAGCCAAGTATCATTCTGGCCTCAAATACTCCCCAATGAACTATGGCTAAACATTGCTGGGTTTCTTGTGCGAGAATGTGTTATCCATACAACACAAGCACAGGCGCTATCGTGTGACAAGGATGTTAATGTCGCCGTGGACCTCGCGCAACCTGTTTACGCATCATTTATTAAAATTCACGGCAGATTCTATGTCAAGCGCTTGCAAAACAAGGCAGATGCAAACGTATGCGAGGTCACATGCCTGATCCTACCAGCTCAGACTCAGCAAGACCGGAAGAAGGTGGACATGCTGATAGCACAAGACCATCTTGGTATTCGCCAAGTCTTCTTTCTGCCATCGAAGCGCTGTGAAGAATGGTGTAGCAGCCACACAGGTGCATCAGGCTTGTGGTGGAAGCATGTTTCCGGCGATGATATGCCATCCACCGTCGTCTTTAAGAGCGATGTACATAGCCCGCCCCCACCCAATCACCACTCAACTGACATTATTGCAGGGTCTCAAACTAAGAGACGTTACGGATATACCCAGTGACACTACCGAATCAAAGACTCGGGTTGGCTGGCAGGTCCCAGTTTCATCTACTCCCACTGTGCACCATCTTTTGAGCCTTGGGGTTCCGGAATCTAATCGTCCGGGCCTGAGAATGCGAGCATTCGACTGCAACTCGCCTGACATTGTCGGGTACGCCGTGGCAACGGACGGAGCAAAGATACTGGCGGTTCTGAGCCATAGGCGTGGTGAAAAGCTTGACACGAGTTTACATGAGAATGTCGACTCTCATTTTTTCTGGATGTACATGCCGGTGGACCCCGATGAGCATCTTACAGACATTTGTATACGCACAGTGGTCTTTTTATACCAGCCTCAGGTTATTGGAATGACGGTAGAATATCCTTTCCCGCTTCATGTTGACTTCAGCTAACACCCCGACAACAGTTCTCGACAAGCAAGGGTCGGACCGTGGTGTTTGGACAATACAGACACGAAAACACCAACTTGCGACGACTTGTGAAGGCACCGCCCAAGCCATACCGCCTCTATTTTAATGAAGTCGACCCGTTGGCCAACGCGGATACCATTAAATGGGTCGCTTTCGAGTCTGATGACTTGGATTCAATTCCTCCTCCGCAAGATGCACTCCCGGATCTGCCCTGTTCCATCTCGGTTTGTCCAAACAGACTCGAGAATGATCTGTGGGTATATTCATCATGCTTGCTAACTGGCATTGCCGAAATCCATCTTTGCATTGACGAGACTGCTTCACATCAGCCTGTTATTGGCATGCTTGTGTATTATGGCGATGACCACCGCGAGTGTGTTGGTCAAATTCGTCTAGATTGGCTCACGAGGCGTCTTTTGCTGCACCCAAAGGACAAGTTGTACATTTCTGGCGGCAAGACAGAAAAGGATTGGGCCTTTGTATCGGATGTGGCTACTCGAGAGCCTGAGGGCCAGGAAAAATGTTCTTGGATTGAAGTTGACCTCACGAAGACGTTGGAATGGTGGTTCTCGTCTTGGCACAATGTTTTGGATTACGACGGTCATCGACTAAGCTAGTGAACTTTTTTCGGTGGATTTTTTTTTCTTTTTTTCTTTTTTTTTGTTTGGAAAAGCTCATCCATCATACGATGCTTATTAGCGCGACACTGCACTGGGGCTTACAGGACATGGTAACTAAAAAAGAGGAAACCAAAAATTCTTAATTATGTTTTATTTAATAGGTAATGGATTTTCATGGGCAGATTGATATAGAGTGGCTGGAACTTCATGACAATGATGGTCTATTTTTTGGTGTAGGGTGGCCAAGCGACTCCAACATCAACATGGGCACAAACAATTAGTTACGAGCTAGGGACTGGTCAATCACCAATCACAACCACAGTCATTTAGTCTTGTAAGGGAAACTGCCCAATACCGCAAGGGTTAATTGTGGATTTCAAAGCCCAGATAGCAAAACGCAAAAATCAGGTGATTGAATGCCTCGATCTACAAAGGATCCTGGCAGGCCTGTGCGTTGAATAGCGTACGAGATAAGCTTATTACTGGCAAACCATTACGAGCTCCACCCCAACCAACGTATTGGGAATGCTGAAACTGGAGAGGGAGGGAAGGAGGGATTGGGGCTTTACTTTAGTCAACGCGAGGCATAAGTTCATTGAGATATCGACCTGCTGCCAGTGGGGCCTTTGCAGGGGCCATGTGCGCGGGGCTTAAGCGAAAACCCGCGCGAGGACCCTTTGTCAAACCACCTGGATCGGAGGTTTGGTTTCGGGATGAAGGCGCTTGGGGGGGGGGGGGGGGGGGGGGGGGAGGGGGGGGGAGGGGGAGAAGAAACCCCCTAGCTTGCCATGTTCAGCATGTGCTGACAAAATGTTAAGACCGGGCGGCCACGACACGACGTTCCACCCTCGAGGCAAGTTCTGAGAGCGACGGTGGGGGCTGTCAGCGCCGCCTGTTGTAGGTGCTCCGTGAAGTGGCCGGGTGAGGAGCTGGTGTGGGATATGCTGGGGGGG